>VYZV01022617.1:74959-201618 GCA_013401275.1 Pandion haliaetus
GGTTTTTAATATCCATATCATTATCAGGCAGTTGATGCCTGATAAGAATGGTAGTGAGAGAGACTGGGTTTAAAGGAAGAAATAGCATCCTTTATGAAACAAGTTATACTGTTTAAAAGGGGGACACATTTTCAGGCAGAGAATCCTTTATTAAGTCCAAGAAATACAAGAGACGTGGAGCTTAGGGTAGATTAAGGACTGTTCATCTAATATCTACATTGTTGTTATCGTCTCAAAAAATTTGAGGGGACAAAAGTAATTACAACCTATGGAGCAGGAAAAGAGGCTAAAGGGGACAACGTGTCAGCCTATCCATGCTGAACAGAGCTGAGGACAGACAGTTAGGACCTATGCAAAAGTGTAAGTTAGTAGAAGTTGAGGGGCAAATTGCAATGGCTGAAAAAAAACAATTTCTACTCTGTCCGTGATTATTTCTCCCTGCAAACCCTGCCTTTCCTCAGGGTATCATTTCATTCTACATCTTCTTTGGCAGCAAAGCTGTTTTAAGTTCTCCTCTTCACTTGTTTGCTTACTTCCACTTATGCTCTGCACTGCAGTACTGTCTTCTCATTTGTGCTGTTAGTCTGAGTGTGCTGTGTGAGATCATTGGTATTATCTGGAATTAAACAAAAAAACCCCTTTACGCCCTCCAGAGAGGTACTCGGGGAGAAAGCAACAGGTGAGAAGAACCCAAAATGTCAAATTGCATCCTTTCAAAATTGTAAAATACCCCCAAAAGGTTTGATTTGTTCGCAAGTATTTTGGATTAGCAGACACAATTCATTTATGTTTGGCAGCGTTAACTAATTACTGTCTGCAGACTGGAAGCACAGATGCACTGCGTGCTATACCAGCAGCACAAAGCATGTTAAGCAAGCAACAGCATGATAGAAAGCACAGCTCCATGGAAAACGTACACTGACAAACTTTCAGTGCTTTTCATTGTTCACTTTTTAATTGGTATTATTCCTAACAAGAAAAAAAGGCTATCCTCAGGAGGCTGCAGAATTATATTTGCCTGAAAGCTTATTCTTTAAATAAAAATGGCTGTTCATAGAAAGTCTATTAGTTTCTTCCTTCATCCCACTGAAATATGTTCTATCCCTTGGGAAATAAATTTTAATTTACTGTAATTTTTCTTGAGGTTTTTCACTTAGTATGTCAATGTACACTTCTCCCTCGTCCCTTCTTTTTTCTTTGTGTAAAGACCAAGCTTGTTAAAAATAGAATTAAATCTGAACAAATGAAAAACAAATGAGTCAAAATCTCAAAAATAGCTGGAATTTTTATGGAGCATTCTTTCCAACACTCTTAATTCAGTGTTCATGTCTCCATTTTCTAAATAGCAACAAGGAAAAGAAAGCCTTCTAATAAGTAACATAAATTAAACAAGCCTTGTTAATACTGCCTACTGACCCCAGAAGGGCTAAAGTGAGAATAGAGTCCACATTTCTTCTACTACCAGGCTTGCGGATTCATTCATTTGGGCAAAAATTAGTCATTTCAAATGGACCAACGTTCTACAACGACTGTATCCAGCATGGCTAGTGCTTAGCACCTTAAGTTACACTTCTAGATCTGTAAGAACGAATGACTGAATGAATGAATGAAAGAATGAAGACGGCCTTGGTATTTAGAAGTGTTGAGCACGCACAAAGTGGTAATGCAGAGAAAGCAGGCAGCAAAGCGTGAATATGTGAATGTAAATTTTCTTTCTTGTGATCAATATGGCAGCCAACCAACATTCAAGCTACAAGCTGCCAGAAGGCTATTAAAATGAGAGTGACAATAATCTGGACAAGAAGTGATAAAGATATGGCTCAGGATAAGCCATACATAACCAGAGGTCACTAAATGTATAGTACCTCTTCTTTATATTTAACACCTATAAAAGAGAAAAATTGTGGTTCGCTGCTCTAACTGAATGGGAGTGGACTCCATGCTAAAGAAAAGGGCAAATGCAGTCCATACTGGCAATTTGAGAGAAAATGTAAACATGAATTGGATGGAAGTTACAAAATTCTGTGTAAGAACCTCTTCCTTAGGACAGACGTGTCCCAGCTTTGAGAAAATTGAAGCCTCCTGAGGTAAAGCCAAGTTCTCTGAGGGCAGAAGACCAAAACAAACACCCACCCCAGGCCGGGACAGAGCAGAGCTTTTATGAACATGCAGCATGGGGCTACTCTTCCTACTCCAGTCATAATATGGCTGGAGATCTCTGGTACTGGAGTGGTGTTCTCCATCCCCCCCACCAACCTATTCTTTGCCCACCTTACAGAGCCCGTACCACTTCTCATCCTCACCTTAACTCCCTGCTTCTCAAGGGACAACATACCATGCTTTACCGAACTGCAGACAGATCAGATTTACATTTTCTTTGTGTACAAAAGTAAATAGAAAGATCAGTTACCTTATCAAAAAAAAAAAGGTCAGGTTAGATTGGCACTGTCTACCACGAATAAACTCATGCTAGCCTAGTTTGCATTTAATTCAATACCTTCAAGAACGCTTTCTTGCCAATTTTTTTTAAACTGGTTTACTAATGAGCTCTGACTCAAACCCCTGTGATTTCTCAAATCCCTTCTACTCCTCTCCTGTATTTTTAAATACTGATACTATATTTCTTATTCTGTACTTATACTAGTCCTCTCTAGATGTGACATAACTAAGAAACCTACGTTACCAGATCTGCAAAATGATGTACCACTTGATTCTATGTTTTGGCATGGGGCTTCTCTGGCATGCTTAATTTGATGATATTCAGCCTTCAGGTTTTCCTCTCACTTCAGATACTGTCATTTCTGTTTCTGTAACTGCATTCACGTTACCCAATCCTCCTTTATCCCAGTTTTAATATGCTCATTGCTGAACAAGACAAAACAGTCATCTGGTCAGGTAGCATCATTAGGAACTTAATGATGCTCCTAGTAAAGTCTGGAAAGCAACATAATAGACTCACCCCATTTGCATCTTTAACATCATAGTGATGCATATTTTTCTTTACAAATATCTATGTATATACAAATATGTATTTGGTAATATTAACACTGACCTCCTCCCTAGAAGTAGCCACAAACTATGGAACAACAGTTGCTGTTTAGTTTCCTCCTATCCTGTGCCCGCACGAGGTAGAAAACAGTAGTTAAAACCATGTCTAGCAGCTAGCATCAGTTGCATTAGCGTATGTCATGTAGTTCCTGCTGTGTTTTATTAGACAAATATAAAATTAACAACAGAGCTATAATGATTTCCTAAACTGGTTCCAACACAAATTTCCAATTTGAGGTCAGATGTATTGCCTAATAAAGTTTTACAACAGCAGTCAAATAGTGGTAGTTAGTTCCCCAGGAATACAACTCTTAATTCACTAGAATTAGTTTTAAGACTGTTGTTCAGCACATAAAACAAAAATAAATATTATTATAGTTTTACTCAAAATGTTCAGAAAATAATATCCAGAGAAGATGGTGTTGGGTTACTTTAACTGCAAACAACACAATTAAAGATACTTGATATATTTACATTTGTAGCAAATATACACTATAACATTTTGATTACTTGACCTAATGCTTGTAAACTGTCATTTTGAAGCTATTTGGCAAGTACACACATGTATTCTATTGCTTACAGGGCATGAAGCTTGAGATAACAGGCTACTATGGTCTTGCACTGGTAAACCTTTTGTCTTCATGATGGGGGAAACTGAGGCAAATAAATGCTTTTTTAGCATATCAATAAACTAAAATTAAAGAGATATCATTCTAGTTTAACAGAAACACAGATGACAGGAGAATGTGCTCCATGATAGCAGAAAAGTTCATCTTCAACAACAGTTGGTTGACACATTTACGAATTTGGTGTTAGTCTTTATTTTAAGTCTTTGTCAGAAACCACCGACGAAGTCAGTCAGTCAGAAATTGTATTAAGAACAATAGAAATGGACTGAAATTTCCATGGACCTGTATTTAATTTATTAAAAAAAAAAAAAGGTATTTTAACATTTAATCATGTCCGTAAAGCATTATTTTGATCATGTCTATTTCAATTATATAATTTTAAGCAAGACTAGTGAGCTGCCTGTACTAGATAATCAAAAACCTATCCCAAAGGATGAGCCTGATCTAATTAGAAGCTTTGCACAACAAAATAAGGAAGATCCATGATTTTTTTTTTTCCAAAATCTACTTAAATTAAGTGAACTAAGACTAAGACTTTGTTAAATGACACACATAAAGGTGGTGCTAAGGGAAGTAAGTGTTAGTGCTATAACGTACAGGGTCAAAAATATACTAATGCTAGTCACACACGATGAATACCTTTCTCCACATTAAAAGTAAGATTGTCTAAAAGTGTCCGTACAGCACAGTTTATGGAAAGGGACAGCAGATGTGCGTAAGCTAGCTTTAAACCCTCAATGATACCGATAACAGCACAGTGCAGCACAGAGCTGACGACAGGCTGCAATGTCTGTCTGCAGCTTGGGTAATGAGTCTGCACTAAGCTCTGGGCTGCTGTGGCTGCGTGACTGCCAACACCTGAGCTAAGCAGCTAAAAGTTCATTGAGATGAATGTAGACGAGCTGCATCCGGAGCTTTAACAATAGCAAATGAAAACAAAAGGGACTGGCCTCAGCGTAAAATTTATATGCACATATTTCTATACATGTATTTATAAATATCGCTTTAAAAAACCCTTCAAATCTAACATTCCTAGAGACTGTTTTTCAGAAAATCAGTTTAAAATATTCTATGATTCTATGAATACAGAGCACTATACCTATATTGCTTAATCAACTATTTTGAATTGTCTCAAATTTCAAGTATAACTACCAACTTAAACATGCATGTTAACTGGAAAATATGGCTACACGCCTTAAGATGCACCAGAGTGAATAACTGAACAGGATGGTTCCAGATGAACACTTTGACATGCAAGAAAAAAAGCAAAATCCCACCCAGTAACATGTACTGTCATATGACCACACACACAGAGATAATGACTCCCCTCAGAAACTATGAAATTTAGGTTGTCTTCTAACAGAAAACCAGTCCCTCTGCTAAGCGTGCTGCTTCTAGTCAAAGCACCGGTTTTGGCTGCCCCAAAGAATCCATCATTTCCTATAACTGTGGGTCAGGTAACTGTCCAAACGCAGTTCTTGCATTTGCAAATGCTGCCCTGCTCCTTAATGAAGGGTACAGAAGAGGAAAATATTCCAATCTATGTAACAGCAAAGACCTGCAAGAGGATCAAGAAAGGGATGAAAGCAAACAGCTAATCATCACCTACCTCACAATGCAGCTGGCATGGGGAAAGAACCACTGGTGTAAGCAGGAGGCATTGTACCACACCAGGCACACTTTCCCTTCAGCTGGCATCAGCCAGTGCTAGACCCGATGCAGAACAGACCAGCTGACCAAGACTCTTAACCTTACTGATACTTTACCTTTGTGAGGCCAGAAATCCCAAAGAGCTTACAAAAAGTTACCAAGAAGCTTCCTCCTGAGGTATGGAGCAGCCAGAAAATAATAGTAATCACTTTCTTGAAGAAAAAGAACTTTCACAATAACGAGAATTGGATAACAAGTGTCCTGTGTTCCTGTGGAGCACGCAGGAGCTCTTAGGTTTACACACACCTCCAGTAACTGTCTGGTGCTAATTTTCCTTCATCTACCCCAGAAGACCATAGGATGCACTGATGCGCTGCAGTCAGTAGCTGCAACTCCTGCTGGGCTCTTTTTTTCAAAAGAGTCCTCAAAAGCCCTCTTCCACAACATGACAGCAAACCTTGCTGAATCAGCACCGCTGGTTTGCAGGGCAATAAACAGGCTTAATATTTCTGACGCAAGGCTAACTCTATTGCCATAAATGGTTATTACTCCACTCCATAACCACAGCGATCATCTTGGTGAGGAAAAGAGTGTCCTGTCTGGTGGTTAACATCAGAATGCTCAAATAACAATAGGGTACATAAACTCGTCCAGTATGTGCTTGCTCATGGGAAAACTCTTCTTTTATTTTCAATAGCAACAATAACCTGTGGATACCATCAAGTATTCCAGATTACCAGTACTGAACAAGAGCTACCAACACCCAGTGTGATGAAGGCACTGGTGGGGTACAACTTGCAACCCCACTGACTAGCACTGCTTTACGATGTGGGGAATTTATGCTTGCATACAAACTGCAGCCACTGAAATAAAAAGATTCCATTACACTGAAAAGATAGATTTAAGAAAGCACATTTAAAATCATTTCTGCATCATCTCCTCTGTGTCCAAACTCACAACTGTGCAATGGAGTGCATAGCAAACATATATGAATGGATTTTATGCTCTCTAGGTTTATAAATAGGCATCCGAAATAGAGTAGCAAATTTTCCAAATCATATCAAATGACCATAATTACATGTGCATATATGTACACGTTACAGCACAGACATATACTAGAGGTGCAAGCATTATGCAGGGCCTCAGTATTGCATAACATAGGCTCTCCAGATCTTCAATATCTATAAAAGTCTCCTTACAAATAATTAACGAAGCAAGATCAAACATTTTAATTGCTTTCAGAACGCTGAAGATGTCCAGCAGCAGAGAACTGTATGCTTAGTTTCAAGCAGCAACTGTTTCATATCTCTGTGGCTTTACACTCTGTTTTTCTAACTACCAAGTCCTATACAATCAGAAGATGGGATGAGGTTGTATTAGCTTTCCCTTCTCTCCTCCTTCCTCCTGTGCTCCTTCTCTCCAGTTAGAGACTCTTTGGGGTTTCATTATTTAACTTTCCCCTCAGGCATGGGGATAACACCATTGGAGCCATTTTGCAGGCAGCAGGATTCTATAAATGAGGCACTTATTTAAACAGCCTCACACAGAGCCGATGTCAAAGTTCTCAGCTATTTACAGGTGACATCACAAGAGATGCCTTCTGAAGCACAGCCAAAACAAGTACCATGCACAGATTAATTTGTCTTGTCCAACATACATCAGGAAACAGTCATTCCACCCTTGTTTTGCTTCACAAAACTCTTTCTTCAAGCAAATATATGATAGAGCTGCACAGCAACTTTTTTTTTCTGCCTGTTGAACAGCCTGGAGTTTGGTTCTCCTGAACAAGAATTGAGCAGACTTGTAGGGACAATTCCCTCTCCCATCAGATTTGTCCATCCCTAGTGAGAGCCTGCAGCACAACAGAAAAAAAAAAAGTAAACAAAAAAAAAAAAAAAAAAAAAAAAAGAAAAAAAAAAAAAAAAAAGAAAGAAAAAAATGAGGTCTGACAGCAGCTCTAGACCAACATGGTTAAATAATCACTGTTTAATTAATAAGGGTCTGACAGTACCACCTATAATAATAAACTAACATGTGAATAAATTAGTTTTAGCTTTACATTTCTTGGAATCCATTTGAAACATATCAAAGATTCAGGAATAAGACCACAAAGATTGGGGGGAGGCAGGGATTATATATAATATCTGATAAAGTATTATGTACAATATTTAAGTGAGAAACACAAAATAAAATTGTATTTTCCAAGGTCAAGTAATTTCCTAACAGCTCAGCTTTCCAAACTCAGGGTAGGAAGGTGCTCACGTAGGTAGCTCCATTATCTCAGTGGAGCTGCTCATATGAAGGGAGTGACTGCAGTGACACCATTTGCAGGGCTCTAAGTTTTGAAACATAATGTGCTGACTTATACAATATACACATACTTTGAAACATCTCTCCATTCCTCTGTTAGATATTAATTCTACACAGAAAATTTTGCCATTTATTAGCATACATTTCAAGTTTATTTTCTCAATGTTTAATCACGCATAGTAGTCATTAGCATATACGAACACTTTTTCTAGACCAGTTTGTGTAGAATTCTCATTTGAGTTAATTACTATGTAAGATAGCTAAATTCTAATTAAAATTCAATGGCACATGTAATGATAAAAATTTATCAATAGTATGTCTTTCTCAGCAGTTACTTTTATTAGATTACTTAGCTTCATTGTTTATTTCTTGAAATTGGGATTTAAAATTAGGCTGGTTTTAAGCACTGTAGCGGTAGTTTCACCAGGTTTTAACTGCCATGTTTTTACTTCATATTTTAAAGGAATAAATGCCTTTCAAGTTTCGTATTTACTCATTGTTGCTTTGCTATGGCTCTGAAGATCTTTATTAACCTCTTTCTCCCAGCACTGAAAACCACAAAAGGCGCACAAGTTTGGTACTCTTCAGGCTAATGGCAAAACATCCCTTAACTTCACTGGAGCTAGGAGCCCTGCAGTCCACAAATATCTTTTGCAGCAAACCAGAATATGAGTAAAATAGATCAAATCTTGCTATCAAATTAAAAAACCTCTGACATGAGAACACCACTATTTTTCTGCGTCCTAGCTAATATTGTAAATTGATGAAAGTACCAGTGCAAAACTTCCCTGGTGCAGAGTTCAAACCAGCAGCCTGTGCTCTTTCTTAGGCTAGCTCCAATGTTGCACTTTTAAAAGTCGCCACTGTGGATGTTTATGTGTATTTGCATAAACATGCAGAAGCTGAAGAAAACACTTGGCTCGTGCAAACACTTTTCCTTTTTTCAAAAATTTGCCTATTTTTGGCAAGTCTTATGACTTGAAAATAGGAAAAATCTCTTTGGATCGGTTTCATTTGGGTGGGGTGAAATATGCATAAAAAATGTGTGTCAGGTTCTAATCTAAGCTCTAGTTTTGCTTGCTGCATGCAGGATGCACTGCTACAAACTAAATATGCTCTAGAGAAAAGCAAAAACCCTGAGCTGCAAAGGCTCCTTTCTGCTGCACCAAATGCAGAAGGCTGTTCTTCTCAAACATAAAAATGACTAATCACCCTTTAATCAAGTTATGGTTAATAAAGTCATCCAATTTTTGCTTAATCATGTTAATAGTCAGACATGTTAAACAGTAAATCCCTTCAGGCATGCAATCCTGTTTGCCAAGTTTCAGCCTACAACAAGGTGTAAATCTCTGAAAACAGCCCTTTGGAAATGCTGACAAACCTTTGGCTATTGTAATAGAAGTTGGAGTCTCTGCAAAAACAAGGAGAAAGGCAGAGCTCAGTTTCCCTACAAATATCTACCCTAAGTTTTGCAGAAGGTAATTCCAGCGCCCTAGATTTAGTCCTTGCAGCACCCCTTTTACTGTACAAGCCACAGGATATTACTGAAATAGGCAGGAAGAAGAAAAATTAACCATAATTAATTATTATTAGAGGATAATATTGATGACAAACTATAGTTGATACTTCCACTAATAGTTTAATTACATCAGATTCTCAGAGACATTTGTAATCAGGTTTTTTCAGTTGTTTTCAAAGGTGCTTTATGACTTCTGAAGCAGAATAAATGATAAATAATGCATTTCCTCAGTGTTGGTGGGAAAACTCAGGCTATAATTAGCATACAAAATTACATATTCTGATCCTTGATGTTCACCGATGCCATTTCCGTCATGTCATAGAGCATAAATAAAGAGCTGGCAATCCAAATACCCCCAATAACTTTATTCTTATAAACAAGCACCGTCGCTCCAGCACAGCTTTGCTTCGACTAACTCCTTAAAGTCAGAGCCCTCAATATCTTCCACCAGCTTCATCCTAACTGAAACCCCCACTTCGTGCTGCGACGTTACGTTAAAACCACCAGATTTCTGTTAGTTCCTAAAGAGCGGCACAGGGAAAATTTTGCCAGCGTGGCCAGGAAGGCCCCTGTAAAGGCGAAGCCTGGGGAGATGCTGAGCAGGGTCTCCAACAGAGGACCTTTGTACTGCCATGCAAATGAATCCCGGCACAACAGCCTGCACACAATGCCCAGGGAGAAGTCAGGGAGAGCCAATCCATCTGCAGCTAGTTGGTTAACTCAATGTTTCGTACATTCTTTCTCTTGCACAAAACGCTCCACGTTGACAGCTGTGAATTTTAAACAACTCTTCTGTGTGTGTTTTTCTAATTTTGTGTATTCAGAGAGTTTCCCCTGGCATCAGGGGCTGAAAGCAGAGCGCTTGGATTCCATAATTTAGAGATTTTAATGCTTTTCAAAGAGTCACAGCAACTGTGATTGAAAAACAAAGTGGAAATTAAGTGTCTAACGGAGAGAGCTTCAAATGGCAAGAAAAGCAGTTACTTTAGTGGTGTTACACAAAATTATGATTACAGAGAATCTCTATAAACTATATTCTGCATGTGATAAATATGTTAATAAAAAGTATGGAAACATTGTTTGGCTAAACCACATTCTGATTACTCAAAATCTACTCACACTTTGTAGTGTTCCTTTTAAAGAAAAACTGCAGTATTTTGAAGAAAAAGTTTGCCTTCAGTCAATTAATCAAACAAAATATTTGGATATCAGCAATTTGTCCATGTAATGAATGAAGTTTTTTTATTAGGTCAAAACCTAACTTAAAACAGATGCTGGTCTAGAGCAACGTTTCTCTGTACGTTGGGGGGAAAAAAAAAAAAAACAACAAAAAAAAACCCCCAACCAACCAAACCAAAACCAAAAAATCCCAGCCACCAGTTAAAAGCCTCCTTGTAAAACAGAAAAACCAAACAAGTTAGCATCCCATGGGTATCCTGCCATGACCATGGATAGATTTACAAAATGCAAATATTACAAATAGGCTGCCATGAAACAATTCTGGCCAAAAATGAGTTTTGGATTTAGTCCTGAGAATTCTGTCTAACCAGCACCGATGGAGCTGTCTTCAGCTGTGCCCTGAGAAGGGATCAAGCAGGGAACTGGGAGTCGGACAACTGACTGTCATTCCTTGCTCTGCCACTGCGAGACCTGCAGAGGCTTCTTCCCCGGTTTCCTCTCCCTGAATCTCTAATCTTAAAGTGGAAGGAGGCCAGGAGCCATCCCTATTTATACAATAATTCAAAAAGTGAAACCAATTTCGGACACACTCCAGTCTTTTCTGCAAAGTGGGATAGTTCTCCTCCAACAGCTCCTGCAGCCCCAGCGGTAAAGCGACCCTGCAGACCCACCACCCATCCTCCCAAGGAGATCCCCCCAGCCCAGAGGGGATGCCGGGGAAGCCCTGAAGCGGGGAGCACCACAGCAATGGGGAAGCCGGGAAGACCCTGCCCTTCCCAGGAGCCAGGCCACTCCGACACTCCATCCTGTTGCCAAGCTCTACGCCTTCCCCCCACCAAGTGTTGAAATGGGCTTCTGCTATGGTCTGTCTTCTACTCTGAAGACCCCCAACAAGACTTGAACTTAAACCTGCTTGGACCACTCACTGCTCTTCTCTGCTTGAGGCATTGACCCCCTTGCCTTTACAGGGTGTCTTCAGATCACTCACAAAAAAACCCTGTAAAAGAGTGATGCACCGTTTCCCCCACTCCGGCATCAGTCTCCACACTTTGGTGCGATCTGCTCCATGTTGACATTTTCTCTCCCTAATATCTGCAGGAACCAAAACAGCAACGGCAATGTGGTTTTGCTTAGGGGAGGACGGGAGGTGGGTTTTGTCTAGTCTGGAAATGTATTTTCCCTTCTTCCCAGTCGTTTATTGTTCTTCTTTTGGCACCAGAAGAACATATTTTGGACGTGAATTTCTCTGTGGGTGTTACATTGGAAATTAATCTCTCTCCAAGGCATATACAGTCTGGGACAGTTTTGAAATACGTGCGAGAGGATGGAGAGGGGAGGGAACGTGCGGAAATGAGGCCACTTGGTGGGGCAGGCAGTTAGCCGGCGTGTTCCCACAGCCCCGCTTCACCTCGCCCAGCCCGGCCGCAGCACACACCACCCTGCACTCCCCGCTGGGCAAGGGAAGGTTGCCGCCAACGGGAGAGGATAAAGGACGGGCTGCTTGTGCAGGACTCAGATGTACAAGCGCTGATCTACACGGTGCATTGCAACACGCTCGCTTCGTCATTTGCCTCCTCTTCCCATCCCCTGTGGCTGCGAACACCCTCCCGGGGACCACGGGGGCTGCGCGGCAAGGAGCCACTGCCCCGCTGGTGCTGGCAGGAGGAATGGGACCTCTCACCAACTGGCAGTTCAAGGTCTGCCACTGTTTCAGATGTGATTTCCCAGCAAAACGTCCCGTATGAGCACTGCCTGCTCTACTCCTTGCCCCTCTCAGAGCAATTTCATTTCCATTATTTCTTTTGATGGTGCAGTGTATTCAATTTGCATGGCAATACGATCAATAAAGTATTAAAAGCCAAGTTCAAGCTCTCCTGTGCTAGGCAGTATTAAAAAAAAAAACAAAAGTAAAATTTGTAGAACTTTGATCCAAAAGCTTGAAAGGGTCAAAAGAACCATGAAAAGCTTTAAAAACATGCATGTGGTTTTTTTAGTTAATTAGAAAAGAATAAAAAGCAGAAATGTATCAATTTTTTTTAAAACAAATTCAAACGAGTCATTAAGAGGCATTAGAAACCACCATATACATACATATTTAGGCACTCCTCTGGCTCAGAATTATGCTTTACGCAAACAAAAGGCCTCTCTCTACAGATTTACACAATAGGTTTACACTGAGCCATTACGATCTATCATGTAACTGAGTGCTTAATGACTCTTTAATTTAAGGATTATTGACACAAAAGATGTAACAGCTGCTTAAGAGTTACTACACAGCAGCAGCTTTCTGAAAAGATATCACTTCATCATTTTTATATTTTCTAAACTATCCAAAGACGCTTACATTTGTGGCAGTGACTTGAAAGACAGAAAAATTCAAGAGGAAATATATTACAATATACTTGACCTCAGTGAACAGGGAAAAAAAAAACCCAAAAACATTCTCGGTTGAGAACAGATTTGTTCTTATTTATTTCTGACAACGCGAAAGCTTAAANNNNATCTGAAAAGAAGCCTTCCAGACTACAAGCCTGCATTTTCCGTTGAAGTCCAAGAATTATTTTCGGGGGAAAGTTATAAGCCCCTTGGAGAGAGCCTTACACAAAGGTAGCACTGACAGAGGTTTAAGCACAAGTGGTAACGGGTGTCACTGTAACAGCTAACACTTGAAAATGGAAGCGAGTTTGTTAGGGTTGTGTGCGTGTATACATATATATATTTATAACCCCCTTAACAATGAATATTCCTGCTGCCAAGCATTCGGAGACAGAGTTGATTTCCTTTCAAGTAATTGATGTAGGCTTTCTTCAGGACCCCGTCCAGACAAGCTCTCCACCGTGGAGCAGGAAATCACACCGTCAAAGGAAAGCTGAGCGCTCCTTCCACACAGCCTGGGTCAGCCCCTCCAAAACACTAGATTTATATGAGCGCTGCCAAAAAAACTTGCATTTCCATGCCCTCCTGTTGCTAAGATAAAGGATGTTTCCTACTGCCTCAGAATGCCGTCCTCATTTAAAACTCCAGCTATGTTCTGACAAAACACACTGCTGTCACCCCAAATTGAGCAAATGAGCCTACGTCCTACAGTATAAAGACCAAAAGAGTTATTGAATATCACCCGGGGAGCACAAAATGAAAAGGCTCCCATTTCTTCCTGACCTTTTTGGGGCATTTTTTTCCTGAAATCGGCCGAGCCCTTCAGCCTTCATTTCTCATGCTGTCTGCGGTAGCACAGGAAGGACAGCTTGGACTTTGCAGTTTCAAACAGATCAAGTTTTGTTAAATAACTTTTTTTTCTTTCCTCCGTCTTCAAACCCAAAGCGGAAGGGAACACTGTGAAGAAAATGGAAACTGGCAAAGAGCTTTAACTTCAAATAGCCTTATAAGTCAGCGTTGATGTGCAAAACTAATTCTGGTTTTTTGGCATTTAAATATAACCCGACAGTTGCAGAAGGGAGGGGTGAGGGTGGGAGAAGTCCAAGGCAGATTACCAGCCAAGTGCAAAATACAGAGACATGTAGGGCTACAACTTCTGTTTATCAAATGAAATAAGGATTAGATTTATTGGCACTAAGCTTTATAGGGGAGACTACAAACTTGCACTGGAAAATTTCAGGAAAGGGACCCTATGACAAAAAGCAGTTCTGTACTGCTGGTGTCTAGGTAAAAGGCATTCCCCTCATGTCAAAAGGAGACGTTTCCACAGAAGAGAATCCCGAGCTTCAGTAAAATAGATATGCAAATAGGTCCATTCATTAAAAAAAAGAAGTAGCACTGAATATAATGTAGCTAAATATTTGTTCAGGGTTAAGTGGTGTTGTCTAAACAAGCAGAAAAGCCCTTTTTTAATGTAGATTTGCTCTCCCCATTAGGAGTGCCAGCCACATACTTACTGTTCACTTATTTCTGTGTTTTTCTTTTCCTAGAAATCTCCTGTGTCATTTTACAGATGCATGAGGTAAGCAATATTCTGATGTCAGGTATTCATATGATCCATACCATCGTCTGTTCGAGCTTTGGCTGACTAGCTATTTCTACCCCTCACCATAAATACACCAATGAGAAAGTACACATTTCTCATCCTTTAAGGACAAGCCATAAAACTGGATGTGTTTCTCAGCCTGTAATTACACCCCATGTGCAAGAGCCCACATTTGACTGTAGTAAAACACCTGCCCGTACAGCACAGCCTGCCTCCCCTGCCCTTGCTCTTGAAGCCTGCGGGCAATGCTGCTGCCTCCAGCAGCTGAAATTTTACCTCTCCTTGTCTCTGCTGCTTTCAGGGTTGTCATTGCTCGATGCTGTTGGCCCAACGCACCATCCAGAAGCACTTCATAAGTAAGAGGAAGAAACAAGTTTTTACCACGTGAAACAACCATCAGTGCAAGAGGTCAACAAGCACTACAGAGGCCGCTGGGTCTGGGGTGCGGAGGAGGCTGAAGTGCAGAATGGGATCCCGACTGCTGCGAATGCTTCACGCAGGAGATACATGGAATCACTCAAGCAGAAGGGGAGATCTCTGACAGCTCACTCAAAGGAAGATGAGGGAATGCTACCATCTTGAATAGGCATCTGGAGGGGAGGCACCTAACACTTGTCCTTATCCTGCTATAGAGAAAGTGGTTGTATGAAACATGCAGGGGCTAAAGAATGCCGGAGAGTTTCGGGGACGGGCCAACATTTAACATCACGTATACAATTTCCTTTGATCCTTTTAAAGAATATTTAAAGAAGGTCACTCAAAAACCTACCAGCTTTACCTTAAGCAGCGATCTCATCATCTTAACAGGGAAAACGCACGCAAAAATTGACACGTAGTCTTGTGTTATCACAAATAGAATAAGACATGTTTACAGGCAGTCCTGCATCTACCAAATTCTCAGTCTATTATTGAGTAAATAATCTCAAGTCAAAAATTATCAAACTTATATTTCTATTTAATTTCTGCCCCTGTGCAGTGCCAGTGCCATTACTCAACTGCCCCATTCTAGGGAAAAGCCACTCATGAGTCTGTTCTGAAGACAGCATCTACTGCATGAATTTTTCCAAATCTATTGTTTGCATAAATCTTTTTCCAACTGGTTAGTCACATCAAATCAAGACAGCCAGTAATCACGGACAACTCTACCTGGCGAAGGCTAGGCCCCTCTTGGTGGGGCCCCTCTCTCGACAGCTATTTGTTGTTGGTGAAATTAAACATTCTACTGAAATAATCCTGGAGCCCCAAGGTAGCGAAACCCCAAAAGGGAAAAATTACTATTCAGCCTGTAGGAGACCTTGCTGCTAACATCAATAGCCACAACAAAGAAACAGACAAAACAAAATATTTGAAAATGAAAATACTTCACAAGCAGAAGTGACCCCTCAAAACCCCAAAATAGAAGCCCCAGGTCATCAGAGAAACTTCTAGTGTTTCACATACAGAACTCATTTTCTTTTACCAGTCCTCTTCACCTTTACTTTCATAAATAGCTCTTCTCCTTTCTTCTGGGGAGGAAAGCAATCTACCATGTCCAGGTGGATTTAATAAGGGAGGTCTAATACTGGAGGTCAAAGAATATGAATGGATTAAAAGATTAGGGAGAAGAGCATGAAGGCTTTCACCTTTAAGGTTCCTGTTCTGAATTCATCTGATGTCAGCAGTGAGCGAGCAGTGTAACCATCAAGGAGCTGTGGCTGCATGGAAATCTCTCCTTCAGCTTCTAGGAGTTACACTAAGGGATCATTAAAAAGAGTCTGAATAGTTTAAAGACATTTACTGAGACTGCCTCTTGTTATCAAGCCCCATATCTACTTTTCTGTTTCTTCATATTCCACCACTATAAACACCAAGATGGCTTTTCAGTTAAAAAAAAAAATCCCCATACTTTTCACTATTAAATTCAAATTTATCAACTGCACACTGTTTTCCTGTAACTTCAAATCTCTTATAACAGACACCCCCATCCACCACTTTTAGTACAATTGCCTGTTACTTGAACAGAAGGTGTTCTTCACGTACCCAATAAACCACCTACCAGCAATAATCTGCAGCAACAAAAGAGCATTCTGACTTTGCTAAAAGTTATTTTTGTAGTATCTGTGATCTGACTGGCCCACAGTATCCTCAAACTTCAACTTAACCTCCCCCATGATTTTGGTTAAATCATGTTAGAGTCAATCATTATGGCATTACCAATGGCTAAAAGTGCAGACTTGTGCAAGCAAACTTTGATCCATCTTTTAAGACACAGCTCATTGGTTCAGCTCCAGAAATTACGGAGAAATTATCTTAATTTTCACTGGCAAGGTCCGTACTTTCACATAGCCGGTGGGAAATGTACCTGGCAAAGTGCTTGGGAAGTAAATCAGCCATACATACAGGGTCCTCTCTTGTAATGAAAGGAGTGAGTGCAACAAGTAGGATGCTGTTTCTAGATATTAGAAATTTTTCAAAAGAGCTAAGTGTCGTATGCAGCTCAGTATTTAAAACCAGCTATCATTACCTCCAAAACGCCTTCAGTTAAAGCAAGTTGTGCAACAGAACCATCAGCCATGACTGAGGCTGGTTTAATAATTAACTCAAAACCCCTTAAAATGAACCTCGTGTTTCCATGGTGATGAGTACATATCTCCCTCCAGAGCGTCTCATGATATAGAAAACATTCAACAGTAATATTTTGGTAGTAATCTTGCTAATGGAAAATTCATTAGTATTGTTCAAGGTGGTAATAACACTGACTTGGGATTAATTTCAGACTGACCTTGGCAAACTGGCAGGTGAAGATGAAAGCACTACAGTGCCCAATGGAAAAGTAAAATAAGTGAAGTTACCCGCTTGTGACATATATTTTTTAAAAAAGATGACGACCAGCGGCTGCTAAGGTGAACGCGCAGACCTGTTCGTTTACTTTACCTCTCTGATACCTGCTAGTAAATCCATTTTTGCCTCAGTAAGCTTCCTCGCCAGTGAGAAGATTTAAATCTTCTCAAACAGATACAAAATGTATCATCTCCTTGGGCTAGCCTTGCTTAATGGCAGCGAAGCATGGCCAATTGCAGACACTCTTAACAACATATTTGACACGTATAAGATCAGGCATATACAGTAGGAGAGGTCCCAAAGCTTGCCTTTATTCACAAGGCTGCTCTAAGGGTATGAACTGCTAAACTCTGTCATCATCGCTTAACTTACAGTGCTCCTTAATACGATATGGTGTTCTATTTGGGGGGAAAAAAACCTTCTTAAGAGCACATATTTGACTTTGATCCGGTGACATGTTTCTGAAGAAAAGCATCTGACAGGACAAAGATGTACAGTACTTCATTTAGTCTGCGTGCCATATGTAGCAGTTTAAGAATCACTGTGACAGCCCCTTCGGCTGGCATCCAGGATTGCACGGCGCAGCAAAGCAGAGGGATTTCTGCTGGGCTTCAGGAGGAAAAGGCTTGGGAAGAATTTCTCTGGGCTCTTTCCAACAAGTATATTTACCTATTCCATTCAGAAACTAAAAAATGAGGCAATCAAAAAAGAAGAGAATTTTGACTAAATTTTCACATCATAGAAACAATGTTGCTATTTTTATTTTAAAAGCCTATAAGCATAGGTGTCATTTTAAGCACATAAATAGATGCTAATTGGCCTGCTTGGGTACTTAAAGCTACATATATGCATAAGCACTTTGCCAGAAAAAAACCCCTGCAGGTATATACTACTGTTTTACAGACAGTCATAGCTTCTTTCAGTCAACAGACTTGGAAAGTCTACTTACTTCAGGGCCTGCAGTTTTTAAAGCATTATCTTTTCCCAAATGTGAATTTTGGGGATCATTTACTCAGAAACAACTACACAGTTCCTGAAAATACAACCAGAAATAAACCGCAGCGCTTTTGGTATAAAACTGTCCTTACAAACATCTACACAACTCAAAATGCTAACTAGCTATGAGTACGTAGCTGGTATTTGTTGTGTGTGTAATTCATATTCAGAAATTCTCTGGTGATTTTCTTGAAAACCTGATTTAGATTTGACTTCTCTCTGTGTCATCAGAAAGTGCTCCATGGATTTCATATTCCTCTTTTTTTGTTTTGTGCATTAAATCTGAACACCGTTCAGCAGAATAGTACTGTTAAGACACGTTTCTAATTTAACAAGCAGCAAAGCCGTACAGGAGGGAAATAAAAGATTACCTTCAGGAAAGACATGAGGTGGAGCAAATGATACAAAGATGTGTCAAAGTGGACAAAGTTGTTGAAAACAATCAGCGTTACATCTGAGTCAATCCTGTCATTATACAGTCTAGTTTCTTACTCTTGTTACCTCAGAAAGCTGTTTGGTCTTTACAATATTAATGTCTCAGTTTAGCCAACAGTCCGTAAGTGTGCCTTTTTTAACTTCAGATTAGGGAGAAATGTACAACAGCAAGAAGTAATACGAGTGATATGTTACGTAAACATGCAACAAAAGCAGTATTTCTTTTTCTCTTGTGATTTCTGATAGTCAACACAAGTTTCCTTTTTCCTCTAATCATGAATCTAAAGGCAAGGATTATGTCAAACAAACTCCCTGCATGTTTTTAGAAATGAGTTTCCTTGAGTCTCACAGCTTGGTGGCAATATTCAAACATTTATTCAATCACTGTTAGTATTCCTATGGTAAAATTAGTGTCTTGAAAGAAAACTACTGAACTGAAAAAAAAAAGTTTTAGGTAAAAGTTTTCAACTTACAAACTGACCCCAGGTCTCAGTAGAAACGAGTGTGATCTATTCCTCATATTTCCCTTCAAGCAGAAAGCCTCTTGCAGTTACCGTCCTAAAGGTATTGCAATTAAACTACAGTCTAATTAAAGCACAAAAGACTTTTTGGTAATTAATCTTTCCAGCAAAGAGCATCTTCAATGCTTACTTCACAAAAAATAGCACTTGTCAAGAGATGCTAAACAAATTTCAGAACTGGGGCTTTTCACAGCAATCTGGAATATTTGATATCTTGGTCTTTGGTGCTCAGTATCAGCCAGTTCCTCATGTTCCCAAAATGTACTAACGATCCCTAGGCAAATATATGCCATTTAAAAAATTCACCAGTGTGCCTGTGATTACATAGGGTTTTCCGAGGGAAGTGGCTGGGCCTATCGCTTTCTGACCTATTTTCCCCCTGTTCCACTTCTGCATGTCCTCTCAGCTGAGTGCTGGAAACTGCATTCAGTTAAGTGGGATAAAAATAACAATAAAAACTCAGTGCCTATAGCAACCCTCAAGCTACAGAAGGTGAAAAGAATTACAATCTTAATTCGCAAGGCTCTTTTTACATATAATCATTCCTTTTAGGTAAAGGTCAAGTTACAAGACTTTTTGCATTATGCATAGTGATTTCCGTTTTGGCCTATTATTCAGTGGTATAAAATTTATGATGTCAGATTTCATGACAGTTAAGCCTGAGTTTGTTCTGTTTCAAAATGACATCTGGGTACAGATTCTCTAACAAAGCTCCTATATTAAAATGGCCCTATATTTTTAGGCCGGCTCCTATAAAAGACATCAGACCAAGAGATACTTGAACAGGTGTTCAGAAAAATATTTCACTTTTCAAGTGCTGACGGACAAGAATGGGAGTAGAGTTGCATAATGGGAAATGAATCATTATAGTCAATCATGAAAAATATTCAATTGTTTGGAATCAAAGTGTTTGGAAAATAATTTTCTCTTTCTGTACAATTGCAAGGCATTTGATATGCAAAAGCAAATAACCTAAGAAACATATTCAATGCTGCTGCTTAATCCGTTTATGAGAAAAAACAGCTTCTTCAAGGTAATAAATATATAAAAGTTTATTTTTATTTGTTAATGTGTGTAACAATGACTTCTGGCTGACAGTATGATTATTTATTATGACAATGCAACATCTTTAGTAAAAATTGAGTAGTCTTAAGGTGTTCTGTGCTGCTCATTCATGCAAAGAATTCTTGTCAAATATTTTAATGAGAAGAAAAGTATGGCAGTCAAGATTAAAAGTCAAGGTGACCTTTAACTGTGGAAAACAGTATCTACATATCACCTTACTTTTTTTTTTAAGGTCATCACTTCTCTCTTGAAGAGTCATTCCATAAATGGAAGTAGGCAGCACATCAAGAGAGCTAACCATAAAAACTGTCCTTAGTTCAAAATCAAGCTCTGCATTACACCTATTTTAAATCACATATGCCCTTTGGTATAAAATTCAAACACTTGCTGTGGTGTCTTCAGCAAAATGAGTAAGGAAATCACACGTTACAGAAACAAGGGATGTACAACTGTCACACAGCCTTCTGTAAAGCAACAGTGCAACATCTTCAGAATTGTCACTCTTCTTTATAAAGAACAAACTTGTCTGTGACCTGGCCTCGGCCAGGGTGTGCTGAGTCAGCTGGAAAACCACTCTGATATGCACCTGGTTGCCTGTTGTTCTAAAGAGTCTTTTGGGGAAACCAAGGATGATCCCACAGCACAGCAGTGACCTGTTTTCTACTGTCATGCTTCAAGCTGCCCAGGTTAGATGAGCAGATACCCCGCTCATGCCCTATTATGCAGAGGTTCTGCTGCACGAGCAAAATCCTCCACGGCCAATGTGACCTTAGACAAGTACCATGAGAGTTTGGAAATACTGTTCCGGTTACCAGAGATGAAATACAAACAAATCGTCAAATACGGGGGGGTTCACGATACAGTTTCCAGTCTACTCAAAGTAGTGATGGCCAAAAGGTGACTACCTGTACTTCACACCCCTCTGCCAGAAACCCCCCGAAACACATCTGACCTACCCAGCTCCCAGGCAGAACCCCAGACCTGAACTTACACCTGCAACGTCCTGCATTTGTCCTTCCAGCCATCTTATAGCTTTCTTTTTCCCCTCTACAGCTGGAAGGAAAGGCAAACCTGGAGGTAGGAAAAAGCCACCTGCAGTTCTGTTCCTAGAGGAGCTTAGCTGCGTTAAAAAGAAACTTTTTTTTTGCCGCCCAGCGTGGGTGGAAAAAGAGACATCACGCCACAAGGGTAGCCTGAGAGAGACCTCAAAGCTGGTCCTAAATATCAGTGTGAACCTACTCACTGATTTACATACTTTGTCTCCAAATTTATTCACTTATCTCTAATCTGTACCCGCTTTCCCACACTGAAAGGAGTTCAGGTATAACATGACATGAGAGCAGCGATAAGGCTTACAGATTAGCATTGGTTTGGGTCCAGCCAGCTTGGCATGAGCTGCCCATGAGCACAGGCAGAAAAATTAATGTTTACTTGCATTTGTCCACAAAAATACATTCTTAGTTATATATACTAAAAGGATTACTCAGAGTATCATTAATCATTTTTATCACTACCAAACATAGTATCAAACATACAAAAATCTGGCTCCTAATTGCTACAATGGAGACAAAGGAGCAGAGGAACAGGAGATGAAAATAAAGTACTAGGTGCCATTTCTGCTGTAAAATTATACGTAAAATAATTTCATTAATGGGTGATATCATTTATACAAGGTTCTAAGTGAATCTTAAATAATTATAACACCCAAACACAGTAAATCAGATTTTAAAATTTCCTAAGAAAAATGTTGTGGATAAACTTGCTAAAACATGCAATAATGGAATGAATTTATTAAAATATGACAATGCTGGCACTGCTTCAAATCAGATCCTAAACTTGAGGCAGATATAGATTTAATAAGATTGGTGGTGTTCTCCACCAAGAGTAGCCATTTCTTCTGAAGTCCTGTTTACTGCATATCATGTAGTGAAATGACTTAGACAATCCACATATTTTTTGCAAAATATTAGAATCTGATTAAATTAAGTTAGCAATGATACATTATACTTGAATTATTTAATGTATGTGACATAAATGTCATTCAAAGCAAGCCGTCACAGTTTGGGCAAGTGAACTTTCTGCATCTTTCAGGAACCTCCACAGAGTTTTATGAAACCTAAATTTGAAAACATTATGGTACTTTAATTTTAATAATATTTTTGCACTCATCGGTTAGCTGCTAATGTCTGACGAGTGGATTGCATTCCTACAACTGCTGATGCCGAGCACATTCTCTGCTTAACACATAACCATATTTAACACACTAGTCCGCTATTTTGGCTTTATTGAAACGTGCACAAAATTCCTTTTTTAGCCACTGATGAGACTTGGCACCAGTTATGAAAGACTTATTGATCCAGTACTAACTAGAGTACATTACAAATAGCCAAGTGCCAAACAGTTCCTTTGCACCAGATTGTGATTTACAAGTAAGGAAAGGAAACTGGATTACTAATTACGTACAAAACTCCAAGCTTTAAAAAGTTGTGTATTTATAATTAAGGTCTTGCAAAATAAATAGTCTTTCCCTAACCGAGACAGGCTTTTATACCAAAATCTTTTCTCTAATATAGATACACACATACCATTTTCATTAAGAGAATGCTAAGTTCAGCTTTAAAGAAAATTCATGTATTGGAAAGTGTTGCCACTCTCCCCCAAAAAAACCCAAACCCAAAAGGCAACTTTTAAATTGAAGTACTTAGAAAAAAATTAATCCATTAACACCTGATGCTGTATAGTTTTGATTTTTAAAAGTGTGTAAAAACTTAAGAAAAATGGCCTGTTCTGATTTCTTTTTTTTTCCATATTTCTTTGCATCTATGCATGGGCACAAGTGCTTATAAGACATATAACAGTAGTATGTCACTGCAGTGTAATTCTAAGGGATGATCTTAACCCTATTATCTTTTGAATGGATTGCTTGCGATAGGTCACAGGTAACACAAAGCGAGACACTTGAACTACAACAGTGCAGCAGAACTGGTCCAAGGATCTGTGGGATGCAGCCCTTAAATCTCCTAAAGGCCACCTGCATATAATGAAGTTAGCCTGGGTAAAGCAGCAGTACTAGAGCTCAGAGAATGATGTCTGTTAGCCAAGGCTACATGCCAACAGTCACCAGGCTCAACCTGACCATGAACAATTGCGATTTAATCACTGACACAACCAAAGTTCCCAGAGTTTATTCTGTTAATTTATAAGGGAATTACCAGAGCATCAGGTGGTAAGAAGGATGTGAATGAGAGCAGCAAGCTTTTCCAGAAACACCTACTGACACTTTGGATACAGTTTCAAAGTCACCATACAGAGACTGGTGTCCATCACAACATGTGCAAAGCTAAATCCCACGCTGAGTTGCAAGAAAAGGGATACAAATAGCACAAAGGAAGAGGAAAGTCATATTTGAAAGAAGAGGGGAAAATCATAGCCTTTCATTTATAAACTTTTTTTTTTTTTTTTAAGCAATAGAAAAAATTTCTCCTACTGGTAGATACATCCTGCATCTCTTCAAAAGCCGATGCAAAATTTCTACGGGCAATAAGTCACTCCAAAAAGTTCACTAATGACGTACGGGTGTGTCTGTTGGAGGTCCAGCTCCACAAGATACATGTCAACAGCCAAGTAATGCATAGTTTTACTTCAGCGTCTAGGTAGACAAAGTATGTAGAAAATATAAAACAAAACGAGGATGTGTAATTTAAGATGTATGGTTACTTGAAATACACCAATTATGTTAAATACATTTATAACTAGGCATGCTTCTGCATTTGGGGTCTATTTAAAACCTTATTAAGAGCAAAGGACACAGAAGAAACAGTCTGTTTGATCTGTTTTGAAGCTATGGTAATAGGAAACAAGTTTTCCTGCGACGTCTCTCAGGACCATCAAACAGTCCTTTTTTTTACAAAAATAAATAGGCAGCCATATTTGAAGCCCTTAACCTAATGCTCGCAAAGAAATCTCCCTTGTAGACACAGTTGTTTGTTAAGACTAGCCCTAGTTCATTTTCCAGTTGTATTTCAGAGATAAGCAAAAATTATAGAAATAAAAATTTCTAGCGGGTAGTTTCATTTGCCTCTTTTATTACAAATTCATATTCAGATACGTTAATATAAAGATGTACAATATTACATACAGGGCACAAAACCTGACATCGTGACACTGGTGGCTGAATGGTTCGCTTATTGTAGCGGCTCTTATTCAGCTATTTTCTAGTGCTCTCATCAGTCTTTTGTGTGAAAGTCTTTGGTGAGAGTCAAGTCTGAACTGATAAGGCCTTGGAGACATAATCACTGGCCCTCATTTTCCATTGACAGCCCCACACAGCCGATTCACAAACATTTTCATATTAATATTGAGCAATTTCCCTACATTCTAATCCATCAAAGTAGGCTATTAATCCTTCCCCCATGCTCTTCTCTATTCAAATGCTAACAATTTTCTTCTCACAAGCTACAACATTTGTCCTACAGCCCCTCACACAAAGACACTGTATTGTCAGCAGTGATTGATCAGAGTATTAATATGAGGGATGCAATGTACATTGTATCAACGATACCGCATGTATGTGGAGGGAAAGGTCTTTTTTAAAGGATAAACCAAATGCAAAATATAATAATTTCTCAAGGAACACTTTAAAGTGTTTTGCCTGGTGTATTTTATGCAAATTTATGAAGATTTTCAGAGGTGTAAAATGCTTTTGAGTTTGGAATGAAAAATAAATGGCAGGAATGCCCTGTGTGCCGGGACCCAGCAGGGAGCAGTCTGCAGCGGGGACTGGCTCGGGAGCTTTTAGAGCAAACAGCAGAAGAGCTACCAAAAGCCACTTGCCCTCTAATGCCATGTTTTATACAAGTGGGAAAAACCCCCAAACACCACCAACCAAACAAAGAATCAGGTGAAGATAACTCTTTAAAGAGAAAAACCTCTCATCTCCTGGGCTGGAAAAATTAAACAAGTCCAGAAAGCATCTCCAACCCCTTGGCCAGTGGGTCCCTTGCTGCAGGGCCACGTGGCAATTCCCAACATCCTCATAGATGGCCAGCAGCTCTCCCCAGAGCCTGAGGCAGGCAGGGCCACCCAACTGCTACCCAGCTTGGCCTGCGGGCCCTCAAATACCACAGCACCCCGAAGGTGGTGGTGAAGGGCAAGGGCATCTGATGGATCATTTCTTGCACCCTAGTTTCAAATGATTTGGGGTTTTTTATTAAAAAAAGGGTGTGCAACCTTAACATGCTTTATGTGTAGTCTTAACATGCTGTAGGCCTTCCTTGTGAAAATACAACTTAAGCAGCGGCTTCTGCTATAACCGTGGAAGATGAGCACAGAAAGAAGCAGCAGAAGGGGGACGATCTGCAAAAGACAGGGCTATACAAAGGTAGATACACTGTCTGCAACCAGAGCAGGGCCCAGGGTGCCAGGAGGCCTGAGGGAGGGAGGGAGGCTGTGGATGCACAGAGCTTTTAGATGGCTGATACACCCTGGCGCAAATTAGAGTAATTTCAGGGATGCTGTAATTTACGTCAGGTTACAGTGGTTCTTGGCACAGAGCTCGGCTCTTTGCAGTCTGAGCCCCCCCACACCTCAACACACGTCCTCCTCCTTACCGGGTGTGGGTAGAGGGAGAGATGGTGCCAGGTGCTGTCAGCACGTCAAAGCCATCACGTTCAGCCCCACGTCTGCCCTAGGATCACTTTGCTGGAGCTGCACAAAGCAATTTAAAAGAACTGCAACTGGATGGATGACTGAGAGAAATCCAGACCTCCTCAAATATCCAGCATCCGTTCATCCATAAAAAGGAGCAATTTGCTCATTTCTAGTTGCACATGCCGGGGGTGTGTGTGTGTGTGTGTGTGTATGCATGCATATGGTTAAATAACCCCAAAATAAGATAAACAAATGCAACTGCTTAATAAGCTGAAAAATTCAGCACATTTCAGTGCGAGTATGAGAATGTTTGAGGCTGGAGGTTTAAGAGACGTACTATATTTAAACACGTGCAAATGACATCTAAGCATCTACTGATATCACATATCATAAACAGTATTTTTTGTATATTACTCTATTAAAATTAATTTTAATTTCCTCTTCTTATATAGTCTTGAACAAACAAAGCAAGACTAAAATCAGCAGAGTCGTAAACTCGGCCCAGTGGCACAATTTGATACCCAGAATATTGCTGGATTTAACCCACATCTTGCAGGAAACCATTCCAGTTCTGAGCACCCTCTGCCATCACACTGGCTTCCATGACTGAGCACCTGCATGCCTCCTACAGATCAGGGAGACAGTGGGAGAGATCCCTGCTAGTTGTTAAAACAATGATTGAAACTGATCTAAAAAAAATTATTTGCTCAAGAACTTATGTAGAAAAGACAGAAAAATAACCAAAACAAAGCAATTTGGAGAACAACTTTCTTTTCCCAGTATCTAAACTGTGATGGACCCAGAGAGACCTGAATGTTACTGCTGCTTCCCAGGATGAACTTGCTCTGGGCACAGAGGACCCCACAACATCCATTTTAAAACCTCCATATTTTCAAAGAGCCTGAGTTTCTGTGCCACAACATCCTGTTTCTAAGCCACTTACCTTTAGTACGTTATATCTTTACCATGAGTAATTAAAAATATTTGTACTTTAAAGCTACTTAGGAGCTCTTCCAATTACTTACATTAGTATTCTGGCAAAAAGTCAAGCCTTTTTAATGTTGAGTCATACTCCTGAACCCACATCAAAAAACTGTCCAAGCAGCAATTTTGCTTTTCGCTACTTCCAGACAACTGGAAGGGGTACCATGAGCAATACTGCTGCAGGAGGAAACAGAAGACACTCCTGCCGCCTCTCGGGAATCTTTCCTCAGGGAGACTACGTTCAGGGCTAAAACTGCAAAGCACCGAGTGCTACCTCCAGCACCTAAAAATGGTCCTCAGACCCAGGAAATAGGGCAAAACACTGAGGAAGGAAGTTGTTCTCGTTTATGCCTGAGGCCAGTAGATCCACAGGATAACATGTGCAGAGCCGCAACTCTGTTTGGAGAGGGTTCTGACAAGGAACAACCAAATTGTCTCCATGAGCAGAGCTGATGACTCAGTGCATCAGTGCTGCAGCAGCCATGAGTCAGTGTCCCAAAGAGCTATGAGGGTGTGTGCTGGATAGGCAGTCTTTGGGATGGGTTTTAAAACAACGGCTCTGGCCACTTCGTGTTGTTGAATGTCGCACAGCAATTTTGTATAAATAAGGGTGTTAACCCTAGTTTAAATATGGCCAAGGCATCAGGGTTAAGCTTCCACTGATATAAATTAAATTGGATAAAGTATTAGTCGTTTCCTGTCCCAAGCTGTTATGCATTGTGATGTACATCATGAAATAGTGATTTTAAACCCAAAAATAGACTGACTTCAGTTTTAATCAAAATAATCTTTATTTTGGAATTAAGCTATTATGTGCTGGAAGAATTATTTGCTTGGTGTTCATGCATGAGTGTTATACTATTTATAAAATCCCAAGCTGGATACTGTTTGCTAAGGTTGCTCCTGTGCAAAAAATAAACCCCAGAATTACATAATTACAAAAATCAAGCCTCTAATATACTAAACAGAAACAGCAGGAAAAAAAACAGATACCATCTACTGAAGGGTTTATTTTCAAAACGAATGCACATGCACAAAAGTCCCCACAGATCTAGCAGCTCAGAGACCTTAAAATTTTAATAAATTTCACTTAGAAGGCCACATAAAGAATGTGGAAACCTCGATTTAGGGATTCATGCTTGAAAACTTTCACTCCGTACCTTCCACAGTCACCTCAAACAGCAGGAGAGTTTTTCCTAGCTGCTCTCCCACGTCCATCAGCAGGTCAGCACACCACACCACCGCCTCCACTGATGCCCTCTCCTCTCTGGCAAGCTATTACCCCTGGTTCGGCAAGTTTCAGATCACACTGCAGAGACTGCCTTTAACTAAACTTCCATCAAACACAGTTTTTCTTGCTCTCTGATGAGGCAAGGTTTTTTTTCAAGACAGAACTGGTTCTATTTTAAACAGTTCAACGTCTTCAAAATTGTTTTCAGCTACATTGCAAGTGTTCTAAGCCAAAGTAAGTGGAATTTACAATCATCTCTGGAGAAAGACTGCCATTAGGAATAAAGCATGGGTTTATCCAGTTTTCATATGTAAGTCAGATTCACTTTGTCAGCCTTGAGATTTGACAAAGTATAATTCAGAACAATTCAAGCTCACCTTCCACTGGACTGAGTAATCAGATTAGACGAGAAAATGTACCAGTGGCTCTTCAGAACTTACTGCAATACCCCTTAGGAACCTCACAGTGTACATGCCACTTCATTTTCTCAGTAATACATGGCTGTCATATATAATTGTGTATACAAGACTTACAATAACATCTCACAAGTTTCTAGGAGTAGAAACTTGCAGTTTAGAAACAGGAAATCTTGAGTTTTAATCTTGCTAATGCTTACAAAGGCCATGCAGTCATTGCATAGGCTGTGGAACAGAAATCAGAAGCGTGCAGGCTGTAAGAGTGTACCAGCATGCAGACAGCAGCTGGTGTCATGTTCCTTGACCCTTCTGTTGGCAGCATTGTTCCTAAAAGACACTGCCTCTTAGGTGATGTCTCAGCATTGCATTCTTAATTAGTTGATTTTTTTGACAGTGGTGCTGCTTCTTAGATATAATAGAGTAGATGAAAGACCTTTAAAGGTACCGACTATGACACAGTTTAATTTGGCTAAAAGATAAGATGTGGGTTTTTTTTTTTAAATGACAACCGTATGAATTCATTTAGTAGTATGGGAGGTAGAATGGCAATTAAAAACAAGTCAGAAAGGAAGCACAGGTTTATTTTAAAGTTAGATTTCTTACAAAAATACTAATGTATTCTTTTCTACAAGGATATCACCATAGATTTTAGCCTAAAAATTAGCATACGGTGAAGAGAGACTACAAATGCAATTCATTGGAAAGAAATACTCATATGCTGGTATTTGCATCTGGATTTTTTTGTTTTGGTTTAAATTTCTCCCTATACCTATGTTCAAATGTATTTTTGCATCACACATAAAAATGATAACCTTTCTGATAAAAAAAGGTATCCTGTTATGCGAGTTAATATAATTCTGAGAAGAATGACTTTGACCAATTGGTGTAGTGGCTCACTGCACTAGTGAACAAGGTTTTCTGCATCCAGTGGTCCAAAGTCTGAATGCTATGCAGGCTGAATAAGGAGATGAATTTAAAATGTGTAAATGACAAGTTTGAAACTTGACTGGATCAGACAAAAGATGCTATATTTAACACTTCATCCTCTAGTTTTAGAAGACCTTATTTTTAATCAGTTGATCAGAATATTCAGAAGGGGCTTGCAATTGTCTTTGAGCTGTTCAATTTTTCCTAGGTCTCTTACTGAAAACATTAAAAAGTGGGTGATGATAATTAACGTAAAAATATATCTGAATATTCTGTAGGAAGATTTTTAATTACAAGATGGAAAGAGTAAAAATGAATGGAAAGAAGTTTTGAAGAACAGCATGTGAAAAACCTGGTAATTTACACAATTGAAGTATTTTATAGAAGGCTAATCAAATACTACTCAATTTATCTTTGATCCTTCTGAAATACTCCTTAGGGTCTGCTCAGTACAGTACTTCAGTCACCTTGTTTGACTAAGGGGTAGTGTGGCCTTTTTATTTTATTTATATTTTACAATATAGAAAATATCACGCCACAATAAAGCAATCAACCAGTAGCCTGTGTGCTCCAGTAACTGGAAAGGACAGAAAGTCAGTGAGTAGATAATAATTCAAGGTCAAACCTCCCTAGTGTGGTGCCAGAAAAAAAGCAAACAGTAAGGGTTAGCCAATACTTCACAAACACTTGTTTAAGGATTTCCTAATTACTATAAGTGGTTCCTCTGGCCCTGGCACTTAAAAAGGCAGCTGTATATGCATGATGTCATCCCTTCTTCCCATTATCTCTGCAGTAAATTTAGAGGATTAAGAAGCAAGCAAGACTAAATAGTCAAAATAATGATAATGATGATTTTTCATGTTTCCTACCATTAAAAATTGATTACAGAAAAAAAGGCAAATTGAAACACAGATGCAATTAGCTATTAAACTATATTTGAACATTTTTGTCCAAAAAAATCAGAAAAATGCAATTACCCTCCACATACTTTTTTGTTTAAAGACACATGTATGCAGCATGGCCACAGCATAGCACAGTTTCCATTACCTTACAGCTTTAAAGATATGGATATAAATCACAAGTTGATCAGCAAAAAATAAAATCAAGAGCCTTAAATCTCCTGGAGCAAATTGTACAGCTAATATTCACTACCCTGGTATGGCTGTGCCAGTGCATTTTGCTGTTCGTGGCCGGAATACAAAATTCACAGAGTTTGTAGTTAGGACACTGCAAGAGATGCAACAACAACAGAGATACTGTAATATTTGCTTACTGGGACATTGCAATTAATACACCAGCTGACACAATCAGGGATTAACTGCATTCTATGCACCTTGATCAGCGGTATCTTGCCAAAACAGATGATGAGTTTTGAGGGCCTCTTCAGTAATCTGACACTTCTGGTTAATAATTTTGGTTCCCCTCTCCTTTACTTGCAACTTTGCCCTGCCCTTCCCCTTGAGATCATCAGACCAGACCTCTTATTTCTGGCAAGTGATTGTCATTTCCATGAAGACTTTTAGGATCTTCTCCTTACCCAGCATGGTATAGAAGGGTATCTCCAAGCACATCACTGTTTGTAAACAACTTCATACTTAAAAAGCAGGTCCTCAAATGCTTCCTTTCCCTGCTTTCTAGAAATACTCTTGTTAAACTCTGGGGTTTTTTTACAATTTTTTAAAAAAATTATTTTATCAAGTGCCACACTCACTTTACAAGCCCTGCTGTCTGCCTCTGTGGGAGGCTCTGAAAACCTAGCTTTGCTGGTACAGTCCCCACATCTGATTTGCCATTAGGGGAAACTTCTGCTCAGCACTCACTCATTTTTCTGTTCAATTTCTATTGAGTCTTGAAGCAGGAGCCAGTGAAATGATGGTCCTGATTTGATATTGGCAACTTCAGTCTTACACAGCCTCAGTCTTTGGCTTGATTATTGTATGTCACCCTTTCTTTTTTTTTCTTTTTTCCTCCCCCTTTTCTTAACTCACAACTATATTCCAGGTTACCAGTTCAGCCAGTTTGCCCGGTAGAATTCCTCTCCCACATGTCCATTTCTAGCGGGAGTATCTGAATGCTGCCAGGAACAGCCTGTTTTAATAACAAATCAGAAGTTCACGTCAACATTATAAGTCAATCTGGATTTGTCCTGTTGCCTGCAGCTTCAGATATAACTACTAGTCACCATTTAAAATTCTGTACTACGTGTTTCCCACCTAGTGAGAAAGCACTCAGTATTTTTCTTGGATCAGAATTATTTTACATCCTGAAACTAACAATATGATTTCCCAGCTGTCACTGTCTCCAAGCATAAGGACAGGTATAGGTAGCTTCTACCATGGTCACTTTTAAGTAGAGTCCTGCTGGTTGTGAAGTTGATCCTTGCCTCCAGGTATGTACAGTGTCCAGTGGTGGTCATCTTGGTAATCTCTTGTCTAGAAAACACAATTTGGTCTGGGTCCTGCATGAGAAACATTCCTTTTTTATGCCAGGAGATGCTGTCAGTTTGTATTTGAGTACCCTCTACCAACTAAAAATAATTTTGTGCTATTTGTCTACAAAGGTGAGAATTCCCTGAGATCAAAAGCTTCTATTTTAAGTGAAATCCAGTTTTGGCATCCATATTGGCGCCCACCCACTTCCTCAGGAACAGCGTGGGACACTCATTGCTACAGCACTCACCATTTCCCTCTTCACAGGCGACAGTTTGTACGCAGACATGCTACCACCTATCCATGGAAGTACTATGAGCACCCTTCACCACAGCATGAAGAAGGGAGAAAGCAGCAGAGTTGTTGCTACATACTCACCAGATTCACTGAAGCCACTGGAAGCTTTTCTATTGCCTTCCAGGAGTTATGGGTCAAACTAGAAATTACTTTCTAGAAATGAATGGCATAAGACTCAGGAGCAGGCTTTCAGAAACAACCCAAACTAGCCAAACTAGCCTGTCTTTTATTTCTTCTTATGGTACAAGCCATCTTGCTTCCTCACATAGCAGCACATGCAACTTTTGCAAAGCCCAGCCGTCATCCCAGACATACTGTTTTACATATGGTAACTTGGCAAAAAGAAAACAAAGGAAAATGAATGCTGCCGTGGTTTAGTATAAAAATGAAATATCTTACACAGATGCACATGCCGTAAGTGATTGTTAGACCTAGTCTGACCTTCTGCACCACAGATACTATAAAACATCATCCAGCTTCCTTGTGCCCTGTTTTGACGAGATGCATGCACAAATCCAAGTGGGAAAACACTTACATATAAGCTTTAGGACATGTTATGCACAGAATAACTCCTGCTTTTTATGCTCTTTCAACACAGAAAACTGCCTCTGCGAGAAAACCTCATACTTCCCGAGCTGCCAGAAAACATATTTCTAATAAATAAAATATTCTACGTATGGAAAAGCTGTAGGATATATGCATTTCATAGCTTCATGGCTCTAGCACCTACCCAGTCTCCATCTTTGATGTTCTTGCTGCTATTTTTCTCTCTCCAGGAAGACACAGCTGAACGCGGCCAGTATCCTTCCTGCCCTGGGGCCAAGATCCCACTCTGACTCAGAGCAGTGGTCAGAGAGCTCTGGAGGTGGCCACTGCTCTGCAGAAGGATCATGTGCAATCGCTGCAAACTAAAGATGAATCAACAGACCCTTTACCCATTGTGGCAGGGTAGTGACAAATAGGAAACCAAAGCTGTAAGTGAGAAGGCGGAGGTAATCCCAGCTAGGCTCTGCTCAGGCAAGAGCTGCAGTACAGGGTCCCTCACATAGACAGTGGCCAAATAGTAAATACTAACAGAGAAAACAGAAAATATGGGGAAAATGGAAGCAAGGGACAGGCAGGCATGCAAGAAGGAACAGAAGATCAGACAGAAAGCACTGTGGGGATAAGAGAGGAGATGAAGAGGGGTCAGAAAGATGAAACTTGACTGAAAAACTAAGCATAAGACATTGAAATTACACCACATGAAAAAGGAAAAAAAAAAAGGTGTGGTATCAATTGACATCATCTGCCACTAAACAGACACGTTTAGGGGATACTATTTCAGGTTAAGTAATGTAAGAACGTTCAAGCTCAGAAGAATACAGAATAAGTTGTTCCTGCCCTAAGGAAAACACCAATTACTCAGTCTAGCACAGTTTTGTTCAGACACGTCTGAGGCAGAGGAAGGACCAACCCCTGTACAACCTCCCCACCGCCTCTTCACTCAGTTCCTCCTTATACAACCGTGATTGTCCTGCTAATAGAGTGAAACCTTGCCAAAAGCATTTAACAGGTGAAGAATAAGGGGAAAAGGAAGGGAAATTAACACAGTGAGGTGGTATTAGGAAAAAGCAGATACTTTTCCCAGTGATCTGGTGTGAGGTATGCCTCAGAAAAAATAAGTTCGCTGGTAAATTCACACTGGTAATTTAGGGTGCATGGAACTGCTTTAACCATCACCCAAAGGTCAAGAACAGTGTAATCAAGGGCATAAACCAGGACAGCAAGGATTACTTTTATGGTGCATAAACAGAACTAGTAAGATTCTGCACCTCCTCATGGAGAATAAGGGAAAGTTTTATGCTATTTTCCACCTATACAAAATGGCATGTTTTCAATCCAGCATCCAAAACATTCAGCTTTTCCCTTTGCCTTCCCTGGCTTTGGATCTCTGTGTCGTACCATCTCTATCTGGTATCTTAATGGGTGCCATTTTGGCAGAAAATAATTTACTCTGAAAAAATTCCATGCCAGACACTTTGGGAACAGGATGGCCAGCATTAGCTTAGCTGAAAAATAACCCCTTAAAAAATTCACATCGTGTGAAATAAGCAGATTTTCAAATTATACAGTCCCTGCCATAACAGTAATAAAATAACAAAATTAAGGGGTTTTTTTATTATTTATAAGTAACTGCTTTCTTCTACCTTTTATAATGTCCACCTCTTAGCATAACAAAGCTTTTCATAGCTTACTAATGGCTCCCTGTCACTAGTGCTGAGAACTATTATCACTGCTCTGCCCCTTCACATGGGCCTTTCAAACATCACTGTTTCACTTAATTCTTTCACCTCCTTCAGTTCAAATGCAATAAAAACCTTTCACTGGCTGACAACTAGAAAGGCAGAACAGCCTCCAACTGCTGTATAATTCAGGAGGGCTCTTTCTCATTTTAATTGGCTGCCTAATTGGAATGTTTATGGGTTCTGCGATAGCTTGGGATGAAAAGGCAGGGTGAGCAATTATGTGCTCAGCATTCCTATCTGGCAGAGTTAATAGTTTTTTTTAAAAAAAGCTAAAGTTCACTGGAATGCCATGTTTTTGTTCTCGAAGAAATACCTTGATTTGAAACAATGTAATCCCCAAGTCAGAAATTATGTCAAGCTGTGCTTATCCAGTAGCAAGTTTGAGCTTTTGGAAGCCTCTTTGCTCCTTTTTGATGTTAGCATAACATGAAGAACAGGAGGCTATCTGGTGGCTGTCAAGTTTTTAACTGCTTGCTCTCTCACTGGCTGGAGATAAGATGTAAGCAGAGCACTTGATGGACTTGATTAATTCTCTGGAACGAAGGTTTGTCTTTCTTGGCTCGATGAATGACTTCATTCTAGTAGATGAGGTCACCCAAGTCAAGGCAATAAAGTTTCTGATATTCACATGAAAGCTAGTTTTCAAAGCTGCCAGCCCCTAAAAAGAGAAGCACAAGTGTTTTCTCATTTACCTACATTCTAGTGGCAACATCCAGCCTGCTGCCCTATCTATCCTCTCCAGCACAGGACTGCGTTCCAGCTGAAGAGGACTTCTAACACAAGACGAGATTTAAAGAAAAGAAAAGAAAAGAAAAAAGACACACTTTGTTTGGAGAAACAAAGATTTTTGTGAAGTGATTTGTCAAAATGCCAACAGGAAGAGAAAAATTACTTTCCAGCTTTTTAGCCTGACCAATACAGTTGCATTTTCCTTGCCTTCCCGCGCTCAGCCTCTGTGCCATTCCAGCTGTACACCTCTGGGGGCAAAGAGCAGTTCTGTGGTCCCTTGTACAGTGCACAGTGCAGCTGCAGTTGGGTTCTCTCGCTCCGAAACACAAGTGCTACAAACACAAGCAGTAGACATGGAAGGATGCTGCGATCCTTGTGGTACTTGTACTCTTGTGTGCTTTGGAGTTTTAAGGGCGAGTTTATGGACTATCCTTCACAAAGCAGACTCATATTCTCCATCTTTCCTCCCTCCCTTTTAATGAATACCATTTAGTTTAAAACCGGTGAAAACTAGTAAAAAGAGCTGACTTGCTTTGTAAATTTCCAAATTCTCACAACAGTTCGTACAAAGATCTTTATTAATCTTGTACTTTTTGCTTTTCAAAACCATGCAAATGATAAATAGTCTCGCCAGTACTCATTACAGCCTAGCAAATGTAGTAAGCAACCCATGCAACAGAATTCAGACTAGTCTGATGTACGGTTTTGTTATTTTCAGATAACCTGAAACTCTGTGGTCTAGTATTAGGGATTCTAACTCATTCTACGTTCCTCCTTTCCAGTTAAATTGTGTCCTTGCCTCTAAGTAACAGAAAACTCATAGTTCTGTGGATTGTTAAGGTCATTATTCTCGCATTTGAAGCTTCTTTCTGGATCAGTCTCCTAACCCATACTTCTGTTCCCGTGCTGCAGTTCTCCAGCACATGCAGTTACAGTTGGAGCGTGAGGATGATGAAAGGACCACCCATCCCAGGCATAAATGCAACCAAAATGCCAGCCACGGCAGACATGCCGGATCTCTGCCGGCTTGTGATACCACACGAGAAAAAGGGCCACAAGTTATAGAGATTTTGGGGCACTGCAGTCTTTTTCTAAATGCTTTCATAGGTACCGTGATTAAATTAGAAGGTGGTTTAAATGATCCTGTTAAACTACGGAGGTGGAATTTTACCCCAGGTTTTAGTGCCCTCTGGAGTCTGGAAACCTGTGGAAGCAGTGCCTTTTTTGAAAGGTCAGAAGCCTGCACCACATCAGAGAGCCCGGCTCTGCCTAGAACATACTTAGGAAATGTTCACCTGGCACATGCCAGGAGGGATTCCTGGCCGCAATAGCTCTCAAGAAGTTCTCTCCAAAGGACTCATTTTCAGATTCGCATGCATCAGTTCGGCATCCAAATGATACAAAAATAAAATATGACGAGCCATATCCTTGCCAGTGTAGATGTAGTTAACCTCTAAGAGGCCAATCTAGCAATTAAATAAAAACCTCTTTCAAATAAGCTGTCAGGTAAACAACACCCACTCTTAAACTAATCTTTACTCACATTTACCTAAAGATTATAACTTGCTGATGTTAAGAATATCTGATGAAAAATCTGATTCCTCAAGATGTCCGTCTCATTTTATGGGCAGAGGCGATTCAGAGAAACCCATATGTTTGGTAAGTGTCCAAACATGTGGACGATTATGCAAACCAACAATTCTTTGAAGTATGCCGCTTTCTAAAGTCCAGGCTGAAACCTAAAATTTAATAATCAACAAAACAGGCAGGGCTAAGGCAGAAACTCTCTGCTAAACTCTGCAGGACTGGGATATGAGAGGAGGCGTCTCTCTGAAGTGACATTATAGGCCCAGATGTGTTGTAAGAGAACAAGGGTCTGTCTTAAGATGGCCTGTAGACCCTGTGAACTTCCTTGTTTCGTGACTTTAAAGCAAGAAGAAAAATAAATAATGAAACACATTAAAGTCATTATTGTAGCTGTGTGCGCCTTCTGAAGGTTTGCTTTTTAAAAGCTGCGACCTTTGAAAAAAGCGCCCAGTGAAATTAAAGGCAGCAAATCTATACTGAAATGTATTTTTTATATACTACCAAATTTACATGTGGAACTCATTGTCACAAGATATTATTAAAGCCAAGAGCTTAGCAGGATTCAAAAAGCCTTTGACATTTATGTGAATAATAAGAACATCCACGGTTATACCAGAAAGGAAAAAGACATTTATAAGTGATACTAAAACTCAGACTTGAGGGCATAAGCCTGTTGCTAGATGCATTGGTTTAGGGAGAAAATCCCCCAGCTGATACTTTTTCCGTAGCTGTCCATTATAGGTTTCTTTGGACCTTTCTGTAAGCATCTGGTGCAGACCAACGTCAGAGGGACTATCCAAATCTGATCCCATCCAGCAGGTGTTATGTTCTTAACCTAAAACTCTTTTTAATGTAAAGCTGTCATGAAATATTTTGAAAGGACTGCTTATTCCTTGCCTAATCCTATAGCATTTGGCAGCTCTTAAAACAGGTAATGGATATTCCACAGCACTTAGTATATCCACAAAGAGGAGGGGGGGTTATTCACAATATTTTTCTTACGTCTTGTGCCAGGACCTTTTCTCCTTTAAGTGGCATCAGACTATGCGGGTCCATATGTACATTCCACCCCAAACAAAACACTGTTCTACAAAACCTCTGAGTTTTGCAACACCACTGAAAAGTCTCACGATGCGGAGCGTGAGATGCCACTCCCAAATCCCAACAGAGGTGAGAGAGTGGGAGTGCTGAAGGAATCTGCAATTGTAAGCAAAGAAAAGCCTTATGAGTGCTAAGGATCGACACTACAGAAAAGGTCAAACGAATGAGTGCTGTGAGGTGCTGAAATTATTCACTTTCCTCTATTAAACACCTGCGAGGCATTTACAGCACTAATGATCTGGAAATACATATTGACAAACATGGCATTTGCTACTAGTAAGGGGGGGGGTGTGTGTGTGTGTGTGTGTATACCAGAGGAAAATTGTGGCCTCCCTCCTTTCTCCATAAACTTTGCCTGTCTTATTCTAGCCATCATAGTTTGATCTTTGCTGATGTTTATTAAGTTTAAATATCAAATAAAATGATTTTTCTGCTTGGAATAAAATATCAGGAATGTGATAACATATTCAGAAGAAAAGTCAAAATGACCCTTAGAAAAGGAATGCATAAACTCCTAGCATTGAATTTATGCTACTTAGCATCACATTAAAAATATTCAAAATATAAATCAAAATTCAAGGGTATAACTTATATTCAATTTCAAATTTATGGCATTTTAAAATAGGATGATTTCCTCAAATGTGCAATAAATTTGGTTTTGTGGAATTGCACATGCCACCTTATCATGACAGTTGCTTTATCTACACAGTCCACTGAAGCCTAGTCACTTTATATAATCTGAATTCACAAATCAACTGTCGTCTTCACTTCACTGATTCATTGCTGATGGGCCTTTCACAAGGTAAAAAATCCTTTCCAAGTTGACAAGAGTAATAAATGGAGAGGTGAGAGCTGCCTCTCCATCCTGCTGTTCTATTGTGCTGCCGATAGTGACACATGGCAGAATAAGCTCATAAACCAACCTCATCTTTTGACCTCTGCAGAGTAAACGGAAACAGAGGGGCGTTTATGATGATGACTGTATTTAAAGACCAATAATGACTAGATAAACCTCTGAAATCTAACTAGCCCAACCAAAGCTTGGAAAAAGGCAGTGGGTTTCTGTATTTAATGTGATGCAAAAATGTTGAAAATGCAGCTATGAAACTTTTGGAATAACCTAAAGTACAACTCAGCTGCACCAGTTCATAAGATGCTTAACACACCCATATGCACACAAGACCAATCTTGAAAAAGATTACTGAAAATGTAATTGGACTTTTTTTCTTTTTATGTTGTTCCAGATTAAGCAGAAACAACACACAAACCAAGAGCTGAACCAGAACAGGATGGTATTGTACGAATAGCAAAAGCATTTTAAGTTAGGACACACTTTCTTTGACCAATACTGCTCAGGAGAGAAAGGACAGGTGAACTAACAATAAATATGGGCTTGTAGTATCCATAGCAAGTATTATAGTACTGAATTTTGATTTATTAGGGATGTGTCTTTTTAGGAAAAACCATTAGCAATTAAACTTCAACTACCTCATCATTTGCCTTCTCTGCTGACGGTAGAAGTTTTGTGCAGTCTAACGAAGGACCTGCAGCAAAACTTGGGAGCTGTAAACTCAGCCTGTGCTATTTATTGCCCCATCTGCAGTATCAGCTGGGTCCCTGGTTTAGAGAGTACCAATGCACTGGAAAGTAGCATGATAATCAAATCGGTGATGCCAATTTGAAGTCCTAGAACACAAATAGTTCACCTGGTCTGTACACTTAGTAGTAGAAAGCTTTTTACTTGTATGTAAAAGTAAATTAATACTTATTCCAGCCATAACAATTAAGGCTCCTTACTTTTCCTGCAGTAAGATTAAATGCATAACTACACCAAATATATTTGAATTTTCAGTGATATGCTGTCTTGTTTTATTCATGACTATATCATTCCTTCTGCACTGTACAGAATGGCTCATCAGAATCTGTAGTCACTTCAAGAAACATCCACTGAAAGAGTTTTAAGCTGCAAGCAGTAATAGTAATCACTTAATCACCTAAACTTGGTGAAATCAAATTATGGAAACAAATCCATATAAAATCAGTAGAAAAGCTAAAGTTTCAGCAGAAACTGGTAGGATACCCCAGCCTTGCAATAATATCTACTACTCTTGTGCACACCCCACTGCCATCCATGGACTGCTATACCAAGCACGTGAAATGATTTTTAACTGCCTTTCTGCATTTCTAGCATTCACTCAAATAGAAAAAAAAAAAGTTATTTCTTAACTCTTTCTTCCAAATGCAGACTTTAACAAGTCAAGGATAAAATATTTTTCAAGTAACACAACCACTGTAAAATGTACATGGGCTAAAATAGAGAAAAATAATAATAGCACTGAAGTCTCCAGATGCTAAGACCAAAGACTGATGCTCATGCTACTCAATGCTTCTCAAAGCTGTTTTTCATTCTAGAAGTAAACAAGTCCACCAGCAGACCTTCAGCAAACAAGAATTTACAGCAGCTTCTGGGAGGAGAACTTTGCCAGTCACATGAAACCATGCCCTATATCACCACAGGTTTTCTGAGATTCATACAATGGCCACACCTAGCTTTCCCCAAGAGGCTGAATATTTTGCTGCAAAAAAGTAGCAATCTTCTCCTAGAGCTCTAAATTAATCAAAACAGGGAAACTACATCAAGCAATTGATGGTTTCACTTTCTGCCTCCAAGTCAACCATGCTTTACCATCCTGGCAACATCCCCTTTCACACGCGATACCTCTCCTCTAAGTGCAGTGTTACGGGTTTGTGTGGCACAGGGGTTTTTTGGTAGCAGAGGAGGGTGCCACAGGGGTGGCTCCTGTGAGAAGCTGCTGGAAGCTCCCCCAGCTCCAAGTCAGAGCCACCTCTGGCCCTGGCCGACCCAAGTGGTGACAGTGGTCACACCTCTGGGAGAACAGATTTAAGAAGGGGAACCTGCTGTGAGTGGTGGGATTGGAACGTGAGAGGAACCCCTCTGCAGATCCCAAGGTCAGTGAAGAAGGAGGGGAAGGAGGGGTGCCTGAGGAGGCCGATGGCCCTGCAGCCCGTGGTGAGACGGCAGGCTGGCCTCCCCCAGCCCATGGGGGTGAGCGGGGGAGCAGATGCCCACCTGCAGCCTGTGGAGAAGCCCATGCTGGAGCAGGGGGATGCCCCCAAGATGGCTGTGACTCCATGGGAAAGTCTGTGCTGAAGCAATGTGTGACTGAAGATCAGCCCGCGGAAAGGACCCNCAGGGGACGAGTGAGGAATCTTCCCCCGGAGGAAAGGAGCGGCAGAGACAATGTGTGGCGAGCTGACCCCAAGCCCCATCCCCTGTTCCCCTGTGCCACCGGGGGGAGGAGGTAGAAAGAACCGGGAATGGAGCTGAGGCGGGAAGGCGGGAGGGGTGGGGGGAGGTGTTCTGAGGTTTTGCTTTCCTTCCTAATACCCTTGGTTTTGATTTGATTGGTAGTCAATTAAATTGATTTTGTTTCTTCCCCAAGTTGAGCCTGTCTTTTGCCCGTGACCATAAGTGGGGAGTGATCCCTCCCAGTCCTTATCTCGACCCACGAGCCTGCCTTTATATTTTCTCCTCATCCCACCATGGCCGAGGGTGGGGGGAGTGAGCGAGCGGCTGTGTGATGCTTTGTTACCGGCTGGGCTGAAACCACAATATGCAGGCATGTAGCTGTGATGATTCAGCAGGGCAGCTCTTCTGGACATCAAGTGGAGCAAGAGGCACAGACCGAAAGTGCAATTCAGTCACCCCAGGGTTAGACCCTGTCCCTTTCTTGAAGCCGTGCCTAGTGTTCTCCATTGATTAGAGAAAGTACCAACCTCTTAACTTCTTAAACACTTACCTCGGTGAAGCACCTAAAGTTATGTAGAAAGAACCCAAGACAAGTCTTTTCAGTTTGCTATTCCTAACGTGGGTTTAAGAGCAGAGCACACCATAGCTGGGGCTCCTCGTCCCCTCACGCACACTCCCACGTCACGGCCACTGGGCCATTTCTTTCCCCTGTGGAGATTGGATTGCACCCATGGCAAGAGTCATTCCCTTCCTTAGAGGACTTTCATGAAGATAATGGCAAATGTTACCTGGCTAGCTCAGATACTGCAGATGCTGTCCCCATATTTAAGATAAACATAAATCCTATAAGTGCGATATTCCATGAAGCAGCTTTAAAGGCAATAAATAGAGGAACTGTGGAACTGCACTTTTGTGCAGTTCAACTAAAGCCACATTCAACTCCAAGATTTCTCTGAACAGTGGAGACCTTCCCTCTTACTGATGTGCAGATTATTGGTAACAATCCCATTTCTTGAAATTAAAAATATAATACATTGTTCTGCTTTGCTCATGCATTACTTTTCGTTCTATGAAACATTTAAATATTTAAACTAGACATATAACCAGTTCACCACTAGTAATGCATTTCTGCATAAGGTAAGAAAGCATCCTGGAAGGTGGAATGACACAACTAGTCAAAGTCTACAGGATACATATGTAGGACACGAGAAATTAATAAAAGACACTTCCATAACTGTGACTGAGTTCACAGTGATATTACAGGGTCAAGAATAAGCAGCCCCACAAAGAAAGGTGGTTCCTCCCTGCCAAGTATTGTCTCCTACCCTTCTCAGGATCTGCTCAAATGATATTGTATAAAGCTGTGCAGACTTAGGGCAATATTTACAGCAAAAATGAAGTGCAGAATAGAAGTTTCCTTCATTAAATCTTTAATTTTTATATCCATGAAGTTGCAAGTTGTTAAAGTGACAGATGCTTCCAGTATTTGTTGGGCATAGCAGTACTGGAAATCCAAAGCAAGATTCCTTGCTCCCAGAAGCTGTGGTATCACCTGTTCCACCCTGATTGTGACCTATGATTTTGGGCATATATTTGGTTATATTAAAACATTACAAACTCCAGTAACATCTGAACATGCCTGGGAATACAAACACACACCTGGTTGAAAGTATTCCCTGGCCAAAAAAAAAAAAAAAAAAAAAAAAAAAAAAAAAAAAGAAAGCACTAGGAGTTATCTAGGCTTTGGAATCAGNCAAAATCTAATACACCTTACTTGCTCAGCAACACTGACTTCTGTCAGCATATTATTATGGGGTGATGTGCTCTTAACTCCTCACCAAGGCTGTCTCAAAAGCCTTATAAACACTACCACTTCTATTCTTATTTTGATAAAGGTCTGTAGAAGCAGCTGTTTGCAGCTGGATCAGGTTTCAGGTAGAGCTTAGGGTTTGAGTTACAAGCAATATACAGGCTAGAGGTCAGGCTCAAATTAGCACTGACACCTCATGAACTCAGGACAGTGAATTAACAAAAATAAGCTGAATTCAAGGAATTTTCACCATCAGCCACAACCTCCCTATCGCAATTTGTTGTGGCAACAGTTTAACTACACCACCCAGCTCCGAGTTGTCCCTGGCTTGCTTCCCATGTGTCAGATGCTACAATTTACCATGCCAAGGCACTCCAGAAAGTTTGTAAGGTGAAGTTCTTTGTAAGGAGAAAAAAAAAAAGGTGTTTGAGGGGATTATTTTTTTCTTCCCCAAAGCACTTGCCTTTGCAGAAGTATGTAAAAGTTGTTCATGCTGTCTGATTATCTCATGCAGTTTCATTTGGCTTAGTTTGAAAATCAGGTGTACAGTTTCATAATTAAATTATTCAACAAAACCTTGACTATAAAGCATTCTGCTAAAACCTAATTAAGAGTATGATTTGATAAAAGCACATTCTATAGTTTTAGTTTACATTCCCATATGAGTGGGGACGTCATTATTTCATGCTTTATACATATTTTGGGCTTCACAGGAGTCTTTTTGTTTGGTTTTTTTCCCCCCCTTTTCCTTTCCCAAAGCTGATTTTGAATTATATAAAGAAGTACTCCAGGCTTAGATCATATCAATTCATTAACTGTTGGCAATATTCAGTTCTGATTTAAAAAATAAAACAAAACAAAACCAAAACAAAACCCACCACCCCCAAAAAACCCTCAACAAAAAATCCAACCCTCAACAAACCTAACAGAAAGGCATCATGAAAAGAGCACTATTTCAAAAGTTGGCCCTTGTTCAAGCTGCATATGGTCACATAATCTTTTAAAATGCGTGATTCAAGTCTCAATTTAATTATGTAATAGCACAAATGGAATTACACTGCAGATGAAGTGCAGTATTTCAGCTCAAACACATACTGGAGTTGTGTGACTGACCCAAGCTTATTTCATTTGGTCTTTGTATTAGATGGCTTAATTTGAATGCAAGCACACGTAGCAAACAACAATTTCAAGACAATACCTCCTACTCTTGATCTAAATTTTAATACTTGCTGGGCTGTGTTATGAAGATAATTTGTCAGGCAAGCTTGCAAAGATGATGACAATCCAGTATTAACAAGTATGTTTCTTGAATTGTTTTATTTACCATATATCCTCATGTATCTGCTTAAAAATGCAGATACACCTTTTTCCCATGTATGTATTTGCATGTGCGTGACCCTTAAATGGCATAGTTATAGTCATGTCTTGGGGAAGCAACAGGAAAAACAAGACTTTTCTCTTTCAGCAAACTGGAAATGCAAAACCCTAATTAGCTCATTCCTCAAGACTTGTATACTTTCTGTGCTGCAATAATGCATACTTTTCCCATCTGCCCATACTTTACCCTCATTTCCCCCCTCCTTTGACCTGCGCACCAACTGGTACCTTCTCATTTTAAGAAATAAGGCAGCACATGTTTGGGACCTGATACTGATCTTACTCAATAGGACCAGTTCACATATTGGAGCTATTTCTGGCTCTCTGCATACTCAGGCAGATGTTGGGCATCAAGCGTGCCCATTTCATGTTTTAAAGCTTTTTGTGAAGCCACTGAGTATTGGTTAGGTAAATAAATTTAGCTCTATATTTAAGAAAGACTTGGGAAGCTGTAAATCAGTCAAATCAAGTCTAGGTCATACTATAGCAACCACATGAACAACCATGTTCTAAGCAATAAGAGGAACAAGAAAAAAACAACACACAGTTTGGGATTCTTAAGAGCAAACAATATGAAACTAATATGACCAGTACTGCTGAATAGTGAGAATGTGGAGCAACACCACACAACAAGAGAGATGAAGAGTTTTGCTAGAGGCCTGTAACAACTGTGAGTAGAGAGCGGGAATGGGGATGGATCCACTTTCCACTCGGTGGAAGGAGTAGGAGGAGGTCACGCATGAAGCTCATAAGTGGAGCCAGGGACTTCCCTGAGCTGAAAGGTTTTAGAGAATATAGGGGGATGTAACACATGTCCGCCCTAGTCTTACTTCTCAGTTGTTTGGGGCCACAGTTAGGAGTCAAAATACTAAACTATATGTAACTTTTACTTTGAACCAATAAGGCCACAAAAACTTTTCTTCTGTGACTGATCTGCTTTAGCACAGCTTTTGGCAGTCACTTCTGAAAATGCCTTGCAACACAACTTTGGGAAACAGTTCAGATTAAAATAATAGAAGGTTGGTACAGAGCTGACTAAAAATGTAGTGGTTATCAGGTTAGCTTTGTGTTTGATCCCAAGGAGATTTCTGCCTTGACCACAGTTTTGCTCAATTATTTCAATAACAACAAAAATAAGAGAATAGAGAGCATACAAGTAAACTTGAAGACAACTGCAAAATATTGTAGGTGAGAAATATATACACAAGTAAAAACCATTAATTACTTGTTAAGAAGCAGCACTAGAAAAAAACAAGGAAAAATTGAGAATATTTTAACTGGAGCATTGCATGTAGAGGCACAGAAAGTGCTTCTGGCACTTTGCCCATTATGGCTGAGGCTTCAGCTGAAATATTGCAAGACCCCACCCAGAAGAAATTAAAAACAAACAAACAAAGTCCCAGTATAAATGTCGATGACTGCCTACCTAATCATGGTCCAGGGCAATGTAAGCACATGAAACCATATTCTAAATTACACCTTGCTTCAACAGAGAACCTGAGAGCACAACCAGAGGTTTTCCTCCATGGAAATCAATTCCATACTCACCATGTTCTCTGAATATAGCTTCTGCCACTTTAGCCACTGCCCAAAATTGTTTTGCAAGCTATGAATTTGGGGAAAACTACTGTGATATTATAGAGAAAAACATTGCACCCATAACACTTTATGGTTGTTTGATAACTCTAGAAAGCACTTATAGACACCATATCTAACTGTGATTACAAAAAAAAAAAATTAAGAACATAGTTTTACAAAGCTTTTAGGATGTGTATGCACATCATAACTTGCATAAGCATTCCCGCTGACCACATCAAGGTGTAAGACAAAGCAGCACAGGAGTTCCTTAGATTACAAACATGATTCTATACTATACAAAGAAAGGTACCTCTGATAGAGATAGCAAAGTACAGATCTCTATATACAGGGCACAGCAAGATCTCATCAGCAACACTGAGTGCTGATCTGGTCACTCATGTTCTGGAGAGATGGGCCCCATCTAGAATAGCTGAAGATCAAGAAAAGAGCCCAAAGTCAGAGGAGAACAACAAGGTTAGCCTTTTTTAGCCTACCAAAACAAAGCAGGGTGGATAATGTCTGTAAATACCTGTGGGGAGGGAGGGGTAAGAAGAAAAGAGGCTCCAGGGAGGAAAGAGAATCACTTAATTGAAAGTACCAAGTACAAATCAGCAATTAGAAATGCCAGGAAATTGGAAATTAGAAAAAGGTCATTAACCAGCAAAGCAGTGAGATCCTGAAACAGCTGCCAATGAAGGGGGGTTGGGCCACAAGAAACCAGCCTGACGTTCAAGTAGAACTTGACAAATAGAGGGGGGGATTACATCATGTTATGGCTTTCAGACTTTCTTTCAGACTTCTCATCCTGAGCTTTGAGATATGGATTTTATTTTTGGCTCTGTCCTTGACTCTGGGAAGAGCTCTTCCCTCTTCTGTGGAAGCCTCTACTTCCTTTTAAAATAATTATCCTACTTTGACAGATAAAGCTTTTTTATATCTATTGTAATTCAGAAGTGGATCTAAGATCAAAAAGTATTATTCTAAAAAAATAGCACATTTTTTTCATAGTAGAATGCATATATATCCAACAATTACGTCTATTCTCTCCAACCACGTCAACATTTCTTTATGTCCCTCCTCCCAGAGGTTTCATGTGCAGACTCACACAGCCTGTGCTCCTCTTCTCTTCCTTTTCTCATTTCATGCCAGATCCATAATTCTCCTCCCTCTTTCCAAGCAACATGTACTGAAGGTGTGCTTTCTATATAGCCTCATTTCCCCACACCACTGTCCCTCATTCTCCATCCCAGCTTTCCCTCTGCCCCTGTTTCACCCGCCATGCAATGGCTTTATTTTGCCACCTGATCTGTGTTCTTTCCCAACCGGCATTTCCTATTTCTCTTTCTACACTCCAGAGAGGAGACTGGATGGTTTTACGTTTTTTCCTTGTTGGGCTTGGTTTTGGTGTTGGTTTGGTTTTTGTTGTTTGTTTGGGTTTTTAAAAACAAATCCATGTAAATATTTTCAGACTGCTTTATCACAGACTAATCTGGAGGTGAAAGAATGCAGATGCCAAACATGCATGAAGTCCATTTAGACAACTGAAAAAATATTACATATATCAAAGCACAGCCCATGTGTTCAGCAGGATTCTGAAGTGCAAATTACCAAACTAAAAACATCCTCTAACAGACTGAGCAGAACAGGCTGCCTCTCTCCCTCCTCAGATGTTTCCCCTATCTACACCCCACAAAGAGAAAGTACCACTTCCACTACATAGACCTGATCTGCTCCCCTCTAGAGCCTTTTATCAGACGTCAGGAAATCGGACACTAGAAAGATTATAGAATCATTTCGGTTGGAAAAGACCCTTAAGATTATCGAGTCCAACCATAAACCTAACATGGCCAAATCCACCACTAAACCATGTGCCTAAGTACCAGGTCTACACGTCTTTCAAATCCCTCCAGGGACGGTGACTCAACCACTTTCCTGGGCAGCCTGCTCCAATGCTTGATAACCCTCGATCAAATCTGGACAGGTGACACAGTATGCATGATTATTATTACACAGGTGACAGAGTGGCCAAAATATTTCCATTGGAGTCTTCTCAACAAGTGTCTATAAAGCAAGACTCCACAGTATCCAAACACAGGAAAATGGATGCTGCCTGTTGTCACCTTCTAGTGTTTCTGGGTGTTTTAGATGATCTAGTTAAATTTTTCTTATACCTCTCACACACTTTCTTTTAGACAAAAAATTTTTAAGTGGGTAAGATGAGGCACACTGGGGACAAACTGATTTGACTAATGGCAAACAGATGGCCAATAAGAAATGAAAGAGGAAATCTCACAGGATGGTGAACCTCTCTCCCCCCTGTGTTAACCAATATGATGCTTCCCTCATCCATGGTTTCAAAGCCACATTTAGATGTGTCATCAACAAATGTATTCTCATATGCCATCCAGATATTTTTCATTTCCAAATCTACAGCCCTATAACAGAGAAATAACTGAGAAATTCCACATAATTAACCATTTATGTAAAAGGTCAGTCACAGGGTAGTTAAACCGGGGTACACTTGTCCCAAATGATGCTTTACACAGCTCGATAAAATAAGTGCCACTGCAGCAAAGCAATCTAAAACAACATTTTCAAAAATTGCAAATGCAAATAACTTATTCGTGTTCTGAAACATCAATACAATCAAGTTCTCTTTGATTATACAGGATCCTGTAATCATAGCCCTCTGAGAATTTTTTTGGCTACTTTCAAAAAATATCTGAAATTTACTCTGTAAAATTAATGCACAGGATCTGAAAATTCTACCTTAGCAAATACAAAAGACCATTTGATTAGCTACAAATAAAAGCCCCTTGAGCTAAAATGAATAAGGTTTAAGCTACTTCAAATTATTTTCCCGCCTGATAAAGCCATTATCACATTTAGAGCGTTTACAATGCAGAACTACATTCCTTTGATCATGTTATAAAATTAATTGATCTTGCTTATCTATTGTACTATTTTAAATCATTTTAATTGAGGACATTAGGAGAAGTAATGGTAACAACCAATGCATTTATTAGCTACTGACGTTCAAGGCAGCAATGTCATTTTCATAATCTGAATTTCTCTATAACAAAATTCCATTCGTAATAGAATTTACATATAGATCACCCCCAGCCACAAATAATTTACTATTACTTTAAGTCCTAAAGGACAGGCAGAAAAACTGTGAAAAATCACTCCAGCCATACTTAATTTTAATTATTCTTTTAAATCAGATAGAGACCCTGAAGTTAAATTCTCATAATTAAATAGAAATTAAAAGTTTCTAAAAGCCTTATTTTCAACTCCAATTTTAAATGCAAATGAACACGTAAGAAAATTTCCCCACGAACAACTGAGTGATGTTCACCTACAATGTTTTGTTCCACAGCCACAAAATTCCTCCATCACCTCGAGTCCCATGGAAGTCCTTATTAGTTAAAGGCTACAAAAGGCTGGGTGCAAGATTCCAGTATTAACCAAAAGTCCTGACTATTTATCAGGGCTACCTTTGCCATTGTCTGCAGAACTGCCTGGCTTACCTTGAAAGAGTCCTAATGTTTCCATGACAGACTATGAGTTTGTATGGCCCACTGTGTCACAGATAAACTGCACCCATTTGAAAGAGAAAGGTGACTTTCCTTCCTAACAAAGGAATGTGCCATCGCCCATTCGGTTGGAAACTTTACTGATACAAAGTGAATTGTGCCTGGGCTAAAGATCCCTTTGAAAACATGCTTCATCTCCAGGCTAAAGGCATCTGCCTGACCCACAGGGTTCTAAAATTAAAGAATACACACTCATTTAATCAAAAGATTGTGCCAGCATGCCACTGCACGCTTGGGCAACAGGTTCAATTCTCTTTGCCATGAAGCTGTTGCACGACTCCAGGCGAGTCACGTAGGTCATGTCTATGCTGAAAATTGCCATCAAACCCCTTCCAGAATCACTAGCCTTCTCTGCCATCACCTCTTTATGGCAACCACTGGCGGCTATCTGCTTCAACCCCAAAATGTCTGTTGATCTTCAGGAAGAAGACATACTGCCTTCTTTCTCCTTGTCTCCTGCCTCGTCAGGTCAGTAATTCCCTTATTCCCAGCTCCTTGTCCTGCAGCTCCATTTCCTTTCTTCACTGCCTGAAAGAAACAATTCTAGACGGGAAGACTAGCCAACAGACAACTGCTTGGACAACTGATACAAACTCGTATCATAACGTGGGTGTCTTTGACATAGGCTACAAAATATAACAACACATGAGGAAGACTAATCCTGTGGCTGTGGTGATGGAGGAGACTTCAGACTGGTATAGATGCATTGTTTTTCCCTCTACGCTTCCATTTCCAAATTATAAAATGAAGGCAGTAACATTTGCCACACTGTAAACACATTACATAGTGAGTTTTTAGGTGCTCAGTTACATTTTGGTTTTGACCATGTCCTGGTTTCAGCTGGGATAGAGTTAATTGTCTTCCTAGTAGCTGGTACAGTGCTATGTTTTTGAGCTAGGTATGAGAAGAATGTGGATAACGCAGTGATGTTTTCAGTTGTTGCTAAGTAATGTTTAGTCTAAAGTCAAGGATTTTTCAGCTTCTCATGCCCAGCCAGCAAGAAGGCTGGAGGGGCACAAGAAGGTGAGAGGGGACACAGCCAGGACAGCTCACCCAAAGTGGCCAATGGGGTATTCCATACCATGGGACATCATGTCTAGTATATAAACTGGGGGAGTGGGGCGGGGGCAGGGGGATCGCTGCTCGGGGACTAACTGGGCGCCAATTGGCAGGTGGTGAGCAATTGCATTGTGCATCACTTGTATATTCCAATCCTTTTATTATTACTGTTGTCATTTTATTAGTGNGGAAGTGAGTGAGCGGCTGCGTGGTGCTTAGTTGCTGCCTGGGGTTGAACCATGACAGACCATCTTTGCAAAAGTAAAGAAATTATTATATATCTAGGTGGTTTATTGCAGTGGCCTGTCAAACTAAGTTCTGCAGTATAGATGCTCCTGTGTGATAAGAGCAACATACCAGTCTGCTGCTGTGTAACAGTGCTGAGGTTGCTATAAAGAGACACAGTAACAAATTGAAGGTTTGCCCTTACCATTTCTACCAACAAGGAGACGAGGCTGAATGAAATAGCTGCTTATGATGCTGATGGTATCAAAAAAAAAAAAAAAAAAACAGAGAGGAAAAGAAAAGAAGAAAAGAACGAAAAGGTGGTCAGCTAGCACCAAGATGTAAATCTGCAACTAGGTTGGAACAAGCAGCCCTTATTCATGCTAATAACTAGTCTACACCAGAGGAAACAGCTCAGTAATGGTTCAAAAGTGGGCTCAGAAGAGATAACTTTGGAGTTCATTTACAAGCTGAAGAGATGGGTACACAAGCAGCAGCACTATAATATTCACCCCTTTTGTCCTTGGCCTAGACTACAGACAGCAAATGCTGTGCTCTCCCCATTGGGATTCTTATCAAAGAGCAAGGGGAGGGAAGAAAAAAAGAAAGCAAGCTGTGATAAACACTGTAAAGAGAAACTGCCTTTACTTGTTCTGATGACTAGACTTTTTTGTTTCTCTTTACATGGTTTGTAGTGAGTACAAAGCATTGGCATTCCCCTTTATATAATGGGAAAATGACAGTTAAAAGTAAACACTTGCATTTAAATGTACACAATACAAGGACACCACCTTATTTTTGCTACAACAGCAAGTCTCTATTAGACTATTGACTCCAAAAGCTAAACTTCTTAATCTTTCACTAAACTTTGCACATTTTTTCAGATTAAGGTTTTGTGTTTATTTGTTGGGTTTTTTTTAAAAAAAGCCCTTATTTTCTGTTTTAGCTTCATCCCCAGAGGATCTCCTGAATCAACAGATGCCTGCATTTAAGTTCAGACCCATCACACAAGTACCAGCTTCACCTCCCCCGAGTCCTTTGGAGGGGATTTCAGTCCTGTTTCAAGGCCATTTTTAATTCCCACAGTCCAAAGTTCTTGGCAGGAGAAGTAAACACGGGGTAAGCAAAGTTGGAGGGCAAAAGGATAAATAAGAATAGAAAATCTTTAGATGGATATGTCTTGAGGAACTGAACAGAGTGATAAGAAGACAGAAACAGTTTTTAACATAGAGACCAAAACCAAAGCTAAAATTAATCTGGCCATACATGAGCAGCTAAGCTCTTAGGCTGTGTTTTTTTCCTTTTGCTAGTAACCTCTGGTGCACTCTTCTGTCACCTTTACAAGCCAAGATCTGTATTCTCCTCTATGGCTCTGGTGCATCTGGCACACTATGCTCTGCTTCTATTACCAAAGAGCCTATTAATAGCAACAGCATGAGCTTCCAGGCTGTCAGAACTGTTTTCACTTCAGATTTTTCTTTTGTTGTAACAGAAGAGAGTCTAAAACAGTGCAGCTATGTCTCCCTCTAGTTTATGGTGTGTATAGTTTGAGCAATGTAGACATGGTTAGCATCTTGTAACTACCATCCAAGGCAGAGGAGCTCCGTGTTCAACATTTCCCAGGCTGTATATTAGTAACAATATATTCCTGACACAGAGATTGATAAAAAAATAGTGTACTCATTCAGTTGGGGAAACCTAACACATTGAGGGTCACTGTAAAAACATAATCAGGATAAAATACCTCTATTTTATTCAGAGCTATATCAGGTGAGGTCAACCACAGGTGTGAAGGTGAGCACTGATCACGCCAAGCTCTTTTGTGGTAAGTAGTACAAGTATAAAATCCACTCATGATTTCACGGCACAATAACCACAACTCCTGTGTCACCTCACTACAATGTCTTTGGGATGACCAGGGTCTCCCTGCCCCAAGCACCTGGCTGCTCCTGAGCACTCAGCAGGAGAATTCTCCTCTTTGTCTCTAGCTGCCTTGCAAGGTGAAAGCAAATGCCCTCCACTCCAATGGCCCTCTCAAACATCCAAAAAAAACTGTTCAAAGGTTTGTTCTTAAAGGGCCCTGAAATCTGAAGGCACCTCTTACTCAGTGTAAGTAACCTTTTAACTTAATTAGGTGTATCAGCAACAGTTCCTAATGTCTGCGGTTGGTTTGATTCTTATAGGAGCCAACCCCAGTGAAATGCATCCCAGAAGACAAGTCATGAGTCAATCTGACCATGAGACATGATTTTAATAAGATTTTAAGTAACATAAGTGTAAAATTTTATAAGATTTTTATGAGCAATCCATGACAGAATGCTAGATCTTTCATACAGAAAAGTGAAAGGTGATTAAGTCAAAGGCTTAATCTCTGGATTCTCTAGAATCTGGAAAAACGGTGTGAAGGTAAATGGAGTGGCCTAAACAGTTCTCCTGGTCCATAAGCAGGAAGTTTTACAATGAAACAAGTTATCCTGATGCCTTGAGTTTTGATTATCATGGCGGAAACATCTAACATGAATATTTAGTCTGGATTTTCAATAAAGCCAATTTGCCAGCAGGTTTCTTAACACTAAGTGTAAAAGATTTTTTTTTTTTTTACCAGAGTATAAAAACCTACAATGAAAAGACAGTTAGAGCAACTCCGATCCCAGACACAGTCCTCCAACAGACCAAACCTGGATTTATGGTATGATACTGCTCTTAAGTGCACGCAGCGAAATCTGTATCACAGCCCTGGCAAACTCCTGCGGAAGAATCAACCCCAGGCTAGTAACAGTCATGACATGCTTCCAGTGTAATGTGTCTTAACACAACCCCGACGTTTCAGGCTTGCAAAGAAATAATCATAATGTGAAAAGCAGTTAGACAGCTATTAACACACAGTTCTCTCTGACATGACTTGACCAAGGAGCTTGGTATCAATTGAAAGAAGTGAATGCAAAAGAGGACAAAACTGAAGCATCCTCTTAGAAAACAATTTTGCAGTGTGAAGGTTTGCTGGGATGGATGCTAAACTAGAGCTCAGGAACAGTAACGGCAGCACTACCAGATGCTTTAGTCCTTATCTATAGACTCAAATCTCCAATATGCACCTTTGTTACATATACCAAACAACCCATTTGCAAAGTATTTAATAGTTAATAATTTCATCAAATCCATGAGCCATATCTCTATTTTCATTTCTTTGTATATAAAAACATCTACAGGGGTGTCAGTTCAAGGCCAATCACTTGGATTTGATCTCAGTTTGTCTATCAAACGGTAACCTTCAACTTGGTTCAGACTAGGCTTGCATGTTTGAGTATCTAATTTGTTTCACTCTGCCATCCTCTGCAAGGGTCTAAATCACTAATGCTAAACGTCAGGCAGTGTGGATGACAATGCAGGATACTCACTGGCATCACCACATACTATGTGTACCACCACAGTCATGTGGCAAATCAAAAAAATGCAGCTTTCTCCTGGTTATGACTGCACGGACCTTTCTGACCCATGAGGGAAAGGATTTGAGGTGCTGGAGCACAGGCAAGGAGAGCAGGAAATGCACCTCACACCTACAGACCCCTCCATGGACCATGGAAACTTCCAGCACTGCAACACAGTGATGGTCCCTGGGTGTCTGGACAACTCAGAGAGCTTCAACGCCTCGTTTGTGTCTCAGGAACAGTTTGCAGCCTAGAGTCACAGCTCTCAGCAGAAACTACATTTGCCACAGCTTCATCTGTCATCGAGGTCTGACATCCCTGAAGTGTCAGCAGAGGCCAGCCACGGGGCTCATCCTAGGAGCCGATGGCTTGAGGTGACATCAGGGAGCAGACCTTGTGTCCAGGTGATGGTGACACTCCCTGAAGCAAACCAGGTACCAGCCACATCAGGCAGTAGCATATATCCTTCCAGGCATACTCAGGGCACCCCATTGAACTTGTTGCTCTACTCAAACATGCTAGTGAGAAAGAGAAATACAAATAGCTTATAAAAGAAAACGCAAGTGAAAAGGACAGTGACTCAAACAGAAACCTGTCTATGGAAATACAAAAGGCACAGAAGTGAGAAAACAAAATAAGTCTGCCAAACAAATACAAACTGCCTCAAGGCCTCTCACTGCCTGTGACAGAAGCTACAAATATTGCCATCCCTTCCTCAGCTACAGCAAAGGTTAAAAATATTACAGTACTAAGGGGAGGAACATCGAAATCTGAAAGCAGGGAGGGCTGGAGCTGAGCAGCAAAGCCTGAAGACCCCCAAGCCTGGCAAGAAGGAGGGACAGTGCAGCAGGCAGCCACCCTGCGCTCCCCCTGCCCACTGCTACCCCCCGGCTCCTGGCCTTGGGACACTGAACCATGCACACTCACCCCTACTGCGCAAATCCCCTCTGAACAATACATGTGTTAGTGTACAGCTCTTATCTTTTCCTTTCCTTGATCATTTGGGATGAGGGGGAAAAAAAGTGCAATATGGCTAACACATGACATATGTAATTCAAAAGCAATCTCCTGACGAAGGAGCAGCACTGACGGATTCAGTGAGGAACATCCCAGCAGGGAAAGCATACTGTGAAGTTATGGAAATAAAATGGTTCCAAGGAGAGGCCTCCCATGTGCTCATACAGGAAAAACACTGGTGGGGCAAACACGTTCATCTTCAACTAAGATGAGGAGGGGGAAGAAACTGCATGGCAATATATGTCAAATGGAGACATATATATCCATCCCTCTCCCACCAACGCAACCGCGGTTTTTCTACAATCACAGCTGCAATTTTTGTAATAACCTGAGACTAAGAATCATAAATTCTATGTAAATTGCTTGTGTATAATTTACGAATACCTAGGGCTAGATATTATTATTCTCTGCATTAATAGTTTTCTGTCGAATGTTCAGATTGTTGCATTGTAGCTTAACATCCTCTCTTCTCCTCCGTGACCCCACAAGTGAAGACACGTATTATAAAAGAACAATATTTACTTATGACCAAAGCGGAAAAGTTCTTCGTTATACTGCAAAGGTTATATTTACCATAGAAAATAAATAAATAAATAAATAAATAAAAAGAATCTAAATTGTTTTCCTCATAAAAATATTAAAGCAATACGAACTTTGCCTGCCTATGATTAAGGGTGCGTTGTAAACAGATTGTTGTTCATTTTGTGAGTCAGACACCATAATATTGCAGGATCAGGGTCTGTTAGTCTGAAAATATTTAGCAATCCTACAAGTTAAATGTGATATATATAAATAGAACTTTCTAATTAACATTTCTCTTTTGTCTGTCACTTAATTTCCCCTTTTTTTTAAATGGATAGCAAGCACAATGACAGCATGTTATTACTCTTGAAATAAACCTGCCAAGACAAAAGCACGTATCTTGGATTTATTTTTAACAAAAAGAGTAGAAGTAGCATCTTTTCCTGGGGTTTGCTTTTGTTCTGTCTGTAGGTTGTTCTGATAGTAGGTTGATTGTTTCAGTAAAAAACAATAAGTAGAAAATATTTTTTCTGAAGAGATATTCAGTACTTTAACCTGCCCTCTAGACCTGAGATACCTGGAAGATACTTAAGGGTCAACTGTGTTATTTGACAAGTGTTACATCTAGTATGACAGGCAAAGATACAACCTTAACACTCATTCAATAGTGCCATTTTGAACCTAACTCTGGTGGCAAAATGTTGTTGATTTTTTTTTAATACGAAATGTGATAGCTTAGTGGTAAAACACGGATTTCCAGACACAAGATAATATGAAAGTGACCGTTTATGATGCCTGAAATCATAACCTCAGCGTAAGGCTCAAAGACTCATTCCACACAAGAGATACATACATAAAACACTGTAGTCATTTATGGATGCCCTTTAGCCCAGATGTCTAAAACTATTCCAGTGAAATACAGCAACCTAAACCCAGGTTTTTGACACTTTACTGAATGTTTATTATACGAAACTAAAATTAGATAGCTATATGGATGCTCCACCTGCAAGTGTGGATTTCCTCAGCTGCTGCAGTGGCACTCCAGCTCCACACCACCTTTGAGAGGAAAGAAATGTGGCCTCTTCAGCTTTTCTTGCCTAAGTAGGTGATACCCAATTTCTTCTCCCGATCCGTCTCCAAGGTACTTTCTGGACATAGAATATAACCCAGTAACTCCTCACAAAACCACGTCCCAGGACTAGCCCCCCACCTCGTGCCCCCCAGCCCACACAGACATAAGAAAAATTCCTTTTGATGACTGGTCTGAAAAAAATATATCAATGCCTGAGGAACTGAGCTATCTCCCCCATGTGCACCCCCCTTACATATTTTAGGCAAGAGTTAATTTAAAAAGAAGTAGCCTCATGTCTTCTTTCTAATACACCTGAGCTGCAAAGATTTTTGCACATGTTGCATAGCTGTGGTTGTGCTGGAGTAAGCATGGGAACAACCGAGGACAACCAGGACAGACAGAAAGAGGTGCATTGCAGCCTGTGCCTGCCTACACAGCTGCGTTAAGATAAGCCACAATCTTGCCTTTAAGCTAATTAATTAACTGCTTTCAACCATAGCCATTTCTTCACAGCTTTCTTAGTCTGGCAGTGATAAATACACAGTAAGGATGTTAATAGTTCAGATTTACACAGCTGGTGTAACATACAGAATGGCATTCGTATTTATGGACTTGGCAAGGTCCTGAGTCACCCTGCACTAGTGTATCACCACTGAATTCACGGCAACTGTGCAGATTTACACCAGAGAGAGATCCGATGACCTACTCTGCGCATCAACTCCTATGTGGGCATTAAGCCCAAAAGCAATATTTATATATTCATAAAAGTACATACTCACCAAACAGGCTAGAGGTACTATACTGGAAGTCACCTCTCTTCAATTATCACATGTAATTTTTAATGCTGTTCAAGTTTAATTACAGCGAAGTACTTAACTGGGCTCCAACTGATTGATAATGTTCTTGACTATGTCTCCTTCTCACAACTGCCAGATGGAGAGATCTAGATTAGTTTACACCACATAATGAGAGTTTACTGCTGAAAACGTGAACAAATACTGCACAGTTCACTTTGATCTGCTTTAACAAACTTTATGTACCTAAAGAAAAAAACACCTCCTGCTAATCAACTCTTTTTATTTGCCTTTCTCATCTTGCCAGGAATTGCTATGCACTTAGGTGTTTATTTAAAATGGAAATGAAATCATAATAAATTAATTTACCTTCAATAACCAAATACATAAACCATGTCAGGTGGGTTTGTGGGTTTGGTTTTTTTTGCATTAATGTGACCCTGTTTGCACGTTGGTTATGTTCTTTAAGTCAATTGTACCTGAGCTCCTTTTTGATGCATTTGGAAGACTGCTTCTTTTGAATTCCTCAGGATTCATGCTACTGAGGAAAGATGACTGTAAATGTAATGTTGCTCATTTGATCCATCTGTTACAGAGTTCAAGGCAGAAGGAGAGGGAAGACCATTAAAGAGAGTATATCCTACAAGTCCTAGTATTAAAGCTATTTAAAAAATATTTTTCCTCCAATACCCCCTCCTCCCTTTGAAAACAGTAAGCAAACACATCCTTAATTTCCTTACTTCTAAAATCTTAGTCAGCAGTGCCCAAGACAGTATCTAAAAAAAAAAGTCTTTTCAGCCTGAGCCACAACCAGTTGCTATTCATCAGAATAAACATCAACACAAGACCTTCTGCCCTAGTTCAGGAGGAACAGGACAGAGAGGGAATATAGTAGGGACACTTGTGACTTGTATTTCTGCTATGATTCCAGGAGCAACTGCAAGAGCTTTACAGGGCATAAAGTGTTAACAGCTCCTACAGCTCGAGACAAGTACGTGTTAGTTGTAACACGTCTGAAATAAATTAAAAGTTAGCTTCTCATCTGCAGCAGCCTAAGTGTGTTGCACAAGCCTATGTACATGACTGGAAAGCCTTTAGCTTTGGAAGGAGCTTCACAGATTCTGGATGAAGGAGCAAGGAAGAGGCTAGTTTGGAGCTCCAGACGAGCCACGATGAACAATACTGAATTGAGCCTGTGGTGGCAGAGGCATGGCCACAATCCACAGCACAGGGACACTACAGAGGAGCAGAGAAGTCAGGAGGGGGTGCACGTAAAGGACCAAGTGAGTGCCATTCTGCAAAGACAAGAGCGCTAGGCATTATGCCACTGTTTTGCCTTGCGATGTGCTGTCCCATGAACACACAGCTGAACAAGACTCCCAGGCTGATCTTCCAAAACAGATCATCGCATGGTTACAAGAAATATTTGGAGGTGGTGCTTTGTCTCTTACTGAACTCTGCCAAAGTAATTTCATTCTCTTTACTAACATGTGTACAGATTAATCACCAATGTAAAATACCAAATGCCTGAAGAAATGCAATGTGTTTCATTTTCGCACCTGGTGAAAACCAGCTAGAGCTGCAACAACTTGCACTACCGTGCAACCTGATGCACTCATCCCTCCCAGACTGTTGTGTTTTGCTGAATGTAACAAAGGACACCGTAAGCAAAATTATCATTGCAAAACCTTTCACCTGCTCAGAGAAAAGAACGGGAAAGCAGTCACCATCAGTTTTCCCACACAGTTCTGTTGTATTAAAGCATTTCTTGGGAATAACTTTTAGAAGACAAAATTTTCAGAGGTAGAAATGCAATTTCAAAAAAATTCTATATGCATGCTTGTTTCTTCTGCAAATGTTATTAAAAATGAACTGGCAAAAAGGTTTCTATATTTTGTCATTTAAAAAAATCAGTTACAGAACTTCAAAATACTCACAAGCAAAGAAGATTTGGCTTCTGCCTGTAATCCATTAAGTAAATGAGTAATCAAAGTGGTTGCATAAAAAGTTTCTAAATTGTATAAAATAATAGACTAAAGATAATACTAGAATAGGAGGATAAAACATTTTAATTTTACAAGGTAGGCAAGTAATTGTTTGTATGAATGGATGTGCTAGCCTATCTATTAGCATAACAACTGCCCGCAGAACATATGAAATGAGCTAATAGCAATAATTATCTGGAATTAATGATGAACACAAGCATTTCTTTGCACTCACTAAATAAACAGCAACTGGAGCTTAGTATTCACCAATGGCACAACCAGAGGATGGCATTTACTGTGTTGAAAGGGAGTCACCGTAGCAAAGAAAGCTACGGAGAAGCAGAATCTCTCCATTAATAGCAAATAGACAATTTGGAGCTTTAATTTCACTGCTGCTGAAGCCTGCATGAAAAGGCTGGACCACAGCCAAAATGCAATAATCACAATGTCTGCAATTCAAAGAAATAAGCCGTCAAGAAGCTCAAGTTTTTCTATACAATGTAATTATCAAACAGTATCAACCCCTCTCACTATCTGAACTTTGGAAAAAAGGTCTTGTCACAAGCAGCAGCAAGCGGAGCAGGATCCTAAAAGTGATGAACCCTCTCCCCCTCCCTACCATTTCCAGACACAGACTCCGAGACTTGGTTTTACTATGCTTATTTTTGCCACCACTGTACTAAGAAAGGTGTCTTTTATGTGGAAAAGGATGAAATTACAAGGACTTTTGTGCCTCTCCTGTATTTGCTTTAGTTCCTTCTCTATACAGAAGTAGAGAATGTCCTGATTCTTTTTTTTCTTCGCTACAGCTGCTTGCAGTTTGCATTTTGCATACTGCTTGCCTATCTGATGGGAGATGAGCAGGTGTGCGCTGCGCTCTCATCCAATTTATATTTTGTATTTTAAAACAGACCATAACTTGCCATGGGCGTTTGGTTCTAGGACAGAATGCCAAATACAGAACAGGAAGGTTTGCTTCTTAATTGCCTAAGTAAATAAAACTTTCTTGTGAAATATGTTACTATATAAAACATTGATGAAATACCACAGGGTATTTCTACATTTTCCAATCCCCACCCTCACAAAAATGGTAACTACTGCATTTCCCACACTATCTTAATAGGCACAATAATTCTTTCTTTTGGTCAGTTAAAAGCATCACGATGACCAGGAAGAGTTCCTCTGGGAAGTCCATGTAGCTTCTATTATTTCATTTGGGAGGAGAAGGGGCATACAGAAACATATTTTGATGTGTTGCAACACAGGCTGCAACAAGGAAATTAGATGATTCATCGCCTTGGGTATTTAGAAAGTTTGTTACTGCAACAAGGAAGCACATATCCACAATGTACATCACGAATGCACAATGGATGATGCCATTCAGTTACTCAGCATAAATCTATGATGTTGCTTCTATGGTCTTGTATTGATTAGAAATAAAGGTCTGCTTTGGATCCTATCAACTAGAAACAAAGGTCTGCTTTGGATCCTCTCTCAGACACATACACTTGGGGATATTAACAAAGACTACCCAGACTCTCAAGGCAACATCATTAGCTAGCCCTGAAAATAAAAGTTTAATCACTTGGTGTGGTCCTGATTCCTGCAACCAGTACATTTTAGGAGTCTAAGCACTATTTGACTTCATATACTAACGCTTCCTTGACTCTATCCACCTTGACCTTTCTTATTAAGAAAAGGTCCCTGAAATCTATATTATGCTGATCAATATTTATTTCATAGATTTCTTCAGAGTCACCTGTTGACCTACATACAATCTTCCACTGGGCTTGGAAGGCAACAGCAAACATTCCTCATCCTGCTCTGTGCCTGACGCAGGTGTCCCAGAGCACACTATCCAACTTCCAGCAGAAATCCACAGATGTTCTGTGGGTAAAATTAGCACAGCCCAATAAACAGTGCCATTTTATATTAGCCTAAGACATTGCCTTTGGATGATACAAGGAGATCCTGCAGCAATTTTCCTATACGTTTCAAAAGCATTAATCTCTCATTGCAAATTTGGCAAATTCAAAGTTGGACACAAATCCGAGCACACAACAGCTAATCTCTGTTTGTGTTCAATCTTTTTTTTTCCCCCCTTTCAAAAACTATTTATATCTATATAATTACAAAGTTTTCATACCTGTGCTCTTATTTGTGCCATTTTCTGCCACTGTCTTTTCCACACTATTAACAGTCTCCCTGCATTTTATTTCTGCTTTCCACAGAGCATTATAACAAACAAATAATAATTAATTAATCTAAATATGTTATTATTACATCAAGAATTACAAATAGGATTCATCTCACCTATGTTAGTCATCTAAAAGTTAAGCATCTAACCTTAAAGGTCCCTTGGACAGCCTAGTCAATAAAGACAAGCACCTGTAAAATTGAGCCATGCTGTGTCTTAGACACCTGAAATGGGGTATTTTGCCCTGTGGAGGTATGTCTTCCTATTGCTTGACTGTAGAGGAAGCCTTGTATCATTGTTAGGTGCTCACTTTTAAGGTACATATCAGGCAAAATAAATACTACTGTTCACATTTGCTTCCTTTTTTATTAACACTTTTCTTTGTACCTATCCTGAAAAGTTGTTTATTCCTGCACATAGAGTAATTGTTATTACTTAGTTTCTTGAGCTTCCTTGACCGGGATCAAGTTGGAAAATGCTGACCTTTCTGTTGGAAGAAGTGCCCCATATTCTTATACATACTCTTATTAACAAATATTCAAATACCCATGATACAATGTCAAAACCTTGCATTACCAGGAAGCGGGAATAAGTTACGAAATACATCAGAAGATAATTCAACTATAATATCTAAAGTAATGTTGAAATCAGGATAAGTTTGGCTAAAGCAATTTTTTGTTGACAGAGATCTGTCAAAGGATTTTTCACTAAAAATAAGCCAGTGATATAAATAAACTTTTGATCTTTTTTAGGCTTTCATGTTTTTTTCATAGTCTACCCAAATAATATAGAACAGCTTTTACAAATCGTTCTACCTTTTGCAGTTCAAAATAGCACTATTTTGAAGAAGAAGAGTTTCCAACTGAAAAGAACTAAAAATTCAAAATGTTTCCAAGTACAGCATTTGTGTTTTTAAGAGGCCATTAGGAATCCCTAATACCACTGTTGCTCTGTACAACTGTTATTTCTATCATAAATATGTCACAAGTTTTATTAACCAAGAGAAATGTGTGATAGTTTTACCAGCTATATGGGATACCGAGAAACACTTTTGATTAAATAATTAAATCATCATTATAATATCTTTTTTTCCCATTCTAGAATGGCTTTCCATTAAAATGAATTTCAGGCATTTAAAAAAAAATAAAGGACAAAACAAGAAGCATATGCACCATCCAACACATTGCAGATAGCTTTGACTAGAGTTTATATTTTCAAGATGCACTAAGCACGTTAATAACGCTAGCTATATTAACAAGAAGGATCATTCTGTACACAGCAAGAATGTTTGCTTTTCCTCCATACAGTAATGTATAGAATGGAAGATCAGGAATCATTACTATTCAAAGAGAGTCCATTTAAATTATTTTCATACTCAGAGTCCTAACTTTGTTTCCCTTTCCCCCCCTGGATCTGAATTCCCCAAATGGTAACCAACTAGGTCAAAAAAGTAAGCAGTCAATTCATGACTGAAGTCCACGTTCTCTTGCTTTTTTCATTAAAAATATCTGAGTCTCGTTAAGTCAACCAAACATAAGCACAAGCTTAAGCACTTTGCATAATTTTGGTCTAAGTCAATCTAATATTAGTTAGGTTTTAACTTCCACACTCTTAAGAAATGTGGGTAGTTGTAAGACAACAGATGGCCTTGTTTCAGTGCAAGAAACAATAAAAAGAATGGACCATATATTATCTTTCTGTAATAACGCCTGTGTAGGCCACTTTCAGATTATCAAAAAGACCTATCTAGAAACATAGGACTCGCAGAATGACAAGCGTGTAGTGAGAAGCTCAAACAGTGAAGATAGCAAATGCAAAACTCATTCTTGTTGGAAACAGAAGTGCAAAGATATTCTGGAGACAATATTTTAAACAATCATTTTGCAAACATCTATAACTTCAGTGCTATTACACTCTTAATTGAAGCTCTGAAACAGAATGATGGAATCCCATAATTATTTCCTCTCCGCGATACCAGACCAAGATTTGGATTCTGCAAAGGCTGATGTGCAGAGATAATTTTACTTACTCAGCCTCAGAGGTGAAGCTCCTCATTCAGATCAGCTGGACTGCTCATGTAAGCCAAGTCACACCTACATTCTTGCAGTCACCTCCCTTTGCCCCAGTGGTGGGAGCTCCTTAGGCTAGCCAGAAGAAAGATGACCACAGATTTTATTAGTAATCTTATCAAATTGGACTCAAAATACAAAACCAAGTCTCATGAAGAAAGATGAGATTCTTTCTGCTTAGTCAACTTTCTGACCACAGCTTCATTTTAAGCCAGACTTCTCACACATGGAGGAATTAACCCTCAAAAAAACATTTGTCCTTGATTACCCTCTTAAACATAGCACCATGTTTGTAGGAAAACTTGAAGACATACCCTATATATCACTTTAATTCTGAATAGGAAAAAGTGCAACATTCCAATTCCTTTTCTGTATTCTTTTGATATTTGAGGGCTTGTTATTTCAACACACACTCTTGGTATTATTCCAATATTCTAAAATTCTCCAAGTTTTTTTAATATATAAAATTTATTACAAAAGGCCTCCATTTGCCATGAAGTATTACTGAATGCTGATAATTTACTGTGGGACTCTAGTAATTTTTCCCAACAGTCTCCATGTAAGTGTAAATTTAGTCATACGAATCAAAATACGAGTTATGTTCAACTGAAAATAATGATACCTATTGAGTGGTCAAAAAATGTTAGTAGCTATTAATAAATAATCCTCGCTACATATGGTGATGTCAATCAGCACTATTATTTTGCCCATATAAGAGGAATTTAGTAAGGTAGAGCTGCACATTGCACAGTGATACACAAGTTAATCATCGTCACACAGCACATTATTGTCAGAGCTCAAGAATGTCTTTGATCCCTACCTCAGTTTCAAAGCATTCAGGTCACCCTTTTGCACAGCATTTAACTGTGGTGCATGTATACTTCAACATACACACAGAATGAATGGTTGAGCTGCAGGAGGTCATAGTGTAATTGGGACATTATAAATTATTAAAAAAAAAAATCTTTAAGAAAACGAGCTACTTCAGACGTACAGATAGCCTTTTCCAATATTTTTCATCAAAACTTTGAGCACATAGACATATCGTGAGCATACACGTCAGTCAAAGGGATTGGAAGCACTTAGGAGGAGACGTTATGGTCTGTTGCATCTGTGATGTAAAACAAAGCAGTTTAGATTGGCCTTTGACATAACGGACTTGACCAGAAGAAAACCTGAGCAGCATGGGCACCTGGACAGCCGCAACAGCCTCGTGACATTGCCATGCCCAGACCTGGTGACCTGGGTTCTGCCTGTCACCGCTGCAAAGGCCTCCAGCATCTCCACCAGTAAAATCTCTCTCTCTCTTTCATACACCACTTGTCAAAACAATGCCATCATGTAACAAGCTGATGTTGGCAATCAACAGCTGGTATTTGAAAATATGGATGAAAACAGATAGGCTTATGGGAAATGTGAGAAATCTAACAAAAAAATGGCTGTAAGATTTTGGTTAAAAAAGCACTATCCTACTGATAAATATACATTCTTCAGTTGCATAAGCAATGCGTCTAAAGATGAGACTGGAAACTAATGTCTTTCAGAAACATACCTATCTCAATTTCTACAACATACAGGCGGCAGGCAGATCAGCACCTTCCTGTTGCTGAACGAATAACAAGATCTGTTAAACATGTGTTAATCCTGTATTAATACACATTAATAAAATATATTTTTGCACTAAAAATGTGGATATCTCTAAATGAAAACAGAGAATTATTTCATTTCAGAAATACAAAAAAAAAAACCCCAAACAAGTTATGACACCATCTGGTTGTACTAGGAATTTTGTCTTGTAGTTGTTAAAAAAAAAAAAAAAGAAAAAAGAAAAAGAAAGGTCACTCAGAGTAAAAAGGGAAAAGATCAAAAATAATCCCTTTCATATAACCGAATTGGCCACAACTTTAAGCAGCTATTTATGTTGCTTTATAAATATGAAGCCTACATTTTAATAGAACTATGCTTGGTAAGTTCTGGGATATTAAATGGTTCTAATCCCATTCTACTTTACGACAGTTCAAGAAATGACCTCTAGCTAGATCTGGCCTTGTTCTATCATGCAACTAGATTTTTTCTTACAGAAAATAAATTAAAAAGGTGTGACCTTGCTGAGGGCTTGCAGAGAAAATGAGGTACATCTTGTCACAAGCAGAAGAGCCTATTTGAAACACGGTTTGTTCAATTTGAAAGGCTGCTGCTTTCCTCAGATCAGAAGTTAAGATAAAGGCAGTTGGATGAAAGAGGAGAAACATTTCCAAGAGATGAAATTAAAGAGCTACACTGGAAACCCATTCAGTGACACAGTGCCTTTTTTGTGGGGGGGTTTATCTCGGCCTCATCAGCCACACCTTGTCCCCGCGCCAGAGCAGGCTCTTCACTCCGGGCACAAAGCCTGTCGTGTCAGGCGAGGATGAGGACTGCTCGCTGATGGGAATCAGAGATCCCCATCCCCTTCCTCACACAACAGGGAATGGCAGAAATGAAATAACCCACCCAAATTTTACACATTGTTCTCAGAAGAAAAATCAAAGCCCTGGCTTCTCTTGATCTCAGCAGCTATCTTGTGAGCTCCATGCTTTCCGTCGCCAATAAACGTGGCACCAGCGGGCAGTGTTCCCAAACACCTAACGCTAGCATGCAGAGAAATTTCACATTTTAAGCAGGTTGCAGAATACCACCACCCAGAAGCGGGGATTTAAAACCCGTCACACCTTTACAACCAGGAACTTGCACTTGATCCATTTTTAATTTGACCTACTAAAAGTATGCAGCAATTTGTAAGACGCTGCCTCACCAGAATAGCTTATATTTATGTCCAGATCAAAATAGGTTTATTTCATGATTTCCCTTCCAGTATCTTAAATAATTTCCTTTCTCATAATCACAAAAAGTAACAGGTAGCAAGGCTGTGATTCAGCCACATCCTGAAACACTTCTCTAAGCCTAGCAGGAATTCAGTCACATTAGTCCTCAGTTTAAAGCTCAACAGCACGGTCCAGCAGTGTGGGCAATCAGTGCACAGGTTTATTCTTCTCCCCAGCTGCGAACCTGCAGCATCCTGGCCCCCGTCACTGGTCCATTCCTGCCCCTCACCTGTCTAATGTAGCCCTAAAGCCTTTCAGGGCTCTGAAGCAGACAGTTGTACAACACACAGGCTCCTTAACCAGCACAGTGAGCTCCCCCTGCACTGCCCCCCCAGCATCAGTCACCACCCCTTACCACTACCATAACGCAGAGGAACACCAAGCAACCCAGAGCAGGAGCTGCAGAAGAATCATTTAGGTTGGAAAAGACCTTTAAGATCATCAAGTCCAACCATCAGCCATGCTCACTAAACCATGTCCTGAAGTGCCTTGTCTACATGCTTTTTGAATACCTCCAGGGATGATGACACAACCACTTCCCTGGGCAGCCTGTTCCAATGCCTGTTCCAACCCTTTCAAGGATGTCCCCAGCCTTGCCGACCCACCTTGGAGCCAGGGCTGGATATCATGTCACCTGCCCCATCCCCCTCCAGACTCTGGGGGCTTCTCACAGGTGGGATGGATCTCACCAATCGCCACAGTGGCATTAACATAGGCTGTTTCTTGTGGTTCTTGTAGTGTTTTTAATCCCAGTTTGAGTGCTTCCTAACTGCAAGCTTTAGGTACCCTGCTTTAAGTATTGTAAAAGCAGAACCGTTGCCTGTAAAAGATTGCCTTACAATTATCTCACAGCAGCTATTTAAATAACACCCAAGCATATGTTGTGCTAATTCTTATGACCAAATACAGTTTAATTTCACTTGTTCAGAACAAAACTTGACTGCGAACGAAGCTTTTGGTGAAGTGGCAAGTGAAATTCCAAACAAGTAAGACAAATATTTCCTCCAGAGGCTAAACCTACTGCAAAATATTAATCTCTTCTTCTATACATCTTCACATGTCTTTGGTGAAACACCTGTCTGGAATTGTTAATAACAAATATTTTTCAGGGTATACACTTCAAAGACAGTACTGCAATGTCAAGCAGTGTAAAACTTTTGAAGTAATTTTAGCTAAATACTTCTGTGACAACTGTCTGAATCAATTTGTCTTAGCTGACTATATGCTGGTATAAAAACCTCAGACCTGGTTATCAGCCAAAAAGGTAAAAATTTGAGTGAAGTCATAACTAAGACGTTGTATGAATCAAACACACCAAAAAAAATGATAAAGTTGTAGTTGATTTAGGAACTGATCAATGCCCTCTGCTTTCTTAACTTCAGATGAACAATGCTCTTCTTCATGAATGGATCAAATGAAAAAATATTTCATGCACACTAAAGGGCAATTCAATAAACCAATGACACCTTGATAACCTAATCGTAAAGGAACTACAAAATGAGAATATTATGTCTTACTTGATTAGCGTAGTGAAATGTTAGTCCTTAACAAGGCAAAATATAGAGACTGAAAATAGGATGATGCTAAGACAGGATGGATATTTTTAATTGCAGAAAAACCTTGCATCACAAGCGAGCAGTAAGGCCAAAAAAAAGAAAAGGAAAAAACAAAGAAAAAACTGTGTGCGTGTGTTTGGGGGGGAGACAAAGAAAGCAAATGGGGACCGGAGACTCAGAAAAAGTTCTGAGAATTACTCACAATTGTGATAGAAAAAAAAAAAAAACACTACCCAAAAAAGGTCAAGCTGACCTCAAGATTCTAAGTCAGGCTCTTGAAATCCTAAATCATACAAAGCGCCATGACTTCAAGGCATACAAACATAAGAGGATTAAGGTAAGTGTCCCACCTAAAAGCCTGAGAAAACAAAGATTAGTTTTAAGTACTGAAAAGAAACACAAATCATATGGATGCTCCATGAGCAGGAAGGAATAATTGTTAGGATGTATTAAGACCACACTAAAATAAGCACTACATAACATAAGGAAAAAATCCACATTCAATTGCCACCTTCTGAGTGCAAATATACTCATGTCAAAACGTAACAAATATTAACAACTTAAAGAACCAACTCAAAACCTATTGAAGTCAAGGGTGAGTTTCTCATTGACTTCAGTTAGCTAAGACCTTCTGTTTAGAAAGATTAAGTAAAGACAAATACAACTATTCTTTCTAGGGGAAAGCAGTAAAACAGCTGCTCTCAGCCCCTGGTACCTACCTGAGTGACTTCAATAACACACTTATCAACCCAGCTACATAGCAACAAAGGCTTTCCCTATAGGTAAACACTAAGAAACAGTTTATGCTACTTATGCTATCAGACGCTTGGTCATATTTACATTTATGCTACATTTATGTTAGCAGAAAAAAGTGCAGTGCCTTTTAAAGGATGACATTAGTTCTGGATGTTATTCTACAAGTTTGAACTATGATGGTCACGTCCTGACTTTATGAGATGTCAAATGAAATTTAAGCACGTACTCCAAATTCTGTATTCATTTTCATGTCAGAGAATATTTTAAAATAGTAATGATGCAATTGTTAATGCTCCTAACTAGATGGAAAGACAAGAAATACAGACGGTTTATGGACTCACCTGCTTTCCACCAGTGCACACTGCTTCAACAAGTTCTTATTCAACTGAAGAAATTCAAGTTTGAAAAAAAGGTTATTCATCATCTTGTTATATATCTGCTGGAAGTAATCACTGTCTTGTGGCATTACTGAGCACTTGAAGAGTTATCCTGTCCTTCTATTCCCATGCAATTCAGTAAGAGAGAAACTTGGACTAACCTTGAATTTTTCAGATTGTGCTATTGGTTAAAATTAATACTTGCCTCTTTGTACTGTAACAGTCAAAAAGCCGCTACTGAGTCCTCTCAAATCTCTACTTATTTAAATGTCAATACAAAGTTAGGGATCTGGGAAAACCCTATGCTTCTCCAAGTATTTAGACAACTAAAACGCTGTGTGGCATTAAACAAGTCACTTGCCAAGTGGGCTCTTTTGAACCCAGCTGAGAAGTGGGTAAGGGGTTTACAGCTGAACCAGAGGCAAAGGACTGGGCAGGTTCCACCACATCTGAACTGTGGCCCTACCGCTGCCTCCTGCATGGAAACTAATAAACCACACTGTTTCAGAGGAAAAAAAAAGATATGACAAGCAATTAGGAGCTGTCAAGTCAATAACCTTTTGTCATGAAGCCAGTTTAGTTTATACTTTTAGTATATTCTTCCCACAGACTGTTTTACGAAAAGTCACCTATCACATTATCAGGGTTGTTTATAAGCAGAGTTGTATTTTTTAAAGAATTAGGCACAGTCTTAGATCAATTTTCCATGAGCAAATCAAGACAAATATTGTTCTACTGGCCAAGATGATCGTTCACTGGAAATTATAGTAATTTTTATTTAATAAAAAATTATTTTCACCTACAGGCCCAGTACACACCACACGTTTAACTTGTCAGGAGGGTTTTCCTACTAGTCCTCCGAGAAAAGAATGAATATTATTCTCCTTCAGGATGAGAAGTAGTACGCTCATAATTGAAAGATGTAGTTTAAGACAATCACCTCTCCCATTTACTTTTAGCATCCTAAACACAGTCTGAAACTTGAAAACACAATCAAACCAGACCATTTTCAATTATTTTCATAGCAACATTCCCTGGAATTTGTGTAAAAAAATTTTTAAGTTAAACATTTCTGTTCACCAAAAACTAGGCTTCTGTTTAGAAAATACTGTTAATTATTTTAAAATAATTTTGATAACATTTTCATTTAAATAGATGCAAAATTCCTGCAAAAGACTAAATTAACCTTATCTGCAGGATGTTATTTTCATAACATCACTGGCTAAACAAAAATAACTTCTTCATTAAATCAACCTTTCTTCTGAGTCATTCGTACTTATGCTGCCAGGGAGACACACAAGCTGCACTGTTCAAACCACTTTCGGTCATCCGTTGCACAGAAAAATATGAACTACGTAAGGTAGCAGTACAGAGCAAGCACATATTTGGAGGGTTTTTCAATGCCGTTTCCCAAGAGCCTTCAGCACAGGCAGAATTTAATTCTCATTACTAGGTCACCCACTGCTCTCACTTCCTCTATCAAAGGACTTTTCATGGCAAAACCAACAGCAATCCAACAGCTATATTGAGGACTTGTTGTGTTGGGGGGAGCAGCGTAAGAACACAAGGTTGGACAAATATATGCTTCGTTTCTTATTGGAATTGCTTCAACACCCAAGGGAAGTGCAGGCGGAGCACGAGCAGGACACCATCCCTTTCCCCCCCCCGGTGAGAGAAATGCAGTGGCCAAGGACTTGCACATCAAATTCCTGAGATGTTGCCAAAGCAAAAGCAGCAGCATCCCACCGACCTGTCTCCCAGCAAGCATCGCGGTGAACCTTGGCCATGACCAAGCCCAGCCAGAGAGCTGATTGCAGGGTCACTCTGGGGGGCACAGCTCTGCTCTCCTCCCATTACCAGGGATGCACAACTCCTGTGGTGACTTTTCATACGATCTGTAGTCTCTGCAGGGAAAACCCTGAAGGAAAAGCAGCAGCAGAGCTATTGCCTATGGCGATGCTATGGAAAGAAGAGGTAGTGACAAGATGACATTGAGAGTCTGACATTGTAGATTACCTCAGAACCATATCAAAATGACTCTCAGTTATCAGATCTAGATGACAATGAGACTCCAGCATCACTGTCATCTACACCAAAGAAATAAATAAATGCTACATGCCACTAGCCACAGGAATGGATGGCGATTACAGATATACTGTAGCAATGCTGTCTATGGTAAGGATGGCTCAGGAGCTTTGATGACTAACCTAAACTCAGACTTATAAAATTTTGTGTTTTGATTAACAGGAAAAAAATATGCATGAATGCTATATTTAATCTAGTGATAATTCAACTTACAATGACAGAACAAAGTGCTGATAATTGAACAATATCAATTAGATACCAAGAAATATTGAATTAGTACTCACAATTCTAAATGTGCAGAATGGCCAGGATGTACATATCTGTTTTCGGGCTAGTAAACTGGGTACCCGATTGAAAATCTTCTACATTCAAAATGCCCTCCCATGAGTAGCATCTAGCAAGCCTATTTATAGGCATTAGGCACAAACCGTGCGTGCTAAGAGTCAGCAAACTCAGGCTACCTGGAACAGCACACAAGGGCCCCTGCTACAGAGAGTGTGGTACCCCCAAATCGGTTCTCCGACAGAAACTGAGCAATAAGGCAAGTGACACGGGTGATCACGAGCTTACAGCAAGGTAAGAAGAGCAGCTGCAATTATTTGGAACAGTGAACAGCAATATCCTACAGGCAAAGAAAGAACACGCCTATGTATGAACAGGAGAAAAGAAAAATAAGTAACACTTCCCCCCCCCCCCCTTTTTTTTCAGAAAAGGTATTGAATAATAAGTTTCTTTTTTCAATCAAACTGATGTTACCACAACACTGTTGTAACTGCTGTCCAAAAAGCCCATTTTTTTGCCATGAAATTTCAGAAGAAAAAGCATTTAAATTTTTATTTCAAAGGAAAACAAGCTGCTTCAGACTGACCACCAAGTCATTTGTCTTTTACTGCCACACTTATTTTTCTCTTCCTTTTCCCTTTCATTAAAATCATACATAGAAACTACAAGCTAATGAAACAATGATGAACATCTACTTCAATAACACTAAGAATTCTCAAATGTGCTTTGTTTGGGTTTTTTTCTGCAAAATTAACACATTAGAGACTATTTACCACTGTACAAAATTCCTTCCTTTATTTATGAAAGCTACATCTTTACTATCACGATGTGAAATGAAAAGCCTCCTGTACTTGTTGAATACAATTAAGCTGCAACAAAAGCCAGCCCAAGCCATTTCACATTTCATAGGGCTGCAATTATTCTTTAACTGTTAGAATATGCTGTCCCCCAGGAGCTAATTACAGAAAAGCTCTCATCACACACAAGAAACACACAAACAAATCCTTCAAGCACAAAGCAAATGTTCAACATTAAAGAGATGCATTCAGGAAGTCACACCAATCAGTTTGGTTCAGCTAATTACTAATCTGATTTCTGGAGTAGTTGCATTAGATAATTATGATGCCCATTCACAACTTGAAAGCCAGGACTTTGACTGATTATAATAAAGATCTAGGACTTGAAATAAAAGTAAGGGCAAACTATGAAATATACATCAGAACGGGGCTGATGGGACGTATTTGTTTACTGCCGGTGCTTCCTTTGGCACTTTGCTTTGGAGGACCCCATCCAGTGTTTACTGAACCCGGCAGGAGGATTTCCAGTGATTTCACTGACATTTGGATCAGGCCCAGCATAACAAGGCACAGCTTTGCCTTACAGATTATATTCATGAAACACCCAGGAGCGAGCTTTCGTTATTTGTTTTCGGCCAGAACGTTAGCCCCACTTGCAGCCGGTTCGTGAAGCAAACCACGGGGCAGAGCTCTGCCACCGCACTCACTCTCACAGCCCGTCCTCCAAGGCCTGCCGAGAGGCAGCCAACTTTGTAAGAACTAAACTCTTCAAAGACTCTATTGTAACCAGGCTTTAACTTACATTTTGTTTGGTTTCAGCTTCTGCAGGGTTTTTTCTTCCTCCAGTGACTGCTTTGCTGGTGTCTGAGCTTTCATAAAGGAACACAACATTACCTGAGAATATCAGGTACAATTCCCCTTGTTTCTGACATGGCCAAAGCTCTAAATAAGTACATTGTAGTTTAGACCCGACGTGCAAAAATTTGCTTGCTGAAACACTAATAATTACACTTCGCAGGAAAACATTATTCTAGTTAAATGTCTGATGAAATAAATAGACTGATTTCAGTTATCAGTCCAGCCCCTAGCGTCTGCTCCCTTTTAAAGGCTTTATAATAAACAAGGAAAAAAAAGGTCATTGGAAGCCCATCAACCGCACATCTACAGGGAGCAACTCATTGCAGCGATAACACAAGTACAGCAGCAAAGAATTGGGAATTAAAACTTTTCACTAGGCTACAGCCTTGCACATTTCACACCATCCAGGGTAGCTTCTATAAAGCCATTTTACGTGTTACAATAAATACAAAAAATGCAGAATTTGACCTATCTTTTTCAGCGTTATCATGTGTAACACCTGGATTTCTGATGAATGCATAGTGGCATTAAATAAGCATGAAATTTAAACAAATGCTGAACTTTAAGCAGGTAAACCATCTTCAGTAGTGTGTACTTAGCTATCCTTTGCCAAGTTGGGGCAACAGTAGTGATTAAAACCACGTATTTTAAACTAGTTAAAAAATAAAACTATGAAGAAGTTTTAGTTGCAACTTGGGGTTCACATAAACCCCAAGATTAAAGAAAGAGAGAAATGCTAGGAAAATAAAAATCAGAAGCAAATTTTCTCATGAATCCTTGAGACCAAACAGCAACGGTTTCACATCGCCGGATCAAAACTCCTACGCACAGCTTTGAGAGGGTACTCCTGCACAGCTCACCATATAGAGGCTTATATCACACTGCTTTTTACACCCACACCTACAAACTCGCATTGGTTGCTAAAGATTTTTTGTTGTTTAAAACTCAAGTAAAATACAATACATGTTCAGACTGGCGTTCCTCCACCTCAGTATCTAAAATAAGGCAGACCCGCACTATTAAATTGTTTGTACACAGTCACACGCCGGACACCTTTTTAAAGCATTAAGGTGAAAGGGACTCTGCTATTGTTAAACTAAGTGGATGAGAGTTGCAAATGTGTATTTCAAAGTCAATAGACTACAATATTTACAGGGCTGCCATATGCGATAGCTTAAAATTCAAAACTGAACGAAAATTGTGTGGGGTGGAAACTAATGTTATGGAATCTGAACCAAGGCTACATTTATATTTCACTTTAATGCTCTAGCTGTTTAATCAAAATATGAATAAAAGGTCTAAAAGACCAACACACAAAAATATCATAGTTCTGGAATTAGCTTTAGCTTCCTATTGTCAACCAATTACTGTGTAATTTTTTCCCTGTGACTGAATAACTAACTGTTAGCAAATAATGAAAAGGCAATTACAGCAGAGCTTTGTTCATATTACCCTCTTCATTTTATTCAGGCTATAATTATTGTCAATGCTGGAGGCTTACTGTACCATGTAAGTGGCACCAGGGAAGAAAATGGAATGGGCTGGTGCATGGAAAATTGCAAATGTCACAGCTACCTTCATCATCACCGTTGGACTTCAGAGATTAAAAAAAATAAGCAGCAAAAAGCTCTCCATGTGTGTTTTGCAGATTCTTTACCTCAAGCTGTTGCAATGGCTGATGAACTGGTAGAAGGGGAAAAATTCAAGTACCATGTTTGTTCTTTTTTTGTTCATAATGTCCTCTGCCCAGCCCCCCGCCCCCAAACATTTTTATTACTTTTTAATTCCCAGGGGACACCTCCTTTTTGCCACAGTGTGCCTGGAAACAAACTCACGGAAATATTCTTTTAGCAGTGCTTCTCATTAATGATGTCCATGCTGTTCTATAACAGAGAGTGGCATATAAATGATGTATTTTATGGGGTTTGATCTTTACTTCTTTGCCACAGACAGACACATCCCTAGAAAAAAAATGAAGATTATGACCTGTGTGTGCAGATTTAGTGTGCTATTTTTAGGGCTTGACATTGACCATTTATAATAAATTGTTTCCCTGGGCTTCTAGCGTTTATCAGAAACGATGGATACAAATCAGAAAAGTGCTATTCCATTTGTACCTTTTTTAGAAATAAGTAGTATTCCTGTGTATCATTCACATTGTTTTTCTCTTTGCATTGTTGTTTATGAGAGATAAACACAGTAAAACTGTATTTTATGCCTTCATGTGCAGTGTTGCAATTGTTTTTAAACTATGTAAACCATTATACAACCAGTTAACTTTTTAAGTATAAGGTAAGGCTGACATACATTAAAAGACATCATATATTGACACTGACTTGTGTTAAAACTTGCTTCCAAACTGACTGGCAAATTTTGGTTTAAATTGCTTAATATAGTGCATGAAAATTCTTCTGATCTAGGTTAGTAAAAGAAAAAACGCATCTTTATATTTTCATAAAATTAAGCTGCTTTGTACTTTCATGGATCTTCCTGTCATCTATATGTATAGTCATCATCTTCCGTCAGTCTTTCAGTGCTGGCTGTTTATCTTCTACCACTGTTGTTAAAATAGATACTTGCCACAAACACTCTATGCATAACCTAACATTCATAATTGTTCCTTCTAGCCCTTGCTACAGTATTTGGCCGTTCAGTATCCCACAGCACCTGAGGACTCTCTCACCATTAGAGAAGTGAGGTTTTGGAGTCTGTTTCACCCAAAGAAAAGAAAGTGATTTCCAGCAGGAGACTGTAATCCTTCCATGCACGGCAATATACGGATTGAAAACAGAAGCGTACAGGAAAACACATCAAGCAAAACTACAAAAATAGAAAAAGAGAAGGTGTCTCTCTTGGGCTCCTTTGCAGCCCTAATCCACTTTCATGATGTCCTGCTCCTCCCAGGAGATCCTGCTCACTTCAGTCAATGCCTTTCTCCAGGCTGTGGGAAGGAAACCCTTTGCACGGATGTCTCCTCCCGACACCAGCATCCTTTGCCACAGGCAGGGCTATAGGGACGATTACACACTACATTTCTGCTGAGCACCATCCTCCTCCTTCAGCTGGTCTGATGCTCTGTGACCACACATGGGGCTTGCGCCGGGGCTGCTGCCAGGGAAAGGCAGTGGGACTTTTGGCATTTCTTGCATTTATGGACAAGACTGGCAATTAAGCCCAGAATATAAGTTGCCGCCTTTCTTCTCCTGGTGGCTCAGAAACTATACTAAGGTAATATGCTTGTCACTTTTATAGCTAATCTCTGCATTTTTTAATGATTTATTTAATTTTTTAAGTCTTTCTTAACTTTGATATCAAACATTGTCACATTCTTGTAAAAATTATCAAAAGGCACCATATTAGGAAAAATTAACTGCTTATTTTTTGGAGGCGAGAGAAAGGAGTAACAGAAAAATTAACTATTCTAATAATTTGTCTGTACTCGCATGAAAACCAAAAAAGCAGTTACTTATTCCAAGGACTCCTCTTCCTCCTATGTGTTCAGTCCATGCCATCAATCATTTGCCACTATACCAAATGGACAGCAGGGCTCTCTGCTTACTGGGTGCGTGGGTTAATCAGCACTAACTCATTAAAATGTACTTCAAATATAAAAAATAATCAGGGAAGACAGCAGCAAAGGCTAAGCATGGGAAGGATCATAACTTAATTATAACAACATAGTTGGGAGTTATTACAGAGGAGTGTACATTTAGCCTTAGCCTCTATAGGACCATCTCCATAACCTTTCCGGGAACTACAAGTCCAGGCTTTCCCTCTTACTGAAAGCATCCCAGTGTGTGAAAAGACAGCCTCTGCAGCTCCCTGGGCTGTAATAGGTGCCTTAAAACTGGTGGAAGATATTGCTAATTGTAGTAGACAATAGCAAGAAACATGAAGAGAAATAAGAAGGTTAAATGGGTAACGTAAGCCAGCAAAACTTTTGCTGATGTCCTGGATATGAAACGTTTTTACCTTTTCTTGTGCAGCAAGACAATGGTCCTCTGGTGGTACATTTACTTTGGGATGTAAAAGACGTACAGCAGTATTTTTTTTCCCTCAGGTTCAGCCAGCAAAGACTACAGAAACTGCCTTTGCCCAAACTCCCTCTTCCAGGTAGAAGAATTACTATAAAATATCCATGAGCCAGAAGAGTTCGCAGAGCAGATAAAGGGACCAGGTATCCCACTTCAGGCCTTAAAATGTCTGAATTTTGTCACTGTTATTAGAGAGAAAATAACTGCAAGCAGAGTTGGTCATCCTAGGCAAGGAACACATTGGTACATGACACCCTTCCTAGGGTTCATCACCAAGAGAAAGAAAACACCTCAATGTATGCCACATTGCTATTTCTTAAGATCCTTCATAAAACTTTCAGTATTTCGTGTTTTGCTTTAAACAGCTGCTGCCAAAATCTAAGGATTACAGCCTTCTACTGAGTTTCCACCCTTCAGTTTGATAGAGCTAGAAAACATGAGTGCCTTTACATATCCACTCAGATTTCATTGTGTCATACGAGTTTGAGGTTAATCTTACTATTATAAGGTGACTTGATTCAGAAACTGTTGAGGTTAGTATTACAGGTATATCATGCCTGTCTAACTTTATTACTTTAATTTAATTTCCCACAATATTAGCTACACTTCTAAGAGTATCTATCCTGTTGACTGCAAACAGACATCATCTCACACCAGCCACAGATCCAACCACCTGGTCCACGAGCCCCCTCTGAAACTGGAGCCTTGTAAACCCATCAGTGTGCTGCCGTGTCCAAGGGAATAACCCCAGCCCTTCCACAGCAAAAGGCTGATATGCCAAAACCCTTTCCTATAAAGTATTTTTTAGAGCATGGATCAACATTATTCATGGAAAATGCTCACACTTGTCATAACTGGCCTTTTATTTAGAAACACTGAGAGCTTTCATGATCTGATTGTGGTGAGCAGCACTTACCAAGAAATATATCCCACATGCAAATCATTGCTCTATAGTGAATTTATTCTATCTGAAATACCACAGGTGTGGAGGCCCAAACTTTCAGCAAGCCTCCGTGATGCATTCACAACAGTGAAGCTGCACGTATTCGCATAGGCAAACTGAACCCAAGTGGGAATTAACTCTGGTCATTCTGCGATCTCAAAAGTTTATGTGGTAGACATAAGAAAGGGTCGGCTACCCGATCTCCAACTACACAACTGCATTTGCAGTTATGTATCTGGGTAGTCAATTAATGCTCATAAAATGCCAGATACCTTAATGGAATAATAATTATTTAGCTATCATATGGAAGTTAAATTCAATTCTTAGTTTAATTCATCACCCATAGACAAATCAACAGCTTAAATAATTTGGGGTTTTTTTTAAGTAACAGTATAGCTGGCAAATGGGAATAAAATCAACTGCATACAGACAGCACAGTAAAGGCAGCTCCCTTTTTATACATTTTCCCTGGCAATGCTTCAGGACCTTTGTGGTCTGTGGTCATTTTTCAGTTCTCTGTGTCAACAAAAACAGACTTTTCAGCTCCAAAAGGAATGCATCACACATTAAATCCTTAGCAAATTTAAGTCTACTTTGTCATTTTTTAGATCCTGAATAATATCATAAATTTTCGGGATTACAGAAATAATAATGACCAGAGCCCAGGCAATTTAAGCCTGCTGTGCTAATCACAGAGTAAAAAGTCTTTTATAATAACATCTATATGCTAGAAAAATAAAGATCTTTCAAACCACCCAAAACCCTGCTCTTTCCATTCCCCACAACAATGCAGAGGCCATTGCTGAGATAATGACACACATCCTCCAAGCCATTCAAGTTCACGTCCCAACACGTATGAAAAATAATCTGATAGCTTTTTCTTTTCATTGAAAAAAACACTATTTCTTAAAAACAAAAAACCCCCTCTGATTTATTGAAAAACATAGTATGATGTCAGTGTGAATTAATGTTTCCCATAGGCATACTAATAAGCTCCATGACATAATAACTTGTTATACTACACCAGTGGGACCTTAAAATTATTCCAAAGATAACATAACACAACACTTGAAGCAGCAGGAAACTTCCAGCATGCTTTTAGATGTTTTACAGTGTTACTAATCTTTGAATTGCTTGGAAAAACTGAAAGGAAACAGAATATTTAAAATTGGAAGCACTGCAGTTAGAAAATGACTCCATTCCAAATTCCAAATGTGCACAGGAGATTAATGTCAATGTAAAAAAAAAAAAAAATAGCAGCAGAAGGGGGGAAGTTATTAAATGCACTTTCTAGGTTGGACATGTGCCTTTTGGTAGTCCGGTGAAAATCTGGTTTTATTTGGCTGAGTTATGAGGGTTTAAAAGAACAGACTTGCACACATAACAATTTCTTATTAATGAGAAGTTGGCTTTATTTATTTATCTGCAAATGAAATTTAAGCTAATGATTGCTCAGCAACAACATCGGTACATGCTTGAGAAAAGAAGCAGAGGTTGCTTTTTCTGTAGCACATAAGGATACCATCTAATGTCAAAAAGACTCTATGAAGTCAAACTAGAAATTAGTACCCTGTAAGCTAATAACTCTGTATGGTGTAGCAATATGCTCTCCAGGGCTAAACACTCAAAGCAGACAAAAAAATAGTAAACAAGTGGTGTGGTTCAGTTCCTTAAACTGTCACAATTTGCATTTTAATCTCAACGTTCAAACCATTTATGCAGCCAAGCTACCTGAGATGTGAGGGAGGAACTATAAATCCCTCAAAGAAAACCCACCAAGTGAGCGCTTGGGCAAAGATTTGTGTGTCCACCAAATGAGGCCAAAAAAGTCTTCCCATTACAAGATGGAATGGCCCCAAAGGGTGCACGGGAACAGCACTAAGCAAAGGCATCACGTTTGCCTTTTCCAGGGACATTACCACACAGCCAAGTGGGTGGTGACCGCTGCTCCAGCTACCCAGTGAAGCTGGCCTCCCCTGTCCGCCCAGGGCTCGCTCATCTCAAGCAGCGGGGATTTATGGCAGGGCAGATCCCAGCCCAGGTGAAACACGAGCGTGGCCTCATTAAGTCTGCGTGAGCTATGCTCTGTCGGACCGGGCTGTGCAAAGTTCTGGCGTTATGGCCTGTGTGTCTTGGCTAGAGACACTGTCTTTCTTTCAATTATCAAAATTACATTTCTCTGTGTCTCACATCACCTTTGCTGCATTATCTCTTTGAACCAGCTTCCTTTCTGTTTGATTTAGTTTCACCACCATTTCTTCTTGGCCTTGCTAAGTCATGTGCTGTAATTCTCTGCTCGGCATTACTTTCTTTCATTTCTTAAAGGATAACATATCCCCGGCCATTGCTTCTAGCTAAACTGTACAGTGTTCAACCAATGCTAGAAATGAATATTCCATGCAAAAAATGTTAACCTTTGATCCAGACACATCTCTGGAGTAAGTGATCCCGTTGTGCCACAACCCTTTGATCACTCGCACAAAAATTGAAACCATTTGCAAAAAGTAAAGCTTGTGATTTGCGCATAAACCAGACCTGATGGGATAGTTTACAGAAGGCTGTATTATCTAAACATTAACGTTAGACTGGGAACACTTGCACAGCCCTAGTACGGCAGTGGTGCACTAAAACCATTCCTGTCGTGGGTCAGAAACACAGACTAAACCCAAGTTTCTACTCAAAAACCCTGAATAAGGAAGCATGATGGTGTGTCTAAAACAATAAATTTCCCCAAACTCAATGTGGTAAGTGATCTTGCATTACTAGGTATCACGAGATGGAGAAGCAATAGGAGCTATGAAAGCTACGTCAGCCATGAAAGATTCAGTTTCCTATTCATTGACTCAACTGTTTCAAGATCATGGGAATCTACAACAACCGTGTGAAACCATTTTCCACAGTGAACCTAGAACACCTGGTGAGTTCTTTGTAGTCTCTGCCAAGCAGCTATCTTTAAAAGGAAGGATAAACTGTAATCTGAAAATGTCAGATACAGACCACTACTGTTACAATAGCAAGGCACAGTCAAGCAGAGAGAAGGGGTGCAGTGGGATGGATGCTTTGGGCTAGATAAAGAGGGAAATAAATGTAGAAAATGATATGGAAAAGGAAGTATTTTAAGAGTATGCAAAGGCCAACAAAGGATAGAACAAACACAGCAGCATAGATGAACAGAAAGTGATACAAGAGTAATTTTGAAATTACTAATATTCCCACGATCCACAACAGAGAATGGAAAAACAAAAAAAGAGAACTGAAGTACAAGATGGAAGGTTGGGTTTTTTCCCTATATATAACAGAATATAAAACTGATATACCATTGAAAAAAATGTGTGAGCCTTGTACCTGGCACAAACTGAAGACATTACCTTAACCTGAACCATTCATAATCCAAGGAAAAATAAAAATCTTTACTGAAATCTGTTTCCATTTCCTTTGGAAAGGGGGGGGTGGAGATTTGAGGAATTCGGTGTGTTTATTTCGGAACAACAACACAAATTCCATTTCCTTCATTGAAAAGCAAAATGTAGTCTGTTTAAGAGCTTTAGACAGAATATACAACTCCCCTTAGAATTCTGATGAATTTCTAGTATCTACCATGACAAACAAGTTTAAATATACAAGAGAGATTCACTTTAATAGCAACTTTTTTGTCCATATGAAACATCCCTATATAAGACTCCCATCTTGGCAGACAGCCTGCATAGGAAAGCTCTACAGCGATTTTTAAAAGATTTAGTTGTTGTAAAATGCGTGGACCTAGACAAAATCCGAGTTTCTCAGATTCTTTTTGCTGAACATTTCATATCAATCATCTGAGAGATACTCAGATCTGTGCTGCCCACAGAAGTTTTTCCCAACTAATATTAACGTTAAAAATAATTCTCATGTGAAAGCAAAGTGTTCAAAACAGACTTTATGCCAATTAACCTCCCAGAATGCACTTCTACATCTGGTTGGGTGCACCCATCACTCACTAAATAAAATCTCATCACAAATAAAACCTATCAACAGGCACAGTTCAAAAATTCGGTAAGGAAAATGGGTGAAATTAAAATGGTAGAGATTGTAAATGCTGTCATTTGGGTCATTTCAGCACAGCTTACAAACGTTTATATAGGGTTTTTTTTTAAATTTTTGAGTTATAAACATAATCTGTGAAAACTCATAATCACATTGACTTGTAGTCTAATTGAAAGGGTGTGGCATGTTGGTCAGTCAGTGAGTGGACATGTTACTAAAAACTAGTATGAGCTTGATCTAATTGGACTTTTGGCATTGACTTCAACAGACTGTACAGTGAGACCACCAGCAATACTTTTCTATTGTTATGCATTCCCATAATTGCAGTCTTTTATTCTCATCAAAGCTTATTCTTTGCATGGCAAAATGACATGACTTGGATATTAGGAGGACCAAATAAAACACAAGTGACAATTAAAATTTAAGTGTAAATTAATTACATGCCTGTCTATTGTCAACTGCATTAAAACAGTGCTGATGAATGAAGAATCATGCCATCTAATCATGAGAAAATTTGAAGTTATGGTCTGTGTTAAACATCAAGCCTTTGTAGTGCAGGTGGCTTATCTCAAAATACTGTTTCTGTGGGCCTGTTCCTCTCATCTCAGACACAAGCATGAAGACAGTTTGATACAGAAGATGATAGGTAATCTCACAGGCTGCTTTAATTTCTCATCATTGATTTTCTGTAGGGTACACAGTAAGTATCTTCAGGATTTCAATGATTCCCATTTGCAAATATTTTTAGATAAAAGAGTCATAAGCAATTATAGATCTAACCTCTCAGAAACAAACACATCTTGCAGTCCACTGAAAAATCATTCATTTTCATGATATGAAGTTATGGGTAAGAAAATAAAGCTTACTAGACAGTCCCTTGGTACATCTTGTCACATTTTTGGAGACTGATACTGTAAGGGTTTCATTCAAAACTCACTGATGCTGGTGCAGTTTTTCCTACGCTCGTCAGCACATTTCGGAATGAAATAAGACCTTACAATGCAAAACTTCTGAGCGGGTCGTCATAGATGCAGCAATGGCAGCCTTAAAAAGTAAGTTCTTATCTCAGGCAAACTTCTGTAGTCTACAGATTGGGACTGGGACCAGAGGAACCTGCTTCTTTCGGACTACTGGCACTTCCAAAACACTTTTTTTTCTCTGAATGGCCTTATCATTATTAGTACAAATATACACTTCTCCCTCTCAATCTTCCATCTCAAATTCTCTTTACATTCCTCTTTCCTTCTTGTTGCAGGCAAGATGCTATACAGTCCTTTTTTGCATGTCACAAGCAAAGTAACAATTGCCCTTGAAGCACCTTCCCTGTATATCACAAACACATGTAAATAAATAAAAAAAAAAAAAAAAAAAAAAAGCCAAAAACATCCCAAGGGCATACATCAAGGGCACAAGCATCTCCCTAGAAAAGCAGTAGCTAGAAAAAGGAATGTAGCCACAAGATATTCAAGGCTTTCTTATGTTTCAGTAGTAGCAGTATCAAAATTTATATCCTTCTATACCAAGCTGTTGAAAGATGTTATGCACTGCTGTAAGGTAAGACAGATCCCAAATCTACAGCAGTGGATTAGCTTAAAGCCATTGCTGAGGCGGGACTCTCAGGCATTTCAGCTTATTCCATGCTCAAAACAACCTTAAACCAGCAGAAAGGTTAGATGATGATAAGGTAAGGCAAATGTAGTAACACAAAGTCCTTCGAACCTCATCAGCAGCCCCTTGTCTCTAACCACTTGAGATGGTTGTGTCAGTGAGCATAAGAAGTTAATGGGGCTGATAAATTTTTAAGACAGAAACTGCCACAGATTACATTTCTGCACATTTTATAACAAATCCAGCCCTAATCTGAATCTATTCTACCTCAAGAGCCAAGCAAGTCCCTGGGAAACTATGTCAAGCAGAAAGAGAAACAATTTAAGAAATACTGGCAGCTCCAAAGAAATGTTAATCCTTAGACATTCATCTAATAAAAAAATCCCTGAAAATAACTGCAGAAAATGTAAGAATTAACAGCTACAGGTAACAGACTTCTCCATTACACTAACACATTTCCACGGCAGCAAAAGGAAGAGACTAGAGAACATCAGGGAAAGAGGACATACTATGGATCCGTCAGCCAAACAACCATGTCGTGGTTGACTGCAATTTCAAGACTGAACTTGAAAGCCAAAGGCAAATGCGCCTTCTCTTAATTTCATCGAACGCCCCTAATTCTGAGGGGCAAAAACCAGGAATACATTTAAGTGTCTGCAAAGGACCCACTTAAAGGCAACTTAAATGGAATATGCATTTGGGTCATAGTTCTTTTTTAGTTTTGATGTGCCATGACACAGTACTCTGATGTGGAGAGTCACTTTAAATGGTTTCATTTAACGACATGTTACAAAACATGCTGTAAATTTGCACAAGCATAAAGAAGTCATTTTGGGTGGCTGGTAAGGGGCATTATTTGCCAATCTCTTGGACCAATCAAGATCTTTTTGGTAGCTAAGCATTATTTCAATTAATATAATTTGTTAAAAAATGTGATAAAGTTTCTGGTCATTAATGAGAATAATGAGGAAGAGTGTGAAATCTGGAAAAGAAATCTGAAACCCACAATCTCACAGTCTTCAGGATTTCATGAAAAGGGAAAAAATAACAATGAACATGTATATTTAACTAAAATGTCAGCAATTTGAAAACTAAAGTCTTGATTACATCACAGAGATGAGATGAGAGATTTACCAAGGTTTAAGTCTGCATTTTGACTGCAAACGCCCATGTTGCAAATACTTGAAGTCTGAATATTGTATTAATCTCTCTCAATAATCCATCTTCGAAAAATTTAAGGTATGAACTTTAAAGACAAAGTTCTCCTGTGCTGAACTGTATGAAACGTCTCCTTCACTGATAAACTTGAAATCTGCCCCAGCTTTCTTCACCACCTTCAGAGATAAATTTTACCCCATTTATCTCACTAACAGGAAATCAGCACACTGACAAACCAGAAACCACTCAGCAAAGCTGGTCAGGAAAAACCTTTCAACTATTCGACCCTCAACAGACACAGAGCTTGTTTTAGGACAGGCTTGCCCAAATTCCATAGTCATTAATGAGATATAACATTTCTAGCAAAACAGCAAGCAGTACAAGTCTAATGGATAAACTTGATCATGTCCCTATCCTCTCGTTATGGATTAAAAAAAAAAAAAAAAAAAAGAGAACAGACATACCTGCAGACTAAATTAGAGAACCCTGTGAGCAGAACTACCATGCCTTAGTCACCACATATAAGAAAAAGTTTCTGAAAGTCATTTTGGGCAAGTGTCTGATGTCATCTTAATAAAAAAGCGGAGCCTGAACCACAGTTCCCATCCATCCATCTCTCAACCACACAGGTTGTAAGGGGGTCTGAACCCCAGTTTCACACCTCAAGCTCAGTGCAAGTGTAGTGGGGCAGCAGTGAGAACTGCACAGAGCAATAAGCATTGGTCATAGGGCACAACAGTGCACAGGTGGCTCACTTTTCACAAGCATCTGAGTTAAAAGTCGATCTCATGCCTATGAAAATAAATATATAAAACCTGGTTATTAGTGCCAAATTATTCAAGAATAGCTTGGGTGTGTGGGCCAAGTCTCCAGCCCAAGTAAATCCTCATAGCTCTGCTATGGGTAGTGGACAGACATTAGCACAAATTAGCTGAGGACCTGGCATAATATATCTATTTTATTCTATTTAACAGCCTTAGCTCTATGACTGTTTTGATGTTTGTCATCTGAAGGCATTAATCCTGAAGTAACCTGTTCCCAACCATATGCTGGAAAAAGAGTTGATAGCAGAAGGTGAGCGAGCGATCAAGAGATGTCACTGAAAGAAGAGTGCAGCACTTCAGTGAATAGCAGGAAATTGTTCTTAAAGCAGTTCCCTCAGCAGGTTCCACCAATATCCTACCACTTATGCTCTGTCCTGCCTGCAGATTCACACACACACAAAAATGCCACATTTCTTTTTAAAAAAAAGTCACCAGCAACATGCAATGGTTTTAGTACTCTCAGGAATTTGCATGCATGTACTCTATGGACAAAAACACATTAGCATTTTAGCTCAAATAATTAATGTGCTTTAGAAGCAACCCCCCGATCCACGTGCTGGATCACATCATGGAGCTCTATTGGAGCACGAGCTAGACCTCTTTTGGATGGAACTAAATTGGAAGATGCCATACCTATCGCACTCCAGCCCAACAGGCATTCGGAGTCCATGGGACAAGTAAGAACCCACTGAAACATGTACAGCATGGACTTGGTGTCCACAGCTCCAACCATTTCACAACCTGATTCGCATTACTTGCAAACATATACGTAACCCCAGAGAAAGATACATCTAAGTAGATGCTAAGTTATAGTGCAACAAGCTGCGACGCACCTTTTACAAAAAAATACACAGAAAGAACAAAGTGTGTAAACTGGCTTCTGTACATATAAGAACCATGCCTTTCCTACAAATAAATCGATGTTAGTATTTGAAGCCTATGCTGTATAATTAAAAATGTCTGATTCACCCAAGACAAGATTGTCTCAGTGAAAGCTTGACAACTTCTATATGGGAAAGACATGCATTATGTATTTTTTGCACCAATTTATCTTTGTTATGCAATGAGGAATGTTTTAGCAATATATGGCAAACATGCATTCAGATTCTGTGATTTAGAGTTGCTACAATTAGCAGAAGTTAATTTTTGACAGCTATTTCCCAAAATACAAGGAGAATTTGAGAATAAGCTTCCTTGATACAACAGAAACAAAGGAGGTTTCTTATGCTCATCTGTCAAAACAAAAATCTAGCACCATTCCTTGCTAAATTGTGTAGGTGAATAATTTGCATTTTGAGAACTCAACTTTGAAGGAGCAAGTAGCTTGTTAAAAATTACAGCAATAAAACATGAGTTTATAAGCAGATTCTAGTTCAAAATTGGTACCGAAGAAAACAGAGTTCATTGGATACATAAGCACCTTCTTGTTATTACTCACAACAAACAAAGTGTGAAAAAGGGATCTGTATGGAAACGGACACAATATATAGCTGAAACAGCACTAGTTTGAGGACTTGGTTTCACAGTGCATCTTTAGCTATGTCTCTCATTTAATGGAGCAGGTATTAATTCAGTGCACTAAGTTGCAGAATATTATTCTAGTTAGCTGGCTACGAAGGCCCAAAAGTGACATGAGATAAGATAATCGTGTCTCTTTCCTTAAGGCACATAAAGGTCACAAAATAACATTTAATTACCCACTCTTCTAACATTTATAAGGGAGTAAATCAGAACTACTCCAGAGTGAATATCTAGGAATCAACAACAAATCAAAACATAAATGGCAATTATTTCATGTATCTGAACAAAACCCAAAATATCGTTCTACCAGAGGAAATCAATTCCCCTTCCACATACTCCAACTGGCCTTGGTATTTTGCAAAAATACTACTGCAACCAGTTTGCTGCATTTTTTTTAACATTAATATAATTTTTTTAAAAAAAAACACCTTTTACTAACTAAACAACTTTCTTCTTACTGATTCTCATGCAAGACTGAAGTTAAATTGGGTCTGAGCATTCATTTCAATTGTTTGCTTTGTGAAGTGAGGAAAAAAAGTGCAATATTTGAGATTAAACCAAGCCAATGGTGTCCACTTCTCTATCTACCCAAAAAACAGTGTGCAGTAATATCATACGATGTAGCTTTCTATGCTGGCAACTATTCTATATAGTTGTTGCATGCAATAAAAGGCATGTATCACTTTTTAGGTTGCGTGAACCAAGCAACACATGATCTGTCATACCATTATCATAAGGACGAGCAAAGCAGATCCTAACACATAACACCCTTAATCTGCAACACCATAGGCCTCAGCAGGTCATAGATCAGCAGCCTATCTGGTCCCTCTCCTTATTCTGTAATAAAGATTGAGCTGTGTTACCTAATTATCAGTTCTAATGAAGATGTCACAGCCTCAACGCCACCTCTATATGCCTTGAGACGTAAAAGAAAATCTTCTAAGATTACTTAGTTATTTTTCTGTTAGGGCTCCTTTTCTCTTCCTTTGACCTCCACCTGTGTGTTTCCAAGTACTCTGTCTCCCTATGGACTAACCATATTAATATTCCTAAAAGATATGAGTAACATTTGGTACCAGTATGTTTCATTTCTACACCACATTATGCTTCAAAGGCCTGCCAAGAGATACAAAGTCCAACAGTTTGGAGTCAATACCTATTGGCAGAGTGGCTTGCAGTTCTATTGCTAGAAGAAATAGTATTGAAGTGAGAAGGTATCTGCAATGTGAACTTCAGGCAGAAGGAAATGGTTGTGATGAAACACAGTTTCAAGTGTGGCTATCAGTTCTTGTACAGTTGACATCAAAGCACTGAGGTTGCCCAAATAACACTGAAACAAAAAGCCTTATCTGATTCCAGAAAGATGTAAATTGGCAGCCACTACCCTCATTCTTCTTAAACTATGAAGAACCTTGTATGTTCATCTAATGGTGAGCATTTAGCACAACAGACACAAAAGACAAAGATGTCTTTTCCCCACCTGATACAGGTATCTAAGCATCTGAGGACAAAGGGAGCTACTGAATCAATGCAGCCTAAGCAACAAAATATTTTGGAGAAAATAGCAACATGGGAGATAGTTTCCCGTCTTTTGGCATATCAAGAGAGTTTCAAAATTCTCTGTTCTCAAACCATCATCTCCCTGTTACCATTTTCCTTACTAATTCTGACTGCAGTTTCAAGCATGCAGCCCTCATCAAAATCAAGAAGAGCTGAGCATTCTTATCTATAGGCAGACCAGACTGCCTGGAAAATAGCCATGAGACAGCCGTGATCACTGAGTAATGACAGCTTAATTCACAGCTAAGGTGCTATTAAAACAGCTTCCAGTGTTTCCAAAGATGTTCCAAAAATCAACTGTCATAACCCCCACCACGATACCTGGTCATGACAGTAAGAGAATGACCATATAATCCCTGTACTCTTCCTTTTAACATAGAGGATTATCAGATCATGTATTTCTGTAAATCTTCATTGTACCAGACAGTCAGAAGTCATGATAAGAGAGAATCACGCTCATAGTCATGACTAATAAAGCAGAGCTTGTCACTTTTCTTGGGGTCACCAGAGCTGGATTAAGCCTATCTAGCTTCCTTTACAAAGATATATAGGATACATTTTTAAATGTAAATGACCACTGAAGACTGTGTAAAATTAACTGAACAGGTACCTAGGACTCATTTATTATCACAATATTACTGCTATTCAAGTATTGTTGCAATTATTGCAAGACCCATCTCTTATATCAACATAGGGACAAGCTTGGATTACAGGACAAAGCAGTAAAAACAGCTGACTAAATGGACTACAGATCTCCTGAAAGAAGGTACACTTAACTTCTGCATAATTTGTTATTTCACCATATAGTTCTGCCCAAGGGGTAGAAAGTTCAACCAGAGATGAATAACAAAGAAATCTCTAAGCTAATGTCTGGGCATCCCTGATGTCCAGAACAATGAACATCCATGTCTGTGAAAGTTCTGGGGTACCAACCGTAAGTACGCCTCTGGGCAGAAGTATCACACAGCTACATTTAATTCTCTTCAGTTTATAGGTTCCTCTAACAAGTGGCTTGAGAACAGCTAGAAGCCACATCAAGGGAACTCCTACCTGTAAAACAGGAACATTTTCTATGAATTAAGAAAATACATTCAGATGTCACTACAAGCCTCTGGGAGATGGGACCCCAAGCAAATTAATCCCGACTCCCCAGGGACTTTAGTTGAATCTTGCCAAGACAAAGTCAAGCAGCGACCATGTCATCAAAAACATCTGCGCAAACCCCGGTGAGTGGCATCTGCTGCTGGAAACGGATAGAGCTCAGAAGAGTACCATTACTTTCTTCCTCCCCTCTCATGCAAGCACAGTCAACAAAAGGATTGTTTTGCAGACCCTGGGGTTAAACTGAGGAACTCTCCTCAGAACTGTTGAATGAGGAGCTGGACACCACTGTTAGCTCCCTGGAGCACCGAGAGCTGCTGTTTAATCTTTTAACACGCTCCAGGCAAGGTCAGTTTTAATCCTGAGAACAAGATATCACACAACTGATTGGCAAAACCTTTCTAGAACTGCATCAATTCAAAAAGAATTTTCCAACACTTAGCCATAGTTAAAAGAATAGTAGCTATAACTGATTTGGAGAGATTAAAAGGATAAATCACGGAGGATGTTGGGGAAGATAAAGCCAGTAAAGTGAATAAATGTTCTGGGTGTGGAAGGAGACAGGCTGGTTTATCAGCCAACAGCATGGAGTCTCAAACCTAAGGCTATTAGGATTAACGTTGCTCTCTCCTTTAAAAACCCTCTAATGTATTCAGTAAAATGAAAGAGGAAGAATGTGCCTGAAGTGAGGGAATGTCATGACAGCCCTGGTCTGAGAGCCCTGGAAATGTTGGGAACCAAATCCTTCAATTTGGCAGCACAAAAGTCAAGACGCAGCACGACTGTAGATGGTCTGGAGAAACACTCTTCACACTGTCATGCTTTTTAAGATGACTCTAGTCTGAGTAGTCAGTTGTTCAGGTACAGAATTATTTCATTTTGACTCCAGAGATTAGTTTTGGCATTATCACCAAATCAGTAGAAAATTTTGTGGACAGGACTGTGAGGAAATATAGTTGGGGTTTTTTTAATTTTTTTTTTTTTTTTAGGACGTGCGAGTATAAAATGTTAAAATTCTGAATTTGCATTCTGTTTCAAATCTACTGATAAAAGGAAATCACTTGCTTTCTGTCTTGAATACAGGGAAGAAACTCCATCCCGTACCCCTTTGTGGAAAATAGGTACGATTGTAGGAGATGGAGAGCCAAGACTGGCACTTTCCTTTGGTCTTGGAAAAAAAAATCCTTTAAAATATGATCATTTTGAGCTTCCAGATACCTGGAAATTTGCTAATCACTTCTGTGTGCAAGTAGCTCAGCAAGGAAAAAAAAAATACTACTGCTCCCTTGCATAGCTTTGGCAAGACAGGTATCAGCATGGTGTATTCATATATCCCTCAGTGGATTTATATGTAAATATGCAAACATCTTCTTGGAGGTCTCTTATTTTCTAAAGAACCCTTTTGGCAATTTCCTATTAAAGCTCTATCCATACGTATAATATTGGGCTGCCCTTTGGTCTTCACAGAGAAAACAGGCTGTCATAAAGCTATCTTTTTTTTTTCCAGAGGCTCACACAAAGCAGCAACGCTTCCAGGGGTAACAATATTCTCTTTAAAGTGACTTCTACAGATAGTAGCTACTTTTTCCACAAGCAGCTTATACAGTGCTTAAAATGGGTTCTTTATGTAGAAAGATGGAGTGTAATAAAAATACTATTCCTAATCCAAAAATTTAAGAGACACTGGATGAGGCAGTTACACATTTTGGGGTTTCACTGCCAGGGGAAAGCACTCCCCCTCGGCTCCTGGACCACTGAGTATGATTCGAAAGACTAGTCATTATTTCCTTTTGTTTTTTTCTCCTATTAGATCTAGTAGAGCTCCATCTTGGCGTGTACAATTCCCCCCTGGGTAAGCAGAGAAAGAAGCAATTAAGTACAAAATGCTAACAAGATGTCTGAGTGAGTCAACTGTGTTTCTAAAGTATCTGTGGGTTTTTGTACACCTATAAAAATCATTTCTAGGTCAGAGAAAAAGAAAAGTTAGGGTAAACCCAGAAAAAAGTGTCTTATTAGGATATTTATATAAACTGTCATTCTTGTGTTTTCCCCAAACCTCATGTGCTCTAAGCAATCAATCAACAGCCTCCACAATCAGACTTTGAGTCCTGATGGAGTAGGAAGATGTCATCCAGGGAGGAAAACATGTGGAAAATCTGTTAGCCATGTGTGTCATTACTGATGTCAACATTTAAGTAAATATGCAAGAACTACCTAAGATTCCTACAGACCTACTGCAACAGAAATAACAGAGAAAGCTTTGCCAGATTAAATGGTGCTACATTTATCTCAATCTTTTCTCCAGTTATTGGGTTTTACAGGTCTGTAACACAGGTATATTTTCTAGGACCAGGAGCAATTTACAAACTGCTGTAGCAAATAATTCAGGAGCAATTCATTAAATTAATGAAAGCTTTCAGCTTTAATTACTGCCACAAAGACCTGAAAATAAACATGTATTCTTAATATCTTCTGAATGTGAGCCATTATATAATTAATTCCAAGTGGCAAAAGCAGCATTCAGATTCTAGAGACTCCCAACACAGTTTCACAAAGTGAGCATTACAAACTGCAGATAACATCACCAGAGATGTTGCTATCAGATCGCAGAGCGATTACAGCAATTTTACACGGAGGGGGAGGAATCAGCCACTTTTCATCAAAATATTACACAAATATTGATGAAAGCATACTCTAGTTAGGATTAAACTTCCAAAGACTCCGCTCATTTATAGCCATGTACAAGACAGCAGTGAAAGTCATAGGATACACATTAAAAAGGAGAGATTAGAAAACCACAAAATTTGGATTAAACAAGAACGACGTCCAACGCTTGGAAACAAGGCACCCTACACAAAAGCTTATTACAGGCTGCATACATCTCTGTTACGGTAAAACCCAAATGCACTGTCACTAAGTTTTTAAAAATCAGACACAGAGTCCTGAGCAACCTCAAATTTTAAGCCACTAAATCTCAGTAATAGTTTTTAAGGAGAGTTCAAAAGCAAAACAGAAAAGTCAAAGTCCAAAGGTATCACAATGGCAGATCAAAGTGTGAAAAGGGATTAATGGCATCTTCAGCAAATGAAGTTTAAAATTCTAGTGTATTAGAGAAGGTCTTTTTTGAAATGGTAATAGGCTATACCTGAGCTGAAAAGACAATTAAGATAGTGTTAATTTTTTTTATGGTATCTGGCAGTAATATTTTTATCCTGTTAATTATACAGTAGACAGCAAATGTATATAATATGATAGCTCCATGCTGAGATGACATGCCTGCTGCCTAGCTAAGTGGCTACATTTATCCTATAATTAGCTTGCAGGAATGTGATTTGCATTGCATACCTAAGAGTATATATAATGTCAACTATGCCACAAAAGCCTAAAATGGAAACTGACACTCTCTTAGCTTTGACCTCTGGATATAACAAGGTGATGCCTTTCATGACCTCCTGCTCTTTGTATTCAACCACACACAAGAAACGCATTGAAGTAATGCTAAATGTATGACAAATTCAAAATGTACGGAAATTTAAAGTCAGGGCAGAAAATCAGGGCTGATGGTTCACCCCTTTCCATCCAGGGAATACGGATAATGATGGTTAAAAGGCAGCATCTGTGATTTATTGGCATTAACTTCAAATATGTTTGCTCTTGTAGGTAGAAGACAGCTTTTCAGACTTATAGGAGCATTTCCTGGATATGTATTCAACCGGTATAGGAAATACGCAGCTTTTCTACATAACTACGTATATAAAAACTTGTTATTAAAACTCTGTGTTAACGTCTCCTGTATTTTCTGAAACTTCTGTATTGGGTAGGGTGTAGAGGACTTCACTGCTACAGATGCTGCACATCTGGGTGAGCAAACACCTGGAACAAAATCTCAACCCTCTGGTTGAAGAGACCTTCGTCAGCAATTGCATTTCTGCTAATGTCAGTAAGGGACAGATTCTGTTACTCTCATTTCAAGCAAGCTATCCAAGCTATCACCCTATTCTGAGTTATCCTACTGATTGCAAACCGTTTGTCCGTTCGTCACAGCTTTTTGCTTCTGGTCCAAGAACATATAGTGCCACATTGTTCTGAGAAGGGAAACCAAGCAGCCACAACGAGACTTCACTGGGTGGCTTAAAGCCTTATCCACGCTTGGTACACCATCAATTCTAGTCAGCTTTGTAGTTCCGCAGTATCATTAGAGGCTTCAGGCTCTTGGGAGCCTGTTCCTAGCTGCTCCTAGCCCTTCCCCCTGCTGGAAGAATCTAGGGAAGCAATAAAATAGGTTGGTAACCTCACCAGCCAGACTCCAGCCTAACACTAGCCATGGAGGTAGAGCACCTGGGGGATCCTGCCCTTGCAACATGGCCAGAAATGGGAATCCTCAGGGCAGAAAAATTACCAATTGGAAATAAGAAAGCCAGGTGATAGATACCATCTCAGAGGAGCACACAGAGGATGGAGGGAGGAACACAGGCCGTGCTCAGGGATTGTGGGACTCGCTGAAAAGAAGAAACCTGGTTGAAAACAAAAAGTCAGGGGAGGGTGAGAAACACCATGACAAGGGAAATGCAGAAGGGACCTGAGAGAACTCTGACCCAACCGCCCTCCTGGGCAAAAGCCTTCTCTGTGAAGTGCCACAGACAGTGCTACCACTTAGGAGCCCAAGTTTCTGGGACAACGCCATAAGGGCTGCTAGCAATAACAATAACTACATAACGTTAACACATGCAAGAAGATTTTTACTTATATCGGTACAAATAGTTATTTTTTATTCCAGAAAATCCATTCACTGAATTTTTCTTTACTTTTCCACCAAAACAATGGTAGCATCTACACCTTAACACAAGGATTTAGGTGCTTTTTAATGCTTTCCCATTTGACTGATGCTAAGTCACTTAACAATTCCTTACACCAAAATTTCAGCTTTTTCACCACTTAAAAGCTGTGCTTGTCACATTTCAACCAGGTTGCCTCACAGGTTTTGATGCCATATGAAAATTTACAAGGCATTCTCCATTTAACATTTCACCTTTCGTTATCATTTGCTTTCCTGCCTGCACAAATACTCCAATGTTATGTGCCTTTAACAGTTTGGCAACCTCTCAAATATCTTTTATCGAACTGTGTCCGAGGAATCTGTTTCATGAAACCGTTTACCTTGGTGCAGTAGGTCTTCTCCAATCAAGCGTAGCTTACTGTAAGCTCCAAGGACTTGCTCTGATACAAAACTCAGGGCAGCTCTTACACTCTTCCTTAAAATTCTGCCTTTTGAAATAAGCCTATTATTCTGTCTCTTTCTTTTTGTCCATGATGAAATTATACTCTAAACTTCTCTATTTAAAGTACTTAACATGCTCTCAAGTATGTGTTACTACATCTGTTTGCCTTATTGAACAGCTGAAAAGCATTTAAACTATTATTCACTTTTTTATTACTATTCAATACATTTCTGTGCATGTTCTGGCCAATACTTTTTTAATAATAATAATAATAATAATAGTAATAATAATAATAATAATAATAATAATAATGTTGATTGTTACAACACCACCTGGTGTTGCTGGCAGCTGTGTTCTTTGGACAAATCTGGAGATATCTGGGGTTTCATTTAAAGCCCCAGTTCCTGGAGGCATGTGATTAGAGAAGTATTTTTTGTTTTGGTTTGGGTTTTGGGGGGGAGGGAGGTGTTTGTTTGTTTAAAAAAAAGGCATAAAAAAAAGGAAAAAAGCTTAGTCTTGTGAGGAAAAGCTTCTAAATGTGACCCCAGTGTATCCCCAAAGGATCAGAAATATCAGGCAAATAAAAAGACCTCAGTGTTTTACTATTTTTCATTTCAGACTTGACTGATCATTTCACTGCATCCTTAGACATGGAATATTTGCACAAAATACACGTGCAGGCTTAGACATGCAGACACACAGACTTCACACACATTTTGATGGGCTATAAAACCAGTAATTTAGTAATTGTCATCAAAAGAATAGTTAGAATATAAATCTTCCTCACACCTTCTCTGTCACCCCAGCAGCTCCTTTGAACCAGCAATGCTTTATAAGAGTAAAGAAAAACTAAGATGCTACTGTGAGCGTTCCTACTAACTCTCTGCCAACTTCTGCAACTGATCCTGGAAAATGTGTGGAACCATTGCCTACACATTACCTTTTTGCTGACAGGCAGCTGCATAAGAAGTGACACCCTTGAAGAGTGCCTCAAGATCCAGAAAAATCAATGATGTACACAATGCTACAATTCCCAATGTATCCAGCAGGACCAGGCAGCCCCAGTTCAGCACGAGGCATGGAACAGGCAGCAAAGTTTGCAGAGACTTCATTACATTCCATGCAAATCACATAAAGAATCAGTCCTCTTTCACATACTCTTAGGACTTTGTTATCTTAAAATACAACTCTATTTTTCCACATCCATAGCTTTTTAAGGTTTTAACTTGCTCCTTTAAACACCTCTCTTCAGTTCACCTGATAGGCAAAGCTTTCCCAAACTCCCATAACATTGTTATCTAAGAACCAAACAGCAGGATGCTGGGAGTTGTTTAAACAATACCTATTTCTCGTCTTGATGGAGCACTTCATTTTACAACATGTTGAAACACAAGCAGCTTGATTAATCTTAGCAGGCACCAAAGAACGTAGCACAATTTCTGCCCTACGGGAAGGCATTTGTGCAAGGTGGTGGAAACATTCCCCCTGAAGACAAATGGATAGTTTTCAATAACATTGTCATTTTTCTATGGACCTGCAAGAAAAGCGTATGAGACTTCAGTTCTGAATTTGGTTTTCAGGTTGCTGAAGTCAGTCTATCGGGGGGAAAAAAAAAACAACCAGCAAACCAAACCACCAGTTTTACCCCACATGCCCTGAATTAGGCATGTCTATCCAACTACACAAGCCTTGTTTCTGGTTTGTTACACAACGTTGTGTGTCCTCATACCTACAGGCAGCCCCTAAGCATATAGACCCTCTCCTCAGGGGGGTTCTGCTGGCAACATTCGGACCTTCAGACAAAAGGAACAGTCCCAAAGTTTCATTAATTTCCCAGTTTCTCACCAACCAGCTCATTGCCCTTCCACTGCCCTAGGGCAGCTACAAGTTTCCTGTGGAATATTTCCCCTTGGCTTTACTTGATAAGCTCCTCAAGTCCTCTGCTCTCCCCGAAAGTCACCATTCGGCCATTAAAATGGTTTATCGAGAGTCACATTTCTGCAAAGCCAGTCTTGATATGTATAAAGGACGTCGCATGTCAGTGCCAAGGTGAGATACCTACAAGTACAATTCAAATGGGGATGCCATGGATAAACATCACCAGAAAGACACTTCCCCAGCCTGGCCCTGCTAGCTCTCCATTTTCACAAGGGTCACTTTCTGTTCAATAACGGGGAGAACACAATATCCCAAATTCAGTGAAAAGATGTACATCAAAGCATCATTCTGTGTACCTAGTTTATACTTATATCAATATTTAACTGGAAATCAGTCCCACTTGACAGCGGGTGAAATATATTTTGTGCAGTATGATCTTGCCCCCAGGAAGTCTGAAAAATAAATGCCATGTAACTAACATGTTTCAGATACAACGTGCGCACACACTGTGTGAGTTAAGAGTGAGGAAGAGGTTACGGGAAGCTAGCCTCAGTTTGTAGAGCACCTGAAAAAATGTTGGTTTTTGAAGACTACCCCAAGGGGAAAGCTTGTGGGAAATCTTCTAAATGGTGTGAAAGAATCACAGCTTTAAGATCTGCTAGTTTAAACAAACATTTTTGTTTTGTCTTTAACTGGAGCTAATGAAGTGCCCCACTTAGTCTGAATCGCTAAAGGGTTATAACAACTAATACCAACATAGCCTTAGGTCAAGAAGCGAGAGCTCAGCAACTACCTTTTAGTATTCAAGAGCTGCTGCAAAACAAGCAGGGAAATCCGTTGAAGCTGAAGAAAAAGATCCACCTTCAGCTCCGCTTTGAATTCGGCTGTGTTTGCTGAAGAAACAGGAGACAGTGGGAGCTACGATTTATCACAGCAAACACTCCAGCCATTTATGCAGCTGATGCTGAGATACGTAAACAATGCTTGAGATTATAACTATGTGTGTGTATATATATGCATACATATGTATATTATACATCTAATAGTGGTATTTTCCCAGTATTAAGCAATCTAACAATTTTCCAAATAATTGGTCTTTTTCCACGAGATGACCTGCATACTATGCTGGAGAAGCAAAACAACTGAACAGACACCTGTAGAAGAAACTTCAGAAAACAAAAATAAAAAGCAGTTCACATTTTAAAGATGCTAATATGTTATTCCAACATGAAAGCTGAGGGATAGCAGTGAACTTGCTTTTGTATTAAAGGTCAGACGCAGTTTGCCTTCCTTACACGAGAAATAGTGTCGAGGAAGAATAACAGTTCTATTTCTTTCTCCCAGAGAAAGTTTATAGCAGTGATCTCTAGCTGGTGAAGGATACTGCAAGACAAGCTTTGGGTTTTTGTAACCTAACATGAGGGCTCCCCCATTTAGACAAAACTCACGTATTATTAAGTATCCATTTAACATTTTTTATGTGAATACACATTCGCATCAAAGTCTAATATAAAAAGCTGCTTTTAGAGCTTGCTGTGCAGGAAAACATTTGTGATCACTTGTTCGATCTCAAGGTACGGTGTAACCAGGGATCCTAAGGCAGTGTTTCCACTGAGCTAAGTTGCACATTGCTTGTTAGCAGAATTAGTGTTACGAGAACAATCCCAGCAAGTCGGCCAGAGGTTTCCTCAAGCCTCCAGTGTTTTGGAACGTTCTCCCTTGTTGCACTTTGTAATTTGGAGTGAGAGGTGAGGAATTCCAGGCTTTGCTTATAATTGATTTACCTACGCTTTAATGAACACCATTTCATTAGCTCAACTGAAACAAAAGTTATATTTGCTTTACAAATCCATACCATCACCCAAAGCAGATAAAAAGCGGGTAGGACAGTTAATTTCTAATACCAGGACTGCAAAAGTCAGTGTAACGCTAGGAGAACTGCAATATGGTGATGGAGAGCTAGCAAACTAACCACACTGTCTTTCCTAGATGGGTACAACATATGTGTAGAGTTGAGAAAGCTTTGTATAGGTTGGTGGCTGCTGCAAATAATGTCCAAGCTTCTACTTTTCCGTTATTTAAAAGGAGCACTTTCCTTCAGCCAGCTAAACTGGCATCAATAAATACAACCAACCACATCAACCAGAAATTCCTGCTGCCTCCTGAGCATCTTGGCCATAATCTCATGGGAAAAGCAAGCAGTTCAATTTTTTCAAAATTGTCCCAAAACTACCAGCCTATTTTATATTTCTTTTTCACACAAGAAAAAAAAATTACATTATAATTACTGATTGTGCATGTGCACAAGCTCAGCAAAACTACATGCACAGTTGATAAGGCAGAGCTAGGGCACCTCAGGCAAATATTTCGATTATGGCATGTGGCAGGCACAAGAGTGTGCTGGTAGTGGGTATTACCGCATGGAGAAGGCGCTGACAGAATGAAGCACTGCAAAAGCCTAATTCTGGGCTGGCTGTGTGTGTCTGGGAAGTGGAGAAATGCCTAAATACAGTGTTTTTAGGCTTCACCAATAGGCAGCACATAAAATGCTAGAAATGCCTTTGATCTTGGCAAAATTAGGAGATAGGACTGTATTTGGGTCAACCGCCCCTTCCTTTTGCACCCTTGTAGAAGAAAAAAAAAAAATCTGAAGGAAGAGTAGAACAACAAAGACAGCATTGCTCCTTTGAATAAAGACAATAGAGGCAAGCATCTCTAAAATAAAGATATTGTGATTAGGTTATACATTCCTTTTTTTAAAACCTGCATTAATTTTGATTTATATTTAAATAAAAATGATTAAATTTTATCTTCTAAGATGGAAATGTTGTGATAAATACTGGCCCATGGCCAAACTAATCTCTAAAGCCTACAGCTTACAGCCCCTGTTGTCTTGTATGGATATTTGAATGGCAATGGGTTTTATCAGTATTTCTAAAGGCACTCATTTAATTATGTGGTTGTAAGAATTTTCAAAACCCCAAAGAATTAACACTACCAATACATATTCATATTTCTCAAATTAATTCAACCTGAACATCTGAAAATATTAATTTAAAAAACACACTTATTTATTTTTATTTCTGTAAACACTCAGAGTTCTTTTCTGGTCTCATTTATGCACTCATTTTATTTTTGTATAATTACAAAAAAAAATATGTAGTGAGCTCTCTTCCTTTACGTTACATAATGCTGGCAACCGATCTACTTACAATGGGGTGCATTATTCAAGAAAAATTAACAGGAGAGCGAAGGAAGCTGGTAGCCCATGACAAAGGGCAAGTCCTGCTTGCTTAACTCATGTGTGCATGCACGGGGGAGACCAATTTTGGTCCCACTGGTGTAAACCCACCATGACTTCCATGCTGCAGCTGCTGACTTACAGTGCTATGAGACAAAACCCAGGCCAGGTAACTTCACTGAGCCATTTACATGTCAGCGATGCAAGACAAAGGTCATTTTTTTTAAAGGGTTCAGTGACATAGGAACACGGCCTCCTTCAGCGTGCTTGCTGCTGAGGAGCTTTTCCAAATGCTGGTCATTTCAGTGCTGAGTGCAAGAACAAAGACAAGAAGGCAGGGCAGGGGCAGAATATGACCATGGTCTGTTCCTGGTTGACTCAAGAGGAGCTGCAGACTTCAGATTTAAAATAAGTCCATCAAGGGAAGTGCTACTTCCCATACAAAAGCCAAACACAATCATATTCAGTACAATCACCAAGTACAGGATCACCGATCCCCAAACTATAGCCCCTGGGGCATTGTACTTTGCCACAGAGAAAACGTTACCAATACATGGATACCCACCGTGCCTTACTTGCACAGAACAGGAGGCGATGGCCTCACAAGACTGCGGACCACTGCCTTAGACCGCGTGGGATAGGCAGTTAATGTACAGGCTTGCTCTGTTGCATTGATTCAAATTCAACCCTTTGCTTAGTGTTGCAAAACAACTTTGTTGTTTTGCTGAATGCTGTTAAAAAAAAGGTTGGGGATGGTCATCCTAAAGAGATTTTTGAAGGTTATGTGTGTATTTGATTTTTGAATGAGGAAAAAAAAAAAAAAATTTCAATGTAAACCAAAGCTTTGCTGTGATGTGGAAAACTGAACATTGTGGAGGGCCCAGAGGTTATTTTATACATAAATGAAAAAACTTTGTAAATGAAAAAAATGTTCTCACCAAACAAAAAAATTGAAGTGTTTTACTTAAAAATATTTAAAATAAATCAAGTCTAACTGAAAATTGGGGGGAGGGTGTGTAATTTTTTGCCGGATTGCTTGTTCTGTATAGTTAATTTTGATTTCCCATGTTCTACACACAGCCTATAGCAATATGGAGATTATCAAAACAGAAGCCACAGCACCACTCTTTGCAGGCCCCTCTACACACTGGCACAGTTTTATAAAGCTGATATTTTAGAAAACACAAACTTTTCTGCTCAAGCAATTATCACTCTGACATCACACTCCAGGTATGCAATGTGTCTTTTGACAACCATTTGCCCAGTTTGACAGGACACACGGGTACCTTAATTAGGACTCTTTCTTCTCAACAAGCTCATGTACAATTATTATGGCATCATTCTAACATATTTACTACACACAAGAGAGAATATGACATTATTGCTTTTTAGCTGTCACTTAAACTAAACAATTCGCAGGTATATTCAGTTATTTCTAGAAAAAGGATTACCATTTCTATTAGCGAGCAGAAACAGCAAGAAGATTAAACATTTTGAGAAACAAAAAATCTGCCCTATTCCTTAGGCATCCACCCTATTTCAAGTTCAAGAGTATGTCAGATAACTGTTTTGGTTTTTTTTTTTTTTAGGCTTCTTATAACCCACATACTTCTATCAGTTTAACGTAAGTAATAACAAAACTAAATTCCCTATACTACCACTAAGGCTGCTTAAAGGACTTGCTTTGCTGCAGAAGCCATGACATAGGGGACTGAAATCTCTAATGAAATGCCTTGTACATTGATTTATGCAGCTTTAGTGGTACCATTAACTGAAAATTGTTCTTTTCATGGGCTTATAGAGAATCTGGTGGCTGTCATTGTTCATGATTCAGTGAGAAGACTGGGTCTAAAATTACTATTGCATTTGGGTAGATGTGGGAAGGATGGAAATCTGGCCTCGTTTTGTGTTACTATTTCATATTACAACAAATATAAACCTTCTATATCTAATAACATATTAGATTCCATCACTAACACAGCTGCCATTAAGTAATCTCTTTAAAAGTCTTCCTGTTTGGAAAAAAAAATTTTTTTTTTTCAAATATTAGTAAGGTATATTGGGGGGGGGGAATACATATATATGTATATATAAAATATTTATATAGACACATATGCATATATATATGTAAGAATAACCAGGCAGTAAGCATTTAAAATTGTATTTCAGACACTAATGCAAGCAGCTAATCCTATTTACATTCATATTAGCCCTGGGTATCTTTTTCCCTAAGATTTACACATTTGTATGCTTGCATGAGTTGAACTGCTTTTTGCATGATATCAGTACTTTTGTAATTTAAATCTATAAAAGGCAATTTCTTTTAAATATACTTCCTAACAGTGGGTGAAAGAAGCACTAAACTTATTTGAGAGCTGTACACATCAGTAAACATGTGCACTGAACTCCAGGCAATGTGCTGTGAGAGAATTAATCTTATACTATATTAGCTAAACAGAAAGATTCTGGCACTCAAAGTAACAAGCATGGAAAATGTCCAAACATTTTCTTCCATTACCTAGAAAATGTGTATTTTTTTAGGATTAGGATTTTTAAAATCTAAGCCTTTTTTTCAGTGAGTGGTTAATTTGATATTTCCTTATCTTACTCATTTTAAAATCTGTAACAAGGGTAGTCCATAAATAGCACTAATTAATTTTACTGATCTCTAACTTTGACTACCTTCCTCTAATCTATTACCTTAATTCTGAGCAACATCACAGGGACCACACTTTTATTTAAAAGTCTATCACCTGCTTGTACTCCCTACAAATATAGAAAGGCCAGAGTTAAGGACGATCTTCTTGGTGAAATTATCAGGAATTAGAGGGAAGTCTTTTTGTAAGAGACATGAAAATCAAGGCATTTGTATGAGAAAGCCTTCAGATATGCTCGAGTAGGACACTACTGGAGTTGTAAGACTTGAAATGGATTGTGTACAGTAACTGATAATGCCTTTTTGACTACTACTTCGATTTTGTAAGTTGTTTTCATATCAAACAACAAAATTCAAGCATGAGGGAAGAGAACAATTTTGAAAACCCTTTCTAAAATGGTCAGTAAAATAAATTTTCATCACCTGTTGACATGTTCCCCAGAGGCTGGTGAACACCACATTTCTCCCTTTTTTCTTGTAGGTTAAGTCCATCTACTTCCCCTGGTCTTCTCTTCTACTCTCTCATGCTCCTTCCTTCTTTCTCCCCAGATCCCAAGCCCTTCTGCCCAAGCTCCCCTGCGCTCTACCCACCTTGCTGTATTTCCATGAACCTCCTGGCATGCCCTCTCTTTCCTTTGACTTTTGGAGCCTCTCTTACATGCCCCTTTCTGCCTCATCTGTCTTGCTTGTCAATGCCATTTAATAACAATGCCTTTATAACTGTTACCGTGATCATTCATGCATACAAAGATGTTGGGAACATGTTGAAGACAAATATTCTCAGATTCCTAATGCCCTTTCAAAAAAAAAAAAAAAATCAACCATTTGCAAAAGGAGGGAGGGGGTGGTGAGGATTTATTGCTCCCCCAGCTCTAAATTATGCCAGCACAACCTTCATCTCAAAACAAGCTAGTGTATATTCTCTGACATAATCTGATAATCTATCTGTTGCCACACATATATGCGTGCGCTCCTATTTCTATACACCTAAAAAAAAAAAAAAAGCTCATGTTGCCTAGAAGAGTACACTTGACAAACTTTTCATAAATGAGCGAATAGTCTAAAAGTAGGTGTGAATTTCATGTGTTGTGTCATCATAATCTTCAAAATAATGGACACACATGCCATCAGTGGTTGGAAGGACACAGCTAGCAGCTGCAAGTCTCAAGAGCTGCATTTAACCGCAGCAGCACCACATTATTTCATGTCCTTTTTTGCCTTAGCCCTAAAGGAGTCAAGAGCACAATTCTGGATAGAAATTCATACATTAAGAAGGGCTCTTGCAGGTCGCCTTTGAGGAACAGTCTCTCACATACAGTGCATCCAGAGCTGGTTTAATATGACCTCCTTTCTACCCACCCTTTAGGAAACAGTTCTTTTATTTTAGTCCTAGCGTTTTAGACTTGAAAACTGGATGCAAATACTGTTTTAGCGATTCCCCAATCACCCAATGGGATCAACCAGAATTGATCTCCGCTCTTTGAAATTAGCAGGTTTTACACAATCTTCCTTGTGTGTCAGACTTTTTTTTTCCCTTCTTTTTCCACCCTCCTTTTTTGGGCAGGGAGGAAGAAAAAGAGATGGGAGGGACATGAAGAAGAGAAGTGGTGAAGGGCAAACCAGCAAACAATGGACAGCAATGGAAAGGGACTGTGTTGCTAGTTTTGTTCCAGCCTGTTTCAAGTACTGATATGGATATGAAGTCACTGGCAAACTAACACCCTCAACTTTAGTTAAAAGAACTATAAATCTGAAATGAATGTATAAATAATATGCAACTGTCTAGACAGTATAGGTCACTTGCAAAGAGACTAGGTCAGGAAAAGATTGTCCATCAGTCAGACAACCATAACTGATTCTGATGCTAAATAATGGTTTAGATATTCAGTATTCTATATATGCGAAAGGCTTCACTGAGCATTGGATCTTTCCGACCAAAGTAGCCTTCTACTTATACATATCTTTATGCAGCTGTAGGAAAATGCACATGCTATTTAAACATTAAAATTAATGCCAAAAGAAAAAGCTATTTAGCAAGGGATTGGAACCAACTGATGTAATTGGCTTTTAGTAAAACAAAAATAACTATCATACCCGACCCTCGATAAACAACCTAATCCTATGATATCGATACAATCTTAAAAAGGACAAGAGTTAAAACTTTAAGCTGACAAAGAAACTTATTTATTTCCACTTATAGAATTGGTTCACAGATACCTTCAGGGAACTGTGTGCTGTAGAGCCCTGCTTTGCACTCTCACATTTCAGAGCATGCTAACTCTCAGGTATCACAAAAATGTAACTATGCTGACTACACTTGCTTTTGGAATTATTCTGTGCATTGTAATGCATTTTTTGCCACTATTTCCTTAAAAGTAGGTGGTCTTCAAGGTAACGATACTGTATATCCTGAAAGCATTAAGATGGCAATAAGTTTTGGCAGGACTGGATAATAGCCAAGACCTACACAAAATATTTCATTTATTGGCAACTTATAAAGCACATTTATACATTTGCTAAAAAGGAAAAAGAAAATACATGGGTAATAAATCTGGCATATGTACCAGCTGGCACAGCTGAAAAGCAGGTGTTACAGCTGCAAGACGCAACCAAGGGCTGGGTGTGAGTCCCAGTCCCAACCCAAACGCATTCCAGAATAAGAGACGGGGTTCTGTAACTCAGAGGATGCAGCAGATCACTAACTCCTTCCAGAGGTGGTTTGATTTCGAGGGGGCTCCACATGGATGCATCACTGCATGCCTGTGCAACGTGCTGCCAAACACATCTAAGAACATATTCAGATACTCGGCAACAGACTTCCATCAAACTGAACTGCAATATCAGTAGTATAATAGCTCGTTATACTGGCTATATTACAACATGCCTTCTAAATCCTACTGGTGTTATTTTGAGTGGAAACACACATGTTACCCTGATACTCAATTCTGAAACCTGCTAGTGTATAGTAACTGTGTTTTTCAATGGATATAACTTGATTGTCTATGAAAAAAGATTCAAATATCTTGCTACCTTTATACCGACAAATGCTATCAAAAATTCCTGCACAGAAGCTGCAAATCTGTGGTTTGATCTTCGGTTATGCAGACCTACCCTAGTTCAACTTGAACACAAGAAATCAGCCCTCCTAAGAATTTTAAACACTATATGCAAACAGAAGGGAAGAACAAAAAATCATGAAAGTTAAACACAAAGCTTGATCCTGCCAAGCCTGTGGCTATGAGTAGTGGAGATTGCACTGAATTAAGAGGCATTACATTCAGCAACGATGACAACAACTGGCCTCAAGTTGCACACGAGAGTCTCTTGCCATGTATACCAAGCGGAGGCAATCTGGTGCTTCCGAAATCACATCTACAAAGCCAGGTGGTCAGGAAGCCCCTCACACACACACACACACACACACTGCACTCTGACACTTTGCAAAGAGGGCAAAACCCTGATCTGCAAACCTGAAGTGAATTTCCCGTGTTTGAGGATTCATATGCTGGCAGAAAACACAAAGACAGGGACATGCCCGAGTTTCTTCTAGAGCTTCACTACAAAATCTTTGCCCATTTCTATTGGTGGAGTATCATTAGCCCTTTTTCTCTCTTAACTAGACTTCTGTATTTTTAGTCTAAACCCAAAAATGCTTAGAGGTCAATATTACATACAAGATTTGAAAATGAAAGACTTGTTTTTAATCAAGGCAAACAAAATGATGAGCACATTGAAGTTATCATATAAGCCGTATGGGCTAATCCTGTTCTTAATTAAAAAGACTTCTTTCCAGTTAAGGAAAAAATAAAATCAAGATATACAGAGTTAAATTAAAATGTTACATTTTGGGAAGTTTTTTTGCAGGTTTTGGAAGGAAGAGATTTCGTGAGAGATCCTATTAGCTGATATTATTCTTTGTTTCTCCATTAGCAGCCTACAGGCAGAGATTTAAGGCTCGGATACAAATAGATTACGCCAAAATAGCTGTTTCTGAATAACTTCATGTGTGGACACTTTTATTCTGGAATAAGAATACAGTTATTCAGAAATACCTAGCCCTACTTTAAATTCAGACCCTGCATTAATCCAAATTAGCTTTCAAACACAGCCATCCCTTAGGCTATTAGAAGCCTGATTGTGCCTGGTATTACAAACTTGTGTAAGAACCCTCTCCAGCCATTCTGCCTCTAATCAAATTTATTCTGAGTTGCACTGTGGGGAAAGCAAACTAGGGCTTACATTGTAAATGATTTTGAGTCTTTGAATCCCTGTTTTTCTTGTCCCTTTTTTATAATGAGCTCTGTCAGCTGTTCAAAGTGGCTCTGTCACTACCATCGGGTATCCCTACTTCATCTGATTGATTTCCTAAACCAAGGTTCAAACATGCACTGCTGGATTGGAATCAAACGTATTTATTTTCAGTCTGTAAGACACAGCTCTATAAACTTTGAGAATATTTTGGGGGCAGTAGAGAGTCTTCAGTGCTGCACTGCTAATGGATAAGCTTTTCATTTTGGATGTGTCACTATCATTTCACTGTTTTTAAAGTATTGTCCAGTCAGGCACATAAAGAGGGGTTGTCTTGTAAAAGTGAAGCAGAAAAAAACCCCGTAGTTAGGTTTCTTTAGAAAACATCACTTGTCTCTAAGTGTGTTATTTTCTTCCAGATGCCATAGCTACTTTATAAACAGAGTTTAATAAGTAGCTCCAAAGGCTTGTCTACACTTGAAAATTAATTTGGATCAAGACAGAAATGTGAATTTATAGTACAATATGTTTTTATAAAGTTGTTCTCTTCACAATAAGCCCTCAGGTGCTTTTTCATAAATGGATATTCCTTAATGAAAGTACCTTGGATTACATATACAGCACATAAAGCAAGGAAGCAGATAATTTTTACATAGTTTTTGCTAAACAGACAACTGCTGGAACTCAGTTCCACATGGAAAAAAAAAAAGAGAAAAAAGAAAAGACTCCATTTTACAAGAAAAGACTCCATGTTACTCAGTGTAACATTAAACAACTTTCAAGTACGGTCCCTCCCTCAACACTCCTCACCCATCACTACATCAGTATAAACCTAGCTCATTACTGACAGCAACCTTAAAGTATGCTTATTTCCTAAAAAGAAACAATAAAAAGCAAAAGAAAACATAACAGCCGCTAACCAGCTGGGAAAGTAAAATGCTACAATCTGTTGGGAAAAAAAAAAAAAAAAAAAGGGGCATNTGAAAAAAAATCAGGCGGGGGGGAAAAAAAAAAAAAAAAAAAAAAAAAAAAAAAAAGACAGACATTACCAGAGTGTCCCCACACAAGGTAGGGAGAACACAATCAGAAATAAGGGTATGTTTCTGCGCAGCCTCTCTTCAGAGAGGGCTTTTCCTTTCAATCTAAATCATATACATTACAGAAGTATACCAAAATGTTCAAAAGCCTAATGAGCAAGGATGGCATGAGCTGTCAAGGCATTTATGTGACCCTTGCCTCATCCCCACAGTCTGAATTGTGGTTTAGCACTTTCAAAAGCACCCAGCACCAGGCTAAAGGTACTCCTGCTCAATGGGAACCAATGCCCAGCATTTTTAGAAGACCCATGCCCAGTTAAGAACAGTGATCATCAGCTTGTGTGCTGTGGGGAAGGGGAACAACCAACCAGCCTTAACCCCAACCTCTTAAAATACACTGTCCAGCTTAGCCAGAAGAGCAGCAATTCCTGCTCAGCCTGTGACAGAAAGCTCAGAGTTGCTCAACTTCAGGAGACAGATCAGGGCTCTGGACTCCAAAAGATACAGGAACGTCCTTGCGAGACAGAGTAAGATGAGTCCTCTTCTCTTCTGAATTTTGTACTGGCAAGGTGCAGGCGCTTATTTTGTACCTTTGTGAAGTGCCTAACAATTCCCACGCGTGCAGGGATGGCCCTGAGCAGCTGTGACCGCTGCAGTGGCATCAGTCCTTGTGCTGAAAGGGAACCTCTGAAGACTGTTACTTCTAATAAAGCTGTTTCCAGGTACCTCCTGAGCACACGACCCAGAGTTTAAGTCCACTCCATGTGCGTTGGAAGCATCCCAGACACTTACACAGAAAGCAAAACCCTACTGGCATTGATTCACATATTTTCCTATATTCCTTACTCACAAAAATCCTATGCTTGCGTACATGTTAGCGCTGAACAACAGCATTGCAATAGCTTTCCAGCATAGAATAACAACAAATACCGTAATGTTATGAGCAACTGAAGAACTATGCACTTCATGGTTTGGCTGCAGTTTACCATCAGCTTTGAGCTCGCTGCTAGACAGAGCACCAATGCCACTCTGAGCGAGAGGACAGAAATGGGTAATTGAGGGTGGAGGACCACGGTACGCTGCAATACTTTGGCTTAAACTGTTGTGTAACCAGATGCAGTGGTAGCATCACTGCAGCTTCTGGTTCCAGAGGCAAGGCCAGCTTCCTGCTTCATTTGCAGTGTTGTGCATCTCCCTACACTTTCTCACACGAGGCACTGCAAGCGTGCCATCCTCGCATAGCCAGAGCCATTCACTCTGCTGTTATTTCATCCCAGAAGACTGAAAGAGAGAGCCAGAGCAGACAGGGGCAAAAAATTGGATCCCTGGCAATGGTAATGTCCATTCACATTGCCGAAAACAACTCTACTCCTATAGGAATGTCAGGGCATCTATCCGTGTGCATATTTGTATCTGTTCTCTCACTCTTCAAACAACAGTCATCCTGAGGGAACCAGGGGATGAAGTTTATAGCACTGCTATTCTCTACTTGCTTCCCAAATCACATTTAAGCAGTCTGACTAGTTAACTGTTTACTGCCTTAGCATTAAAATGTGGCAAATGAGAAGCTCTTTTTGAAAGAAAATTTTATTGCCATTTTAAACCAAATTTTAAAACAACACTTGGGGTGACTGTAAATATGCAAGGTATTTCTTTCTTCCTAGTTAATTCAGTTGCCTCTCCCAACACTGTTTGCTTGTTTTGGGTTTTTTTATGTTTGATGTACCTGGGGACCAATCTACCTTTGTGATCTAGAATTAGAGTTTTCTCAGAGTTGCTGTTATCTATCAAGAAGCAGCAAAGCAACATTAAAAAAAGCCAGTCTTCAATGCCTTCTTAATATTACATTTTTCTTTCTAATTCAGGCAGGAAAACAACTTCAGCTTTAATATTTCTTTATATATATTTTCTTCCTCCTAAATCCTAATATTGGGGTGCATTCTATAATCTTGGGGGGAGTGGTGTTGCTGTTTTTAGTCAGAAAGGATAATGATCTATTACAAATTCAGTGATGGAGAAGGAGGTGCCAACTTCCCTGCAGATGAAACATAAAAGCAGTGTTATCAGCTGACCTTAGAAAAAGAGAAAGATTTCTAAGTGAGAGATCCACATAATCAGAGGCATGAGAGGAAACTCTGGCAAAACTGCTTTGAGTTTAATGGTATATGGAACATCATGTTGTACAGTCATTTAGACCATGATCTCAAAAGACTCAGCGAGGTTATTTTACGCAGTATGCCATTGAAAGTCAACGCACAGTATGTAAAATTAAACATGAGAAATCCTTTGCAGAACTGGGGCCATATTTAGTTAACCTTTTGCAGAAAAAAAAAAAAAAACCCTTAAGGTTATTTTTTAAGATTCTATTAAGTCCTGCTGTATTTTAATAGGAATGAGGATTTTGTTTCATTTTTGCCACTCAATATTTACATGGTTGAAAGGAAAACAAAATATTAATCCAATCTAATCTTTTTAGGATCAAAATCCCAAACAACACGTGAGAAATGCTGAGGAACAGATAAGCAAGAAGGAAGGTCTTTTATATACAGCCTTGCATACAGTCAAATCCATTTTAAGAGTCTAACCTTAATGAGAGCTTTAGAGATTAAAAAAAGAAAAAAAATATTTTTTGCATGTAGAACACTTTGAAGAACAAGTTGCCTTCAAATTTCTGCCACAGATGACAAGACAAGGATAACATTAGGAAATCATGATCATAGAGATGCCAGAAAAATTAGTCAGAATGTATCACACTGCCAGATCGATCTGCTTTCCCAAACCAGGAACGTGGTCTGGACAGTGGAAAAAAAGGAAAAACACAAACCACATTTTCAGGACAAGAAACCAGCACAAAGAGGGTGGTTTTTATTTTTTAAAAATTTACAAGCTTTTGATTTTGGGGGGGACGGACGTGGGGGTGGGTTTTTTGTTTTTAAACAGGGAGAAAGAAAATGCCAGCCCAGTAATAAATCCCAAAGTTTAAAAAAACAAGTGTGCATTTCACCTCAGCTGGCTGTCTTCGAGCAAAGGACCTCCCTCAGGGACTTACCGGAGCTGAACTGCCCTATGGGAGGTGTGAGGACATCATAGCCAGACTTCAGTTTTTCAGTGTTTGTCTGAACGGGCACTTCTACAGCACCTCTGCTTTGGCCTCTGAAATACCACTCTGAAGCACAACTTCTGTTGTTGCTATTTCCTAAGGAAAAAAAAAGTCCTATCGGGATGCAGAGTCCATTTTCTTTTCACCACTGAACCACCTCTTGAAAACAGAGTTGTTCATCAAGCCATCAAACTCCAGCTAACATAACCTCTAGAGCTACAGCTACTCTATTTTTCAACCTTTATTGAGCTACAAACAACAATGAAAAATACAAGAGAAGCTTAAAGACAATGGCAGGAGCGTTCTAGCCTGATGTCCTAGGTATCTGTGGAAATCTTTAACATGCGAACATAAGCTGGAAGAGTCCAGGGAGGTCTCCGGAGAGAAAACTAATGGTGTATAGGCAAAGAGAGGCTTTATGAGATATAAACATCCTTTTCCAGTTCAACCATCAATTGTGCTTTGTCAGTTCAGTAGACAACGCTCAGGGTGAAAAGTTATCTAGGCAGAATACCGTCCATTAATATTTTTCATAATACAGAACAAGAAGTTTTACCAAGCTGCCTTCAGGAAGCTGCAATGAGTGATGCCAGTCAAATAGAAGGAATATCTAAAAATCAATCAACACAAGGGAAATATTAATTAAGGTAGTTTAGGCAACAGAAGGAAAGTGCCCTGAACCCTCACATTCACACAATGTACCCATAACTGATCAAGACAACAAAGGGATCCTGCCCAGAACAGCCAAAGCAGGTCTGGGCCTCAGCCTAACTCTGTGCCCATCAGTGACTCCACCTCTGCAAACAACAGTTTTCAGGGCAAGAGATAAGGCCAAATTCACCCCCACACTTTTGATTTTCTCTAGGTAAAGCAGCTGAAGCAGCTTCGGTCCCAAATCTCCATTCTTACATGGGAAATGACATACAATTTTAAGTCAGGCATCTCAACAAAGTGGTAGTAAAATGAATAGCCGCCTTTGTCCCTGCTATCGCACTCCTTGTCATACACTCTTCTTGAAAAAGTTAGTCAACAGCTTTCTGACAACGGGTTCTGAAATGAAATGTGTGATCTAAAGCAAACTGAATAGGGTGCTGTTCTTGTCAGAAAGGGATCAAATCCCATGTCAGTCAGAGCACAGCAAACTATTTTCCACTGTCAGCTACAATTTCCCCGATTCCTTCCAGTCAACTGTCCTCAAAAAATAAACATCACTACAAAAAAAGTGATTTGAGCTGCAGCACCAAGTTGGATTTAGCTTATTCCCAAGTTACCTGTCCCAGATTCACTGGACTAGATCTCTGGATAATATGGTAGAGGAGAACACACACATGCCACCACACAGAAGATAATTGCACCCACACTGCCTGCTGGAATGAACAAAATTATATATGGCAAGTTTATAACTCAAGAAATTAATCCTCTTTATCTGCTGACACAATGAGTTGGACACAGTTTCTCTAAATTTCCTTCTAAATTAATTCATTTTGCAAACTATTTTTCTCCAAGTTGTCTGTACACAGCTAATTATACACGTTCCAGAAACGGACATGCGTGGAAAGGTCCTGTAGATCATACGGCATTGGTTTTGTACAAACTTCCTTCTTGATTGAAAGAAACAAGGGGAAAAGTCATGAAAGCTACTGAAAACTCTCAGCAAGAGGGAACCAGAGCTGACAAAGACACTAAGATACATTGAGACTGCTAAACCTTCTGCTCTTCGGACAAAAGTGAACATGTCCAATTCACCAGTCATTCCTTGGACAATTAAGTGGAATTTACATTTTAATTCCTCGTTACCTTTACGACAGCACCGTGAGTGTGCACAGACATAGTTTTAGTTGTGAGGTATAACATTTTTCCTGGTTTAATTGCTTCTGTGCCGGGAGTGAGGGGAAGAGCCTTGCAGACTCTGACCCTTCTGTGTCACGTAGCATCCCAGAGTCCAGCTAATGCTAGTACAAATACTCGAGTACAGAGGAGCACGTGCAGTCCCAGCTTGCGGTCTTGGGAACAGAGTTCTCGTGTTTACAAGCACAGCTCTAGCACACACGTTCTTAACTTAGGAGAAAATCCAAGGGGAACTTCATTTTAATTTTGTAGTACTCATCCCAGCAACCTATACTGCTTTTGTTTTCCCCTCATTTTTACCCATGACATCAGAGCTCTGATCAATGCCACAGAAACATCTAGGAATCATAGCTACTATGGTAAGTTGCCAGAATAACAACCCAGACTGTAGATCACCAAGCCGCTTCTGTGTTAGCTGAAGCAGGATGTTCCAGCTCCTGTAACATCCAAATCCTCACAGAACTGCAAGGCTCAGTTACTGCTTTGTTGGCAAAGAGAAGACATTCCACCCACTGCCATCCAGCAGGTATGGTCCTCCCAGAATTCATGTGGTTTGCCCAAAAGATAGTCACTTTAGTTTCCAAAATCAACATTAAAAAAAAAAAATCCCTTATAGGAGAAACCCTGAACAACTCTGGAAGTTTATGATGGGGAAAACAAGTTATTTATTTTCTTGATTCAGAACACATACAATTAACACACTAACACATCTCTCAAACAACACACATCATTAAAATGGTCTCTCTTATGAACAAAATCATCAGCCTGAGTTTTCGTTTATCATTTTACATGCAAACGTACATAACTAACTAGACATATGGAGTCTAATAGTCGCTCTTGTTGTAATAGACGACCAGTATGCATATATTGTCTGAGTGATTAACAGATCATGGAGAACATGGTCCACTTTGACCTCTCCAAAAACAAGCTTTTTCAGTCCATTTCAGATGGCCACGTTATTGGTTTTACAAGTAAGGGACAATTCTGGTACAATTCCATATTTAGAATATATGTATAAACACAGCGCCAGTATCCAAAGAGCATTCTGTTTAATGACAATCCTGTAATTCACAGCCCTATTTCATGCACCACTGTTACAATTCAAGTAGGAATAAGTTTTCATGCAACATAAATACATATATATTTATTATCTGGATAAATATTAGATACTGGAATGTTGAACTGTTTCTTGGTGGGATCTCAGCTGTGCTCAGGAATCCAGGACTTTGCCTGTTCTCCATAAATAAATGGGCACGAATTGGAGGAGGCACCTATCTCCTTCCACCTGCCCATTTAACTGGAATGGTTCACAAAGCTGGCAATCAGTCCCTACGGTTCAAATTATAACCAACGACATCAACAAGGTGCTAAAAAGTTTACTCAGAGTGACCAACCTAACTGCTCTCATTTGCTTTGTCATTCTCAAATCCCTTCTTAAATGACTCGGTATTTCTTCCATTATTCACATTTGGCAATGGTACTATACTGAATGGGAGTAAACTGCTATTTGTTTCAACTTTACATTGTTATATCAAGCTAATTTCTCAAAGGTATTTGAAGAAATGTTCTTTTGCCATATACCAAATAAACACAACTATCTGTCTGTGAGCAAAGATAATAAGGTATCTGGCTAGGTCAGCTATTTTACTCTTCCGTGTTCAAAGAAAAAAAAAAAACAAAACAAAAAAAAAAACCAAAAAACCCCCACAACACAGTAAATGCTGAAACTGAGTGCAAGGAGTAAGTTCAAAAGTGAAATGTTCCCAAAATCCAGTAGGTATCTGTAACAGCAGGTTTCACTTAAAGTGGATATCACTTTACTGGTTTTAACAAACTTCAAAGTAAGTGTCCTAATGCTACTCATTTTGTGTGTCTGTTTTACATCAGTCACAATTCTGTATCACGGTTTCACTTCTGCCTGATACTTATCATAAATTTTTGTAACTGGAAAGCACACTTAGTGTATGGATTAAATTAAGAATGGTTTTACAAAGCAGCATGATAGCAGACATTTATGTTATTAACTCACTTTTTTACATATCTGCTGATACGTTGTTAGAGCATGTTAAAATATGGTACGGTAATCCATACCACATCCATCAGCAAGATAAATACATTTAACTGCAATAGAATCAGAGAATCAGAAATAGGTTTTATGGGGCTCAGTTTCAAGTCACTGAAATGTAGGGAAAAAATTCAAATAAAACTATTAATTTTTAATTCATTATACCACTTTAATTCAATGGAAAATGGCTAATTTTAATAAAACCAAGTGTCAGTGCTGATGGTGAAATCTTATATACACAGAAAGTTAGTCTCCTAGCAATGCAGCCTGGGAGCAATTCCTTGGATCCTGAAAAGGTATTCCCCAACAGGGAAATTCTACACTATAACAACATAGTGAGCAACGGGGAAAAGGCACCTCATACGCTTTGCTAATGGGACACAAAACTGTCCCCTTTCTCAGTCACATTCCTTCAGGTGCCAGCATCCCTCAGCGCACTCCTATCCAGTAGCAGGGGAGAGCAGTGGAGGTACGTTTTGCTCCATTTCCTATGCCTTTGATTCAGCCTGGATAGGATATTCATTGCTGTCATTCAAAAGTTTCCCTTGTTTCATCCTGAAACACAGTTTCTCCAAGGCTAAGGAGCATGTCACTCTAAGCAGTTGTTCGCAAAACATTTTTAACCTGGAGACATTTTTTCCCAACCATCTCCCCAACTGTAGACTTGTTAACAGATGGTGTAATTAATTCTACTGTAAAGCGTGTAATTTTGCTAGAAATACTTGCTTCTGCCTGGGCCAGCTATTGTTTCCAGCTCCTCCAGGATATGCACACAGTATACACACAGTTGCCGGTCACCAAGGATCAGGAGTAGTCATGTGTAGAAGGGAAGGTAAAAATCTTCTTGGTGATCCCAGGAGCAAATGGTCCTATCAGATACATTTCCAAGGCAAAATTAAGTTGTTCCTTAAGGCTGTAATAAAAACCAGCCATTGGAGCTTATTTTAGGAGCATTTCATTGATCCAACAGTATGAAAAATGCTGAACTCCATTAGAAGGAAAAATTTTAGCAGGCACAAGTGTATTTGAGCTGCAGGACTGAAACCTGTTGTATTGCCCTCTCCTCTTCACCCTCACTGCACGGGTCTTGTCCCTGGAAGCAGACAGAGGTCACAAAAAGACCGAGAGCCTCCTGTCCAAATGCATACAGCATGCCACAGTGTCATACACATTCACTCGCCTTTATCATAGTGGTTACGCCTCTAAGGACTTACATGGAGGGACCTAACGAATAGCAGACTGCAACAAGGCTGCAGTGTTTAATGCCAGCTCTGCCACTGGCAGAACTGGACTGCAGGCCAGTCATCCTCCCTCCTTCGTGTGCACCGGGTGATGGGGGGAAGATTTCTTCCTTGCAGGGATCCTAGGGGCTGCAAAGTCTCCTCTGCAGCACAGGTGAAACAAGGGAGTTTACCTTTGACTTCAAAAAGCTAACAAAATCTTCTAGGTAGCCATCACTGCTGTTTGTCTCCATCCAACACCCTGTAACTGAAATTGCTGGTCAAGCACCTGCTGATGGTACAACAGGAACATAGCCACAGTATGAACACGCAGAATATGCAATAGCAGGAATTGTAATTATTTTCCTGTGCCCTCCTCTGGGTACACACAAGTATGGTATTTAAAACTGTCAGACATCAGCAGTTAGACACATTCAGAAATCATAGTTGCCCCCATCCAGGAGGAATTATGATTTATTGTAATTTTGAGATTATACAACAGCTATTTAGTCATTTTAGAGTGCAAACAACTACTTTAATAAGCTTACAGATAAGTTATTAGTGTGGTGGTGAACTCCTTTGAAACAGTAATTTAATTACTCCCTCCCTTGAAAAATCTACAACATCTAGCACGCATAAAAGGAGGCATCTCACGTACTAACTTGTCCAACAGTTATAAAGACATAGGGAGACATGTAAAGAAGACGCTCAAATATGTATAACCACAGAGTTCCAGAATAATAGGAGTCAAACCGATAAGATATCAAGGATCTTCGCAGTCTTTAGATACCGCTAGAGGCCACATAAAAAAAACCCCAAAATTATTTTCAACTGTCTGTATCAGTACTTTGAATCCTATTTAGGCCGCATGTTTTTCAGGGCCAGAATCCCCTGTCTTAGATGCATGCTGCTCCACATACCATGTCCCTAACCCATAACTAATGCTCCTAGATGAGTTACTGCAATATCTATATCCTATCAATATCTATCTATATAAATAAGAGAACACTGCTAATAAAGAGAAATCAGTTGCAGTTTGTACCCCCTTTCCTTATAGCACATCTACACCACCAGCAACATGCCTTCAACAGACATATCCCGAGTAGATTTAAACCGCCCAGGTGAGGTGCCACAAGGTCCGCAACCGCAGCAGCACAGGGCTAACCGCCCAGTTTTATAGCCTGCTCAGATATGGCATTAGCAGAAGCCTGCTGGCTATAGCCACACCACATGTCAGGCCAGCAGTTACGGACCCCCCTTTTCAGCTACCCTTTGAGCTTTTGTTTCTGCAGCCTGGTCTTAGGAATGACATTTTTCTTTCCATACTGAGCTGCAGCCACATGAACAGGTGGAGACATGAAGGTGCCCTAAGATAGAAAGGCGGTAAACTCGCACAACCAACATAAGGTGTAAGTTCAATTCAAAGAGTAAAGACACCACTTTCAAAAGCAGAAATTCGTCTACTTTTACGGTCCTGTTCAAGCAAAGAACTTCTGTGGCTATACAAGCAGGGAAGTTTTTTTTCCCCCACATAAGAGAATGACTTCCAGTCCCTTTTAAAAGTCAACACCAGTGTCAGACTTACTCATTTTACACACTGGTTTAGGGAGAAAGCAATTGTCATCAGCAGCACTTGAACCCATTCTAAGAGAAGTTCGAGATGTGCATCCCCCCCAAAAATATGGGTTTCTCAGATACATCATGGCTAGAATTGACAAAATTATATAGACTATCCTGTGTTGCATAAAACACAATTTATCAGAATGACACCCCCCAAAGGTTATATCCCTGTGCTACACATACAATATAACATCATTTCCTGGCTCAGACACTATTTCTGGTGCCCATATGTTTCGTACTAACTAACCCACACCAAGAGCCTTACTGTTTGGAGATACCTGCTCGCGTGTGTAATTCATGACATATACACTACATCAGTAACAGTTAACATGCACTAAGTGCATAAATGCTTAAGAAAAAAATACTGCTTCGTGCCCAAAACGAGGGAGGACAGACACTTTGGAAGCAGGTAAGTTCCTCTGAAAGACAAAGCATGTTACAGTAAACATCCATTCCTATTAACTAGGAATGCTATCATTTATGTCTATGTAAGAATTTGGATAACTCGCATGCAAATTTATATTATCTTTGAAAAACAGGAAATGCCACCATCATTCATTACTAGATCTTGAATAAAAGTTACTGATGATTTGGACCACAACATATGCATGGAGAGGAAAAGTAGCGCTGGATGAGGAATTTACCAACCCCTGCCTCCACGAAACACCCTCGCATTAAGTTCCACAGACACCATAGGCTACACGGCCCTTGGTTTCCCCATGGAAAATCTCTGGGGAACAAGAGCCACTAGCTGTTAATAAAAGCAAGTGAAAGCAATGCAACTGTGAGACGGTGGATGTCTTTGGCAACTGTCCAGTATCATTTTCCCTGCACTTCCATTGTCTTACGGTCTACAAACTTTTATTCTTGTTTTTTACTATCCACTCATCCAACAGTCACCAGGAGCCCTGAAGGACTTCAGATGACCAGTGTGAGGCAGTACAAGCTGCTACAGCTTTAGGGATAACTCTGGAATTCTGTTCCTATTTTGATCAGTGCACCAATAAACCCTACACTGACCACTAGGACAAGTGCTCTAGCTGCACCTGGACTCCAGCAAAATCCCAAGTTCAGCATGTTAGGGACTATCACAGGTATTCCAGTTGCCTTCCTTAATCAGCTGTCACCAACTGGACCCCAGTCAAACCAATCTTTCATTCACAACTCGGCTGCCATCAAGTACTAGGGAAAGCAACAAACTTTCAGTGACTTGGTCAAACAAGGTAATTGCCCAGAACCTGATAACTTTATCACTGGAGATACTGTTGCCAATTCTCTCAGGGGCCCCATAAACTTAAGTGACTCTTCAGATAAGGATCAGCAGACTTCCACGTGGTGCTAACCTCAGAGAGAAGCATCTTGGGAATGCGAGTCAATCACAAGTCACTCTCTCCTTCCATCTATAGGCAAGCCAATACCACAAGGTACAGAGAATTGGTTTAATAACAGCAAAGTTACTTCTTGCCCCAAACACCCATAGAAATACAGAGAGAAGAAAGGAAAGTTATGTGAAGGGAGCTGCAGCAAATCTTTTTCATTGTGTTTTTATATGTCACATTTATGGCAGTGAAATGGAGAGTTTATGCAATTCATTTGGATGTAGGGCCTCCGTCTGTCCCAGAGACAAGAGCTCCATTTAGCAGTACCATGTAAGATCGGGTACTTGCAATATTACTTCAAAGAAATTCTTGACAAATGTTTTGTCAACATTTCTGAACGCAATATTTGAAATGAACCTTCTGTAGAAGCAATATATAAACAAACAAACCTGGTAGGATGAGAAACTAATCTTAGCCTGTAAAAAAAATGATTAAATGAGGCAAGGAATGCTGGATTTCTTCAAAGAACTAAACATTAAAAAATAGTCTACTTTTCAGGTGAATTTTACTAGGAATTTTTACAAATTTGCACTTTTCAAAAGCCTGCAAATGTTGACTTAAATGATACAGTAAAAGAGAAAGACTGGATTCACTGGTGGAAGCTGAGCATTTGATACACATTTTGGTTTCTTTTTTTAAACTTGAGTAGGATAGTTCACTGACTGTGTAATAGTTCCTCCCAAGGTAATTTGCTACGATGCTAAAAATGGTCCCAGAATATCAGAGGCAAGATTTTATTTTATGATAAAACTAAAAAGCGTATAAATTATGGTTGGCAAAATAACCAGGGATAACACTAATTTATGTAAATATGTACTGTACAATACAAAGAAATATTCATTTTTGAGGAGCATATAATAAGATTAAAAATCCCGCTGATTAAAGCAAATAGCATTTTAATGCATTTTGGGTTAGATGGAGAACATTTCTAACATGAAATAGAATTTTGCTAAACTCAAAATATAAATAAAAGAAAATTAAGGCATTAATTAGAAACAACAAGCTGTATTTCTGATCACAGCCAAGAATACAAATCAGATAAGATAAAAAGGAATTTTATATCAAGTATTGTCTATCACGCACCTCATCTGCCTGTGTGATCACAACTTCTGGGATGTTGCTGCTGCTGTCATCTTTTCATCTTCATGCTGAGCTGCTTCTGTTCCTCCATGAACTGATAGATCCAAAGAACCCCAGTCTAGCACTTCACCAACACGCTCCTCATCTTCTGGAAAGTCAACGCTGACTGAAGCCTCAGCGTCTTCTACAAAGGCTGACAGGGACTCTTTGTTAGCACCATGCGCACCGTCAGAGGTTACCTGAGCCTCGTCAAAGGTCTGGTGTCTCAGGATGACAAACTTTGTTCCCTGTTGAACAAAGAAAAGACAAGACATAAAGGGCCTTTCAGGAGGACACTGACTTCTTTAGCTTTGCCATGAACTCTATTTGATACATAAGGGATCCTAAGCATGTATGATGCTGGAGACTGTAACATTTCAAAGCTTGTACAGAATCTCAGGGAAAGGATTCTGCAAAACAAAATTACAGCAACATTCATCTATTTCCACAGAGAAATCCTTCGCAAAAAAAAAAAAAACAACCAAACCAAAAGAAACCTGCACACATTCTGTATCAAATAAACAAGCAAGTCTCAGCAAGAGGAAGAATTTTTTTGAGTGTGCTCACTACTACCACAGGACTCAGACTACGCTCCTGAGTTGGGAGCATTGCAGGGTTTTTTCTCCCCCTCCGAAACACCTGGTTTGGGCTGCTGCTCACAGCAGCAAGGTGAGCTATACAGCTCTGTAATCCATCAGGAAAATGAGCTCGGCTGTCTAGGAGGGATGTCAGAGTAACACTGGCACTACAATTAAGCTCATCTTATTAGCATTGTGCTTATATACAAAATACAACACACTACGCATCCAAGTAATTTAAGCTCAGGGAAGTGTTATTAAACTAATTCCTTTCCCACATATTTGATGTTCCATCTCCCACTAAATTCCAAGTTTCGGCATCGGAAGGATTCTCATCTAGAGCATGCAGCATACATCTCCTCTTCAGCCTGCAAACATTTATTGGTGGCTGTGTGAAAAAAATACAATCCTTTTTTTTTAGTGCAAGCCAGATGTATGCTATGAAACCCTGTTATCCAACATTTGATTATAAAGAGAAATTATTTCATTACAATTATTACTCTAATTGTTTCTACTTCTTGCCTTTGAATAAAATAACTTGACATTACTTCCCCCCCTGCCCCCCCCCCAAAAAAAAGGCTATGTATGACTTTCCAAATGACACAGGACATAATTTACTACAAAAGTGAAATGTTCTGTGACTAAAATGACATAATGTTGATTTCCATGCAAAGCATGGTCCAAGGATTTAGAGAAAAGACAAGAATGACCACATATAAGTCTAGAGTTTCACTTACTAAATCTGTGTAGCAGATTTACACTGGTCAGTTATGTACCCCAGTAAAGCAACGATGATCACTCACAGAGACCAAAACTGACATCTGCATTTGGGAAAAGTTCAGATCTTTGGGATAAGCAGAATAACCTCAAATACATACAAAACTCATCCTAAGGGAGCGTCACCACAATATAATGAGCAAGTTCCCCTTTCACAACAGTAAATTAGCAAGGTACATATGTTTACTCCTCTATGTGTGCGGCCCAGCATCAAGGTGACGACTGATCAGAAAGCAGCCCTGTTGATTAAAATCTGAACACCGGGTACCATTGATCTACTACATATTTTCATTGTACAACTTGGAAATACATCGTATCTTGACCCACAAAATCAGTATAAACTCAGATTAGATCCACCCAGTATTTCCTCAGGATACTGCAGATGCCCAAACACTTCTGACGCATTCAGAAGAGCAACACACAAATTATCAGCTCAAATTATCAGCAACAGGTCCAGTTCAGTTTCTGCCATCCACCAACACAGATACTGGAGAGCAAGGTCGCCCTGCACTGTGACAGGCAATAGTAATGTTGTAGCTGTGATAGAGTAAGGCTATGAGTAAATAAAAGCTTGTAGGAAGAAGTATTCTCTTCTACAAATTAACTGATGTAGCAAGTTCTGAACGGGCAAGCTCCTGGTCACAGAAGTCCTCCTCCAGCTCTGGATCTGAAATCTCAAGCTGAAGACAGCAAGGAATGACTGCTCTGAAGGAAAAGCTTCCTGAGGAATTGAGGACAAACTAGGGCTGGGTTGCTACCAAAAGGTTGCCATCTTTCCTCACTCTCAAGTAAAAAAAAAATATAAAAAAAAAAAAAATCAGTGAAGCAAGAACATTTAAGAAAATTTCACAGCAGAGAAAGAGGAGGAGAAAGAAACCTTATGCCAGTTAGTTAAAAGCTCTCTCTGCTGAACACTCCCCATGGCCTTATCACAGCAAACAGCTGCTTGAGTGGAGTCCTCGGCATAGCTGTCTGAGCCCCGGTGGCCTCGGAACACCTTGGTGCCCAGCACTTCACCACAGAGCATCACCAGCTACTCGCTCACAGGCAGCAGCCAGCGCAAGCCAGAGAAGAAGGAGCCATTTCCTCTCTAGAGACAAACTACATACATCAGGTTCAGAGGAGCGTGATGCCCAAGAGATACTCTGCTTGCATATGGTAACAATGGGCATCTGCCCAAAGTCTCCCTTTGCACATAGGGAGAAACGAAAACAGCGGTTAAAACTGCGCTACATTTGGATTCTCTTTCTTTGCGCTTCTGCATAGGGACTTGATGTCACACTTAACAACCGGCAACAAACAGCATCTTGTTTTTACTCATCCCAGACAGAAGTATTTTCAGACAGAAGGCACCTTTTTCTTAATGGCCTATTCAAACATACCAGAAAATGCCTTCCTAGTTACAAGCTGTTAATTCTGGTCTGTTTTCACATGAATTTCTACTGAAAACTTCACAAAAACCTGCGCTGGGTGCCTCACATACACGGAGTAGTTTAAACTAAATTCCAGGCTTGTGTAAAGGTATTATTTACACCCATTCCAATCATGTAATCTGTTTTGATGGGCGAGTTCACTGTTAAATACTAGCAAATCATATGCCCTTACAACTCCGTGAACGATCCCATTTGCTGTCAGTTGTGTAATACGGGCAACTTTCTGACTAGTCAAGCGGAAAAGACGGGGAGGGGGGAAACTCCCGCACACCCAGTGTGACACGGCACCGGAGGAGTGAGCATTAAATTAGAGTGAGAGGTTATAAGTCTGACAGAAACCTGATCTGTATTCCCTAATTATGGAGGCTCACTTCCACAAAACTGACACAAATGTTAAGCCAAATTAAATGTTGTCTAATTAACTACCATATACAAGACTTCAAAGTGGGATGTCTACATGTTATTTAGCGAAGTAACTGGAACGCAAGGACTTGCGAATTATCAGTCAAGGCAGACCTGCCATCCCAGCTAACTGTTACAAGGTTAAGGCATTTCATTCCCACGCATCCCTCCTGTTAGTGCACCGCTTGTAATATTTACAGAAAAAGGCACGGCAGTAAACAGTGTCAGACAATGAGGTGGGGGAGTTGGTAGGGCACGATTCAATGGCACTGATCTCCCCGATGAGCTGCCAGAAGCCGTTATGAATGGCCTGGCTGATAGGCTGATGACTGATAAAGAGAAAAAGACACCGATGCTGGTAATTCATGGAAAAACTACACACTGCCATGACAACTACAAGTGCCAAGTGACAGCTGTCAAGGTAAATGGAGTTTGGGAATCCTTCTTTCTTAAAGGATCATCTACGCATACACGTTATTTTGCAGGGAGAGAAGAATTTAGCATGCAGATTTTCAGCTCTATTCCCTCCCTTGGGACTGAGGGGAAAAAAGTTATTCATGATCCTCTTAATTTCAATGTAATCATTCTGTATTTTGAAGGGAAAAAGAGAAAAGTATTTACTTCCTTCATTTCAGATCGCTGATCTTGTGCGGTACTAAGACCTTCACGTGGCATTGATACAAGGAAGAGTCTCGAGGATGGGTGAGGCTATCTAACTAGGCGACAAGGTACCTAGGGCTCCAGCTGGAGGAGCCCTGAGCACGGGAAGGGAGAGAGTTGGAGGCAAACCATGCTACGACATGGTACGGGAGAGCAGCAAAAGACGCCCTTAACATGGGCTGCATTATCTGTAAGAGACATCCATCCAAATTAGTCTCAGCACTAATGGATCCTCACCATAGTCTAGAACTAGAAGGAGCTGAGCAACAAAGCAACATCTCAGCATGGGTCAGCAGGCCTTGGCACGACTGCTTTCCCACCGGAGGGGGGAAAAGCTCGGCTGCCCCTCTGCATGAGTAGCAGGGCTCAGCCAACATGGATCCGATTGATTTGAAGGGGTTTTGTTCATATCACAGAAGGAAACAGCTGCAGCAGTCCGAGCGAATCAGCCACCATTTCCCATACAAATCACTTCTTATCCTGTCTTAGCTTCCCAAAAACATGATTTTGTTTGTTTAGGAGCAGCCACATTAAAATGCAATAGCCAAAGCACTGGAAAATTGATTTGTGAAAATTTTAGAAGATCTACACCCAGCCACGGATAACACTGACCATGCACAATACAAACACACAGAGCTCTACTGTTTACGTGCTCTCAGAGCATGGTAGGAAAGGCATGTCACAAGAAAAAAAAAAAAGGAAAATTGGGCAAGGAAAGTGTGAACAAAGCCTGCTATTAACATAATTCTCCCTAATTGTTTTACAACTGTTAAATTGACAGCATAAAAGGCTCTACTATTATTACCAGCTGTAGTCTATCTCTCTCTATCCACCCTAAGCTTCCAAACACTCTAGTTACTCAAAACCAAATTGAGCTAAACATTCAAGCTGAAGTGAAATAAAAAGGAGGATATTGAAAGTTTAACACCCACCTACCCCCAAGAACAAGTACGACCTTGCAAGGATCTATCTTTTCCTGTTATCTCCAGTAACAAATCCATCCAGGCCGATTAAAGTTTGCTTTGAGCATTTTCTTGAGCTGCAAGTCATAAAATTCCTGGGGCCTCATTCGTAACAGATTGCAACCGGAGACAGTCTTTCCACATCACTGTCTCCAAGAGGTTGTGTGCTAGGAGCTCGTTCTCTATTTTCACTAACCATCCTGTAGCCTGATGAAAACCAGCAGTGTCACAGTACCCAGCCGTAAAACTAAGCACTCAGTCTTGCCCGCTGGCCACTGCACTGCGGTCAGATCCTTGCCTACAGCTGCTTCTCCAGCAAGGCAGCCACAGGGTCAAATCCTGACTCTTGCCCCTGGACAGGCGAGTGGTGTCCAAGTCCCACCAGTACCACACGATTACTTCACAGAAAACAAAACACATTCTATTAAATGCAATATCAGTGTTGAATGAAAAGTGGTTGAGCGCAAACTGTTAACGGAGGGGAGCCCACTGGCTAATTACAAAATACGAAGCTCGTCTCCCCTTCCCATCGAGGTCCAGAATAACTTCAAATGTCTGTCTAAGGAAACCTGTCTGAATGGGATGCTGCTGACAGCACGCAGGCAAGACTGTGGCCTGGGGAGCAGCTGAAGGAGTTTTTCATTCTCTTGTGCCCCTCAAAATGGTTATTTTGCTATTGTTGGTAACATGGGGATAAAGAAGTGGTACAGGTCTGGGCATTTTTAGATATGCTGCTGCAGTTTTCCATTTCTCAACACGTCATGGTTACCAAAAATAAATAAATAAAATTAAACCCACTTTTGCTTTAAAATAGATATTCTAAAAACCACTGTCTGACTGTGCAGAGTGGAGCAAGACAGGAATAAAGAGAAGACACCTATTTGGGAAAGGGAAAAAACAATGGAGAAACAGACAGCATAAAAATGAAAACGGGTCTATTTTTTGAGCCAGGCTGCAGTTTGCCTCCACTCTCACAGCCCTGAGACTTCCAAGATCAACACAAACACGCAAGCTTTTTACACCTGAGTATCAGCATACATGACCTGACTCGCCAAACAAAAGAAACATTAAAAAGAAA
>VYZV01022617.1:204809-234749 GCA_013401275.1 Pandion haliaetus
AAAAAAAAAAAAAGTATCTTTTCTCAGCATCTTCCGCAACTCCCTTCAAAACCAGCACAGGGCTCAGCAGGTGGGGTCAAGACATTTTCAAAAGGCATTGGGAAGTTTTTATATAACTTTTTAAAGTAAACATGCATGCACAACTCATCATAAAATAGAAACATTTCAATATTTATTTTCAATATTCTTTGGGAATTTCTTTTCTGCAAGTCCTGGAATAGCACAGAGTAGATTTAGGTCCATGATAAAAATGAACTTGTCAGCCACAGTCTTTATCTCAGCTCTGGGGAGTCAAGGCCCAGGCCTCAGAAGTTACACATGAATCAACACTAAGACTTCACAGACGGGCAGCATTTTCCTCTAAAAAAAAAAAAAAAGAGAATACTTTATAAGCACTAATGAATTAAGTGTCCAGCACTTCTGTGAGATAGGGAAACACCATCCTTCTTTTACGGACTGTGGGCAGAAAGAGGTTAAGTGATTTGTACAGGGTCACAAAATAAATCTGTGTAAGGCAAAGCAAAACTCATGTATTCTGTCTCCAAGTCAGGAGCTTTGGTGCAAGACCATTCCTCATCTCCTCCTCGGGCACGTGAGGGCTGGTGCTAGAGTGAGTCACCAGCTGTTTGAGACACACAACCTCTCATGCACACAATCCCCATCTTCTCCTAATTACTCAGATTTTTAGAAATATATTCACGTTTTTACATACTTTCTTCCATGACAAAGTTTTACTAGCCTTAGAATTTGCAGAAAGGTCAAAGTAATTATGTGTAAATGTGTCATACATGTTACAACACCCTACAGAAACCAGTCAGGACTCTTGAAAGCCAAACTGATGAGGACTCTGTAAGGAAACTGGAGAAGCTCCATCAGAACCATTACAACCGAGTTCTCATCCGCAGACATTTCCCTTGGAGACGCGCCTGTTTGCAGACCACTTAGTGGATCCTGAGAAAGCAGCAAACCCTGATTCTGAAAAATATTTTGTTTTTCTCGCCAACTCCAGTAATAAGATTAAATTAAAGAAAATTCTAAATTGAATACCCAGGGCAAGAAACCAACTTCCTGGTACTCCGATGTATTAAGCAACGTAATCTCCCAGAGGAAGAGGTAGAGCCCAGATTGCTCAGAGCACTTAAAACCAGACAGGACCAAACAATTAGTTCCCTTGTCCTGACTGAGACAGACAATTTCTCACCTGCAAATGGGCATTTTTCCAGCAGACAAGCTCAGCCTCTAACAAGATAGGATTTTTTTTCCCCTTTGTGCACTTACAAACATGCTGAGGCAGGCACAGCCGGTGGAAGGGAGTTTGGACTGCCAACAAGGATCCTGTTTACTTCCCCAGCACACCCGCTCCAGCACTTACCATGAGCAGATAGGTTCACACACAGGGAGGTGGGACACACTTGTTGATAACAAAATTGATTAGATCAGCAAAGGAAATCCACATAACCTTAAGTAAAAAAGGGTCCTTTAGTGCCTCTGTGACTATGTGCACACAGTCAAGCAAGACTCTTCTAAACAATTTTTATTTACTATCTCGCCATATTTAATTGAAAACATTTTCATTCAGTTTCATTAAACCATCCATTACCTAGGAAAGGCCAGTTCGAAAGCATGGAAGAAATCTACTTGTGATATGCTACAGCAAGCAAACCAGAAGAAAAAGTGACAAAAATCAGAAGGGGGGGGGAAATCAACGCTGCTCATTCTCGCTCCTGGCAAGCCCAATATATTTAAAACACATGCAGAAATTCAGAAGTACTTACAAAGTGGACTTGAGCTGATGCTGGTGAATATCAAATGAACTATGAATGGTTTTGCAGTATGTAAAAGACATACTGGGAGACTGCTACGATCTGCCAGACAAAACCAGCAGTAGTAAACTGATCCCGAGAATCTCAGGGACCCAGCTGCAGCACTAAACCCCACCGAGCGGTCTGGGTCCTGTTACACCCGGCTAAAAGGTTGCAGCTTCAGATGCTTGGTCTTGCACAAGATTTTAGAAACCTGAAAGAATTTCTCAGATGCTTTTTTCCAACAAATGTTTTAGCTGGGAAGGAAAAGAAGGGAAAACAATTTACATGATGCTACTTGTTTGTTTGGTTGGGTTTTTTNATGGTCATTGTGCATTATTTACCATGACCTTTTATTCATAAAGTTTTGTTACACCAGTTGTTTGTTCTCAAGCCACAAGGACACTTGCACCAAAGCAAATCTTTGCTGGGGAAACATGCATTGCCTCCAGTCCCACACACATGCTCCTGCAAAGGTAATTCTTGTTTGGGGACTTGAAGGAGAGGAAACAGTGCAATAAGTCCAACTGTGAGACTTACAATAATGGGAATTTTCTACCACGTTATTCTTGCACATTCTGCTGGTCAAATTCCAGAGATTATCTATTCAATCATTATTTTACTTTAAAAAAAAAAAATCACTGTTAGAAGGCGAAAAAATTCAGAAACAAAAATCTAAGAACTGCAGAGCATCCTGCGCTGTTGGTGTCCAACCCAACTGGAATGTCGCCTGGTGCGCTGCCAGAAAACATCACCTTTTCTTCTGTCTAAACAACACTGACTCTGTAAAGCCAGATAAAATGTGGGACCAAGCCCCACAACTACAAATAACATTAGACAGCCAGGGAAAGGCAACCCTCTGCTTTGGCAACATAGGTTGTAAATAGGCCCTTTGCATGTAGACCCCCCTAAAATGGCGGGTCACACCAGCATGCTTAGGGGCATTACAGACACCCAAGTGCATCAAATAAATGAAAACTCAGCAGGCGGTGCTGTTGAGGGAGGTTGCCCAACTTCAGGTGTAAAATTGAGGTTGCAAACTGAATTTGGCAAAAGCCAAACCGGGAGACAAAACCAAAATCTCTTTACATCCTTTATTCACAAGCTATTGAGCTATGAAGTGGGAAGGGCAGCTTCTTTCTGTGCATTTCCAGTGCTGTGCTGAAACACAGACTGAGGGCACTGCGCACACAGGTGTTTTTAAATACCTCAGATAAACAGATCCCAACTGCACCCTCCTACCTCTCGAGGGCTTCAAAGAGGCCTCGAACCACAGCCATACTGAAGTCAGGGTACTTGGCTGGAATAGTTGTGAAGTGCTCAGAGCTGCACACTCAGCTGGATGATCGCCCCAACAAATGATTTTATTGCCTCCTCTCCCCCACAGGCACCTAAACTACTACCAAATCCAGCAGACAGGTCTCCAAATCTCCTCCGCACACTTGCACGTCTCCCCGCCGACAGGCTACATCCGCAGCGGTCACACACCGGCCAGGGACAAGGAGGTGCAGCTCCTCCCGGAGCACTGCCCTGCCTCAGCCACTGCCCTGCCTCAGCCATGGCCCCCGCCGCATTCCCTGGCCGCACCTGAGGGACAGGGTCCTGCAGCAACAGGGCCACAAACACAGCCCAGCTGTGGGTATCTCATCCCAGCCTCCTACTTCAGCCCTTTCTCTTCCAGAGAGCTCAGCACACCTGTACCCAGATGCAGGAGGAACCAGGCTGACTCTGCCACAGAACTCACCAGAGGGTTTGTACCACAAACACCTATCCCACCAGCCATGGGTTAAAACACACACCTCCCTCCTTTCCCCCCAAACCAACATCAGAAATTGATTCTGCATGGCTTCAGCAGGTAATCCAGAGGCAAAATCCCAGCCAATCCCTTCTCTCAGTTTGCTGAGACTTCATCCATTTCGTTTTCTTAATTCAGGTTGGTTGCACGATTTCAGCTATTTCAAAGTTCAGCAACAAATGTGTAATGTTTCTGTCTTTCAAGCATACTAAGTTCCTTTGCTATAATGTGTCTGATGGGTCAAACCCCTACTAAATCATGCTCATCGTAAAGCAATACTACCATCACATAAATTTAAGCCTTTTAGCGCAGGCCTTTCATCAACTCATAATGCTGTCCATGCAGCAAAATCTAGACACTTCGGAAAGCCTAATTGTAAGTTCAGGCTATGAAATGCTCATTTGTCTCTTAAAAACTCTTTTTATCACCATTTCTTGTTGCCCTATGGTGTATATTGATTTTATATATTATACAGCAAGAGAGAGAATTGTGTGCAAAGAGCTGTGTGTCATTTAAGGAAAAGGAAAATAAATAAGTCTATTTGGAAAAACCATGAGACAAGACGAGCAAATAGATGTCACTCTTCCTACAAAAATACACAGCGGTTGTAGGCTCTGCTGTAATCTAAATTGTAACAATTACAAAAGTAATCATTAAATTACAAAAATACAGCAAACTCACAGACCTCCTGGGATCCTGTGCATTGGGCTAAACAATAATCTAGCATTTGTCCATCCTCTGCAATAAAATGAAAGGTGGGTGTCCCCTTTGTCAGTATATCATGAAAACTGGACCAGGTGGCTAATCCTCCTCAGGGAACTTGAACCTTGGCAAAGCATCTACCAGGGGCTGAACAGATGCTTAGGCACTCATTAACCAATTCATTTCATCGTCACACACATGATGGGAGTGTAACATTAAGAGCCTCACAACCCTGATTCCACCCCCACAACCAATAGCTGAGACTGAAAACCTGCCCTTCGCTTGTTCAATGTGGCCCAGGCTGGTAATGCGAGTTTAACTTTTCCAACTGACTGGAAACATGTAGATCAGCAACACAGCACAGCAGGAACCCAATTTCAGTTTTCCGAGCGGTTGGATGCAAGTTTTTGAATGTATTTTTGTGGTCCAGCTTCCCTATTTATAATAAAGCAGTAGCAGTAGGAAAGCCATCTCCATGGGTCCAATCCCCCACAGTTAGGTGAGCTACCATCCCTATTGCACTGGCAGGCTCGTTGCTGTAAGTAGGATACCCAGCAGCAGCCACAGAATCCGGCCCTAAAGACTGCAACTAGCTTGAGAACGACTTGAAACTCCACATTACCCTTCGGTGACAGGGTGGCTCTAATAGCACTAGCAACTACCTGAGGACAGGGTTATAAAAAAGAAAAAAAAAGGAAAACACACAACAGCAGCCCTAGGAGATATTCAGAGGACATCTAAAATACTGCAGGGGTGTGTCTGTGTGTATAAAATATAATTTCAATAATATAAATACAACAGGGGATATGGGCAGCAAGCCACAAAGAGCAAAGCTGATTTTTCCATGGCATAGTTTTAAGAGTTTAAGCCATTAAGAAAATAAGAGGCAATATCTAAAAGGGACAGAGGAAAGAAATTAACCCTACCTCAACAAGCAGTTGAAAACAGAAAAATAGAAAACCTCTCTTGTCAAGCTGCTTCCATTTCATGCTGGACAATAATTGAAAGAACAAAGTCAGTACCAGCAGAAACCACAATTTAAGGAGAAACAATAAGGAAGAAACTCCTGTACACAACCATTCTTTGCTTTCAGCTCATTTGCTTTCTTCTAGCACAGCATCAAAAGAGAACTGTTCCATTACCTATGGAGCTGAAGGGAACTGCATCACTGGAACCCCATTCAGTGCAATGCCTTGGTAAAGCCAACGTGATTGGAGAGTCATTCAGTCAGGGCTGCAGGAAAATTTCCAGCAGCACCCATGTATTTTTGCAGAAAGTCTCATCTTTCACACTAGGTTCACACTTGTTTAAACAACAGAAACATTCATCAGTACAATAGCGTGATGTTTGGTTTGGTCAGTCAGGAACCTCTGAAAATCTTAGCAATAAGTGGCACCACACATTCACCTCTGGGATGCACATCTACTTTAAAAAGGGGAAGCAGCGTTAGTCCAAGTTCATGTTGAAAAACATACTTGAATATTTTTATCTTTTATTTTCTGAAAAAAATTATCTTAATTGCTGAAATATAATGAAGTGTGATATAACTAAATCCTGCCTTAGGCATCAGAGGCTATTAGACCTGGCAAGGCTGGACTGGCAGCAGGTCCCAGGAAAAACTTTTGTTCCAGCTCTGCCTGCCTACCTGCTTCCTACCAGCCAGAGAGCTCATAGAAAGCTGCTGTACTAACCAGGCAGCAGCCAAGGTTATGGAGAGCCTTAGAAGGAACTTTGAATGACCTTTGGCTAGGACTAACCTTCTCTAAAGTTTATATTTTTTAGCTTAAGGTAGAAGGTTGGTGATGGAGTAGCTTGTGACATGCTTCCAAAGACATGATGCTAGTGGATTTTGGAGCAGAAAAGGACATTTTATCCTCAACTTAATGGATGAGAAACCAGCAAGGGTCAGAGGCTGCCTTGGTGTGTTTTACAGCACTGGGCACAGTGGGTACAGAGCTTGGAAGAGGAGATGCCAAAGAATAAAAATAAAGCAGAAGGGAAGAACGCCTTTACAGCTGCCAATCTCCAGGCAACTAAAGCCCACAGCCCCCCCTCCTTCCCCCGTCCTCAGGGAGAGACCAACTGCTGCAGGACTTGCAGGAATTGATCCTGGCAATGACAGACAAGATCCAAGCCTCAGGATCCTTAGGAGAGAACAGCTTTGTAGAAACGGACTTAAAAAAAAAAAAAACCAAACCAAAAAACCAACTCATCCCAGGCCGGAATAGAGTCTTCTTAGATCCCAGATCACCAACACAGTAGTCAGGAATAGTGCTACAATCATGTCAGCACAGCTGCTTGCTCATCCACACAAGAGGCTTGGCACAGCTTTTAGATGGCAGGACAAAAAGCCCGGTCCAGGTGCAGCTCGTCGTGCTGCAAGTCAGGGCCACCAGCAAGACCCCAGCAGCATTCCCATGCCATCTAGTCATGTCAAAAGAAAGGGGACAGGGAGACATGCCACAACTTTATTTATGAAAGTAAGAGCTCGTGAAAATTATTTACACCCAGCAGTAATTCACAGTTATATCAAACCCTTGGGTACCCCAGTTCTGTGCATCACATGCAAATTACAAGCACAAGGGGTTTCTGATTGCAAGTCTCTGGGAAGCAGGGAAAAGCTCAGAGAGCTGAAGCGAGCTGGGCACTGGGATGCAAGCACCCAGGGAACCTCAGAGATGCCCCACAAGGCTTCGGTGTGCACAAGGGGTGCTCCTTCCTAGACTATGAGCCCAAATTCATAAGTCTGTTAGAGAAAAGCTAATTTTCTCAGAAGCACTACCTGCTCAGGAAACACGCAAACTGAAGCTTCTGCTCTCTTGAGACCATTGCTGTGCCCCAGCAGGTCACCAACAGGAGAGAAGCATTTATTTGTAACCCTGACCTCGTTCATAACCATTTTGCACTTACCTGAACAACTCCCACAGGTTTTGGTGGCTGCAGCAGGGTACCCACCAGGTCACCACTGCTCCCCGTTACACAGCTCTATCTGTGGTTGCTCATCACTTCACTGAAGTTTGGCAACTTCTACTAAAACCAGACATCAAGGAGAATCTTCAGCTAACAAGTCAAAACTGTTTCTCAAAAGCAGGCTGAAAAAATAGCATTGCCTTTTTAAAACAACCAAGGGAAGCCCTTTCCTTGCAAGCTTCTCCCTTAGCAGGCAGAGGAGTAAAAGCCCAAGCCGTGCTGGCAGGTGCCGTTTTATAACCCCAAGGTGTGGGGCAGGTGCAACTGGTGCTAAGTGCGTGCAGCTGGGAGGCTCGGAGGCTTGGCAGGGCTGATGGCAGCATCTCCAACACCTGGGCTGGGGCAGCTTCACCCCTGCCCTGGCTCAGCCCAGGGGCCATTTGTTCTGTAATTATTATTTGAGACATCTCAGGACAAAGACCTTTTTAAATTTCAGAACCAGAGATAATCTTACAGGCTTTGACGCTGTTTGCCAAGTTTTGGTGTGAAGCAAAGTCTTTCTTTTTCTTTTGGTTTTTTTTTTTTTCAGAGTTAAAATAAACTTCCTCTGCAGAGTGACCTGCAGCAGAAACAAATGGTTGCAAAGCAGGAAAGCAGCAGCTGGGGTATCTCTGCCTATGCTGGTTGTGGCATTGCACAGGCACTGTGCTGGTCCTTACCTGCTTTTCTCAAGAAACAGGCTGTCCTGGTCCAGTGCTGTAGCAAGGACATACTGTCTGGATGTGTTCAGCTTGAACACAAAATTTAACCTGCGAGCAGGTGCCAACTGGAACAAAAGCATCTTCAAAAACAATTATTCCATCTCTCCTCTCTGATGGTCCTATTTCTAGAAAACAAATCAGTGCTTTAAAAAGGCAAAAGCACACCTTGCCCAAATACAGCTTCTTTCATTCAAAAGATACACAGCTGGCTTCAAGCTCTCCGCCTTCCCCTGCCATCCCAGAGAAAAAAAAAAAACAGAAGAGAAATGAAGTCAAATATGCTTTATTACTTATTAGCTGGTAATGTAATACCTTCTGACAAGCTGAACAGTTGTAGCAGGCGGCTGTGGACGTCGCTACACAGCCTGTTTAGAACAAAAACAGGAATGAGAGACAGCCCTGAAAGGGAGTTTTTGAGCACAGCTCAGCCATCCTACTGTGCCCAAACCAAGTACTTTTATCCAGTTAATTTAGTGAATGAATCCCTCAGGGTCTCCAGCCATCTACCACTACAGCTCATTAGAGCCCAATATCCGACTTTTCATGTTGTATCACTGAAAGCACTTACGCTTAAAACGTAATTAAACTTAAAACAAACAAGATCTCTTTTCCTCCCCCCCCTCCCCAGCCCTGGGACCTGCCCCCACAGCCCCTGCCCACACTGACAAAGGCCCGCACCTCCACTGCGTTATTTGGGAAAACACTGCACACTTCCCCCACTGACAGCGTGACATTTGCCCGACCGTTCATCCTGTGAGCAATTAGAAATCTAAATACTGGGTGTAATGCCTGGCTATTGGGATTTAAACTCACAGATCTCTTACAAACGAGTAATGCGGTAAGACTTGCTGTCCAACGAGGTGTCTTATTGAAATATCCCAGGCCGGTTTGCTTGTCACAGCTGTCGTTTCAGCCATTTGCACTTACACTGTATTGCTTTCATTACAAAAATAGAAATTTGTGTCCTAAGTGCTGTTACATTACTAATGCTAAATATTTAATTCCCCGGGGTTCTAATTATGGTTGAGCACTGGCAACACTGATTCTACTTTTTAATAACAACTGTAAAAGCAATTTGAGCATTTTTCAATTAATTAAATACATAGTGTACGAGTAACCTCTTGTCATTTTGCCCTCCAGGACCTGAGCTAATTTGTGTGGAATAAAATGTTTTGAAAATTAACTGATATACTAGTCTGATCATTGTTGTTCTATTAAATTATAGTCTGCCAAACAAGTGGTGTATAATAGTTACATACCATACTGTTTCCTTATTTATGATGGCGTGGTGGTTTTTTGAAAAAACTTCTCCAGTGCATTTCTAGAGAGCACACTGGAGAGGTCTAATTAGCAGGCAGGAGATGGTCCGTGTACGCGAGCATCAGCAGACTTACAATGCAGCGAGTCTTCAGCAATGAGAAACAAAGCCTCTCTCCATTCTTCAGACCTCATTTTCACCTTCTTTCACAGCTGAAATTTAAAGTGTTAATTAAATGACTTTCTCCTGCATCGACTCCTATGGATTAGTTAGTAGTTTACACTTTAACACATGGGATTTGACTCGCAATATTAAAACACGCAAGTAGTTTAGAAACCAATTTTTCATCTTCAACTTGTAGAACCTAGTACGAAAAGATTTGCCTGTAAGATGAATTTGTTGGAATACATGGACAGTTAAAAATACTTAGCCTGCTCATGCAGACTTCCAGGCCTAAAACTAGTATCTACTGCATACCTAACACAATGCTAAAATTAGAAATTATATTTTCCATTTATACAGTCCTAGAAGTTTAGAACACTGATACACGACAGCACCTTATGTATCCTGGTAAGGGAAACTAATCTCTTCTTTTCCATGTCTCACATTAAAAATAATACAAAATCAACTGGGAAGAATTAGCAAAAAACCTAAAATTTTGAAAATAGTTTTTCCACATTATTATTTGTAGCTGATAAATAATGTTCTTTCAGCATGTATTTTAGTAGTGTATTTTATTTTCTAGTGCGCAATAATAGTAAGTCAAACATATTGCTTGAAAAGTGCTTAAGGTTTAAACATCCCAAAATAGACAGGTGAAAGTTTGAAAGGTTTAGCCAAGTAATTCAAGAGTAAGGGCAACTTTCTACTCTGAAATCATACAAAATATGGATGATAGGTAAACAGCCAGTCCAGAGTGCACTACTAAGACTTTAACACTGACAAATCATTTCAGGAAGCAAAAATGCCTTACGAATGTACACTGGTGCCACAGGCTTTCCAGCTGAAAGTTGCCTGTGACTTAATTATTGCTATTTAAAAAGAAGATTTTGGAAAAGGCATCTCCAGCCACTGTGCTACTGTACTGAGACCTTCTCTCTTAGCAGGGTAATGGAGAAGGCAGCACTGTAAACTGGAAGCATTCACAGAAGAAACAGAGCATTTCCAGTACCTTGCCTGGTTCCTGCACCCCACTCACGCTCAGGCTGCCTCTGTACACAGCTGGCACTGCTGCTCACCGCAGGGCCACGAACCTGCTCAACCTCCGTGCACTTGGCACTGCTTGGGTTTGAAAGAGGTGGGGCAGTTTCTCACAGAGTTGGCCAGGCTCTGGGTCACTCAAAAGAATCATCTGTCCCTCTGATATTTTCCAAGCCTGCCCTCTCTTTCAGGAAAGTACTTCGTGCTTGTATCCATACCTGAACACTGATAACATGGTGTGCTTAGCTGTGTGCAGCTCGGAGCGCTCAGCCCTCATGGAAACCCACAGGAGCGGAGTGTACTTGGCAGAGCTCTCCACACCACGGGCCATGTAAACAAAATACACGTAAAGTGAGGTTAAAAAAGGTTCTGATCTTGAAACTTGCATGTTTGTTAGCTCTGCCTGAAATGCATAATTACAACTTTAAAAAAGGAGTATCAAAGATGCTTTAAAGACATGAACTGTTAACAGGAAAGGCAGACTAACCGAACATGCTCAAACAGACATAAAATTGTTCCAATACACTGGAAAAAGAAAGGAAAAGAAAAAAAAAAAGAAGATCCTATCACTAAAAATTACAACATTGGTAATTATATCTGTTCAATAGACTTTTTGAGGACATTCATTTATAACGTGTTTGGTCACCGTGTGTTGTAATTACAAGTCTATTTTTCCACAACTTGCAAAGCATTATGCATGCGAAACATTGCACTCATCATACTAGTTAAAATGAAACAAATCCTCAGTTTACATTAAGTAAGATTCCTTACTCGCTACACCAGGACACTCACACACGAAGAGCTGCAATTCAAACTAAGCAGGATTGCATTTTAGTTTAAAAAAAGAAATTAAAAAAAAAAAATCAAGAAACTGCAGATTTCTTTTGGCATCAAGCAAATTAAGATTCTCAGTCAGCATTAAACCACTTTTTTTTCCCCAAATAAATACTAAATAGAATATACAATCACTGTCAAATAAGAGTGCTCAGGTCTTAAGCATTTGTGTGTAGGGGTATGTGTGCATACATAAAACATACACAGGCACAAAATATGAAGAACACGAGCAATGTATTACAATAATAGCTCTCTTCGTAAAGAGATTTATATAGCAGTGTAAAACTTGAAGTTATCTTTACTACTATTAAAAGCTCCCCAGTATCTCTAGGTGTCTGACTTCAATAAATCCTGGAAACATTCTGCTCACATACTGAGTTTTAAGGAATGTGCAGCATGTGTCAACTTCAATAAAAGCTGTACAGTTCTTTAATTACCCCATTCACCCAGCAGCTGCTTTAACAAAGTATTGTTCTGAACATGTAAAAATGTAAAATGGCCCAAAAAATCAGTCATCTACATGCAATGACTACTCAGGATCTAACAATAATGGATATACTGAAGGACAAAAACGTGAGTCGTGCCAAGCCCATAATTCTCAGTGAATGACTGTAAAGCACTTATAGTCGGCATTAAGCTTTTAAAACTCTAACCCTAATCAATCATAAACAAAGAAATACAGACCTCATGGTTATTTTTAAAATCTTAAACACTAGCGCATAACTTCAAATAATTTTTCTGCTTTTCTGATTCACACAACATTCTTCCCAGGTAAAATATATACTTCTGAATTAAAACAGGCTAGTACATACAAGTTAAAAAATAACAACACCTATTTAAACACATGAGAATTTTGGACTTCAGTGGTAACAAATTGCTTGCCATAGAGCAGAAAAGATCCCCATCAGCCAAAACCAAAGGTGCACAAGATTCACAAATCTGAGTGCAGACAACCTCTTGCCTTCCCCAAACACTTATGCCCCCAAGTCTTTTCATGGTACAGGAGAACCAACATCACCTCCCCAGGCTGTAGAGAACTTAGAAATGTACAACTTGAACATGTTTATTTCAACCTTGGTGACAGCACAGCAACAAAAAGCCCATTAAAAAGAAAAAAGGCAGACAACCGGATGCGATCAACTTGCGATCATTTTTTTGTAATGTGCTAGTGAATGGGTGCCAGCTAACTAATCTTAATAGAGAACGAACCTAATTTATACACAGCAGGATGCTGTCACATTATTTTTAACCTAATAATTATTTCTAGCAGCAAGGCAACATTACACTTTGTAGAAGTATACCCTTTGTAGAAGACATTTGCTCTGAAAAAAAATGTTCATATGCTGTTTGATTAATTTGGTGGGACAGGGAGGATGGATGAATGAAAGAAACCCACCTAAAGCTGATGAAACATAACACTCTGCAGAGCCAAGCAGACAGGTGAAAGAGGATCTTCAAAAAAAGCATGGTGTTAGGAGACAGGAACCTTGCCAAATTAGTTAAGTGATGCCCCTCCCAGATCTTTTTTTAAAGAGAGTGTAAGTAACTTTGAGTAACTTTTCAGTGGAAGCTGCTATGCTATTTGTTACACCAAGATGCCTTCCTCCCTTCCAAACCAAAAGGATGCCTAAGATGACCCAGTCTGACCCCAGGTGTAGCAGAAGCCACAGAAGCCTGTGAGGAATTCCTCTACCCCACCCAGCCATTTGTTCAAGCATATACCTCTATGAAAACACTTCATCTTCATTCAAAAGATAGAAAATCTACTATTCCCCTTCTAATAATTTCTAATGATTCATTGCTCTTACGAAAAGTTTGCACCTTAGAATTTGTCATTAGCTGATCTTTATCTCTGTATATTGTCAACACATATTGCCTTCAAAATGTTTTGCTTTGTCTGGAGTACCAAAACAGTCATATAGAATCAACGGTCGCATTACGGAGGTAAAGATTATTTTCAGGAATGCACATTTTACTCAACCAAGTTTGAACTGAAGTTAAACAAGTTAGAAAGTAACCACACAGTACCAGTTAAGAAGGTAAACTATGTTTTGTCCAACATATTTGTGGAGAACATACATAGAAATCATGTGTTTATAATAATAAACACATGATTATGTGTGGCATCCTGATAGATTCATACCTAATGCAGCAATCACTAAAGAGCCAGGAAGTTTAGTTGAAACCAACCTATTATTTGGAGTATTTATACGGAATAAATCTGTCTGCTCTGAAATTGTATTTTGTTTTCTTCTTAGAGCTACGTAAACAGTGTGACAGTCTTAACTACAGTATTTGATCATTTTAAGTGCTTGGACATAAAATTTTTCTCATCAACATAACGTATCCATGACAGTGCTCTACATAAGACATATGTCACTTTGCAATACTGGTTTAACTATGTATTACCACTCAAGCAGGCAAAAAGATTATTAGGCAGTCGCAAGCATTTCATTAAATATTTTAACCTCGGTACTACAATAGCCCAAATTAAGAGAATTATATGAATTATGGGCTGTCTCAAAGAGCTGTGGAGGCTCATTTCCCCTTAGTCTGTGGTCCGGGGAGGCATTGGGACAGTCCTTTGGAGGAGGTACATCACTTCTGAACTCGGCACAGATGCTGAGAGCTCAGCCGTGGCTTGACCCCAGGCTGCCGGCACAGGTCTCGCACCTGGAGCCGCACCCACCTTCACCACAGAGCTGCAGAGATTGGATCAGGGGCAAGTTGAGGATTTTAGAAACTATGTGGTTGGTGTTTTGCCCCCTCTAACTTTGCACGCACCGAGCACTACGCTGCAAGTATAGACTTAACAAGGGTAAGAAAGTTTGACTGAAGAGTCCCAACATTTTCCCAACATACAGCAGTACATAGCCAAGTTAACTCAAAACTTGGCAAAAAAGCAGGAGGTTTCACATTCTGTCATATCTACTTCTTTTTTACATATAACGTTAAAATATTAGTGACTTCTAAGTTTGTGCACGTTCCCAAATCTCTTTGTAAGCCTTAGTCCTAAGACCCACCATGCCTCACCCCTTCAGGTCAGTTTTTCCGACCCACAGTTCAGGGAACAGCAGGTGCGGGCTCTGGTCTGAAGGCCCTGTGATACAGTAGTGCTGCTGAGGCCAAACCAGCCAGGGGAGGCAAGGCAGCTCTTTGCCTGCAGAGCAGCACCACCTCCTTACACACCGGTTCCTTTCCAGACGTAGCACATTATTTTCCTCCCTTACATATAGCACATAGGAGAAGCCAGTGCATACTTCCTCATTCTCTAGCATATGGCCAGTTAAAAGATACTGGGTGCAACACCAGCGGAGCTGGAGGTTCAGTCCTTTCTGCGACTGAACTGAGTACTTTCCATCTAGCAGTGCCCCAAGAGGAGACATAAGCAGTGTTGCTGCTCTCAGGTTTCTGATGTATCAGAAAGCCTCTTGTTCTTTGTACGCCCAAGCCGTTCGTGGGACAGCACCTATGCTCCACAGCCTTCTCACAAGAAGGGCCAGTGCTGAAAGAGCAGTTTAGTGCACTGTTTTTACTCAGTATGCCTTCCAGTACTAGCAATCACTCGTACCGTTCTAATTTTGGCATGGGGAACATCAAGAGCTTAGGTGCCTCACCAGACTCCAGCATCTACTCACGCAATATCAGACACAGAAGCGGCAGTGGATGTGGTGGCCTCTCCTGCTGGAGGTATTCTCCCCTCTTTGCTAAAGGCAGCTCAGGGCACCATGTCTCAAAACCAGTTCTCCTGCGGCATGTGTTGGTTGAGGCAGCTTCTTTGATGAGTAAAGCACAACAGTGTGGTCTCCAGATAATGGAAACCTTTGTACCATTCACACACCTTTACCAGACACATTTTCCAGAAATAGGTGTCCTGTCATGTGCATGCACTCACACCATCTCTCTCCGCTCACACTGGCATGCACAAGGAGTAAGTCAAAGCACACAGGTTTATTTTATATTATCCAGTATGTCCCTGAAATGTGAATATTACACGACAGAACTGCACAGCCTTCGAACACGTCCAATTTTTACCACGTCTTAGAGACGTAACTGCACCTGCTGAAGACTACACCACCAACAACTCTTCAACAACCCTCGTCAACACACCACCCTTCCCAGATACGCTGTCTGTGCAGCTGGTCTGTGCATTCCCTGCCCTTTCATCAAAATGACCCAAGATGCTAGTTAACTAATATTTGATAACACAATTAACTTTGGCTGAAATAAGTCTGGGCGTGCTCAGGGAAACAGTTCAGTTTGCTTCCCTAGGAGGGGCAATAACCTCCAGGAGAGAGTGAGCAAGCAAGCAAGCATGAAACCTCCTTCTTTAACTAACACAGCTGCTGACAAAGGAGGCTGTATCTCTTGCCTTCTCTGATGTTAATCCCAGCAGTTTAAAGCAGACTTGTGAAAAAAACCCAAGAATCTGAAGTTACTCTAAAATGCTACTCCAAGGACACATTAGTTCCACTAGAGTCAAAGTATAAGCTGGATGCAATAGGTCGAGTTCTAGTCAAAGAGACTGCAGAGAAAGTAAGAGCTAATAATTCTTAATTTGGCATAACATGACATTCCCAACAGCTTCTGTTTCTCCCTCCAGTAATTGCATCTTGGCAGTGTACATATTAAAAAAATCATTGCACAAAAGACAGTGTCTGTTGGGAAGAAAAAAAAGCAAAAAAAAAAAAAGCAAAGCACCTTTCTTTGTAATAGTGTCATTCTGAAAACTGAAGATGCTTTCATTGAAAGGAAAAATATGCCGATCAAAACATGAAGGGGACAAAACCTCATTCATTCCTTATTTGTTTAAGAATTACTAAAAAGAAACATTTTTGCAGGAGGCTAAGGCAACAGTAATTTAGACAATAATAAATTGAGCATTGTAAGAATAACTATTCCATTGAATAAAAGAACTCTGGCAAGAAACTTTTCACATGGCATTCAACAGACATTCAAATAAATGAATGAAGTATGCAAGCTAAATTAGTTGAAAAATGAAGACTTTCCAGCGGTTTACCATAATGACAACATTGTGTGGAAAGATACAATAGCTCTTTGTAGCCTAAAAATTGTCAGTTTTCTTTTACAAAGATGACTTCCAAAAGCATCTTGTCATGACAATCGAGTTTTGAGGAAAAAACAACCTGTCATTTGATAAATAGATGAAATTAACTGTCATTAAAACCACTTAAGCACTCCTCCTTCCTGTTATCCTTCTCATCTCGGCAGTAACTGATAAGAAGATTTCAGGGAGGCTCAGTCATTGATGGCAGGATCTAGAAAAGAAACAATTTTGCATACAGTTATCATTCGCATTCACAGCTTCTAGTTATTCACTAACCTGCACTTAATAGGCTTCCTTCTGCCACTGGCATGAGCACAATGGACCATCTACTTCATACAAATCACCACGCACTGCTGCAATTACACCTTATACCACAAAAATATTGTAGTGGTTGCATTCTATCACGTTAACAGTGCATACAAAGGCAACATTAACAAGGTCCTGTTACCTACCAACTATGAATTGCCAATATCAGCCAGTGCATTAGCCAGTAGGAATCTGACATTACTCATTATCATGCAGTTCATTACTTACGGGACATGGTTGAACTTGAAACTGGTAGATTTCTCTGTAACTTCTGGAAAATATACCGCTTGTCCACAGAAACATACCACCGAAATAAGTGAAGGACCAGATACAAAGGTTACAACAGAATCAGTGAAGAGGGAAACTACAACTGCATGTTTTTCCAAAAAACGTTATCCAAGATTTTGTTTGGCTGAGCAAGCAGCTTCTTTAAGATGAAAGAAGGACATGGGCTGGTCAAAGAAAAAGACCTGAGCCTTGCATAACCAGACTAACTCCCGTACGTCCCCGGAAAGCTGTGTGCATGGCAACCCCACTTCCAACATACAAAGTAATTAATTGTATTCCCACATTAAAGCTACCATGGCACACCTCCACCTTGGCAGATTTCTAGCTGGCTTTAATCTTTTCCATCTTCCACATGCCAGGTTCCTCACACCAACTGGCCCTCAGTGACAGCTGAGTTTTTAATGCCATAAAACACCTTGATGCAAACGGGTTTTGCCCTTTCTTCCACCTTTTGCTAGACTACGCTGCCATTTAGTCACTGCGCTGATGCAACAACTACACTTTCTTCTACTGCACTGCAGCTGTACATCTACTGATGTGACAACGGGAAGCGAAGGTCTACATCCCAATAGGAACATAGCTGCCTTTTTGGTTAGCAACTTGCATCCTTCTTCATGCCGAGGACAGAGCATATGGTCCTTCGAAGGGACATCAAAATAAATATGACAGGTCAGTGCAATCATCATACCAAATGAATTCAAATGATGCCATATCTAAAATTAAATGTGTGCACATAATAAAGATTCAAATGACAAAAAAACCCCCTACCCTTTATCCCCCTCTGAATTATTTATCAATTCTGCAACTCCAGCTGTTGCCACTAGCCCAAGGACATTACTTCATTTTGGGAATGACACTTCATATTAACAGAGAAGTTAACAAAACAAAACTAAAAAGGGACACTGTGGACCCACCTTAAAGGCCACAGCAAAGCATAATACATCTTTTCCCAGCACTCAGAAAGGAAAATAATCAACAATCAATCCAGTTTATCTTTCTCAACTTGCTTCTGTAATTCCAGTTGCAGATTTCAACACTCATGCATTAGATCAGCCATGCCCTTTTAACCATTGCACTTAAGCAAGACTCTCAAACCGTCTTGCATCCTCGTCATATTTTTTTAGGGTTATCTCCCTCTAACAGTTCACCATAAACCATATGCCACCATACCAAAGACAATGCGATACTATAGGGCACTCAAGCTAGTGAAAGCTTTTAGTACACAATATGGTCAGGCCAAGAAAATGTGAATATTCTGCATATATGGAATTGCTTTTGATAAAAGCAAATATTTTTTCATAAATTAAAACAAAAAGGAACAACAACTTCAACATATATAGTTTAGGGCACAAAGAATTGGTTTCAACCAGGACATTTAGATTAGCAAATTCTATATAGCACTGTCTGCCCACTTATGGACTGCTCCAATTCAGGTTCCATCACATATTAGTTCTTAGATTTCAAACAAATTGAGGGGTGGGGAGTAGGGGAAGGCTTAGCCAGTAAGCATGATTTACATGCCCTCCCCACTCCCACACTCCTTCCATCAACCAAAATAAGTTCATAGTTTATCTGTACAGCAGAGAACAGAGAGGTGGAATAAATAAAGAAAAAAAAAATTAACCATTGGTTTTGGTTGCCACCTTATTCATAGTGGAATCTGACAATTAAATAGGTGCTGAACTGTTACACAGAAACACCCACACCATTAACATTGCACCACCTTCCCACTACAAGAACATACTGAAACACTGTCTTCATGTCAGGCCTGAAATGAACTGAAATGGGTCAAAATTTGCAAGTCCCCTAGTGTCAAGGGACATATGACCCCTGAATATTAGCCCTTCATTATTTATCAACAGCCTCTTCTCCGCCACAGAGGAGATTACGCTGTTCTTACCAGCAACCTTCATTTCACAGTGTTTTCTGCTTTTACTTTTACTTAATCAAACAGCAATTGGGTTTATGTTGTGCTCTTAGTGGATCCCAAATGCTACAAGAATTTTAACTGATTAATGATTTGGGATTGTTGTTTGTTTTGGGTTGTTTGTGGTTTTCCTCCTCCACAGTCACCTGAGAGTGGGCTAGCAATTGTAGCAGTTCTAACACTAAAACGGGATGTGTCAATAAACTTAAAATCTTCCCAGGTACCACCACCAGAAATCTCTGGTATCACCCACAAGGCTTCCAAGCTATTTGTCAGCTTCCTGCAGCTGAGAATGCACCATTTGCCATTAGTGCCAAGCACACAGTTCAGGCCTGAACCAGAATGCCAGGCAGGTGGGTATTTAATAAGCAAACTCGTCTTTGGGAAAGGCAGCAAAGCAAGAGATGTTACCCGTCTTGCAAGTGAAACAAGCCAATGGCTTGCAAGCAGAGCCCACTTTGGTTTAGCTGTCAGCAGTACCTCCAGCAGTATCTGCTTTTGTTCAGTTTGGTACCACTGAGCTCACGCAGTGTTATTCAGGAAAAGGAGATGTAGTTAAACCAAACATTTATTTTCCCTTCAGTCTGCATCACAACTGGCACCCAGCCCTGAACAGTCTCCCTCTTCCTCACTACTGTGGGAAAGCTACCGAAAGAGGACCTTTCCTTCCCATCTCCTGCTGCTGGCCAAAGAAACAAAAGGTACAGAAACAAAGAGAACAGGCAGAGAACTTGGGATGTGTAAAATATCACTGAGCAGTTAAATGTTACCAGTTGAACCTTCATTTCCAAGAGCCCCAAATTCTCCTGTTGTCACTGCTATATATTTGAGGTTATTACTCCCTCACCATTAATGATTCTCCAAGATTTTGCGAACCCCATGTGTTATGCACAAACCCCCTACAATTACTTACAGTTGTAACCTGCTCAAATGTACATCACATCACGTTTTTCTGAAAATTAGCAAGCAAAACACAGCAACATATCTCACATTCCAGGGTTGCCATTTAACTCTCAATGCCACAGGTTCTCAAGTGCCTCCTGAAATACTTTCTAGCTGTGCTAAAGGAATGACATTTGGAGAAATCACCTGTGTGGATAGGAAAACATCCTTCTGAAGATTTTCACAAGCTAGTTGGATGCAATTGAAGTCAGTCCTCAGAAAATAAGGAAAGTCGTCTTCGTGCCCAAACATGCTCACTAAATGCTTCTGGCTATGACATTATTTCATAATTGACATATTATACACAAACACCTCAAGAAAATATCTCTTTGTGTATGTCTGGATTACGCAGTTATTTATACCCATTGCTTTTGCAGAGCCCTCCCGACATTGCACAATGCTCTCAAATATAAATGACAAACTGATCCTTCCAGATGATAGTTTTTTTTAGCGTTCGATATTTTTAATGTTAAAAAAATTGTACCTCAACGTGATCTTTAATCTAATCCTTATCCTGAACAACTGAAGTACATCTGTATTAATCTATTAGACGCTTTTCCACACCACACCTATGGAGCTGCATAAATTACTGTAATTTAAATGAATTACTGCTTGAAAATTCTCGTTTGGTAAGCAACATGCAGTGTTACAAGCATCGGAAAGAAAAATGTGCACTACGGTAACTAAGTTTTATAACACAGTATATCTAGGTTCTCATAAAGCAGCTATTCTAAATTGTTAAAGGACAAGAATATTAGACCGATCACATAGAACACACATCAATATGTCCAAGAAGTCAACAATATGAAATTATATCTACAGTTTATTTAGATACATTTCCACGCCCATATATGCAGAATCCACTAAGAAAGGCCATTAGGCTGGCTGAAGAATATTATCGCGAAAGACATTAACACCAATAATAATTCCATCTTTGCCCTGGATAACTTGCATTTTTCCCTTTAAGCGTCTGATCTGCTGAAACACATTGAAGAAAAAGAACTTGAGGAAAAAAAGCAAAAAAAAACCAACAGAAAAAACCACCAAGTTCTTTTGTTACATTATTCCGCATATTACTACTGTTTAAGGATGACTTGTTTAAGACTGCACATTTCAACTACCTAACGGTAAAGAATGAAAAGCTTCTTGCTACAAGCTAAAAAGAAAGTCTTTACCATGCTCCTTGAAGAGCTCATTTTCACATTACTCAGGCTTCATTATGCTGAATCAATATTCGTTTAGTCACTGGGGTTATTGACATATTTTAAAATAAAAGTATACCCTTCAGCTACTGCACTCATTACGGGTAATTTGTCTTGTCAGGGAGCAGGGAATATTATCCCAGTCTTTCAGGGGCTGACAGCCCATGGAAATACCTCCCCTTGGTTACAACTGTAAATAATTTTAAGGTAAAATATTGAAAAATCAATGACTGTTTCCTGCAATCTGTCACAAACAAATCAATCATAATCTGCACAGCCAGAGAGTATGATTTGAAGGAGATGAGAGCAGATGTAATTCTTGGCTGGAATCTCTCATTTCAAAATCACTTCACATAATGGTGTCATCATTTAAACACTTAGCAGTCACTGCAACTGCCACTCATAACATCTAGTTGGACAAAACCGCAAGGAAGAGGAAGAGAAATGCCACTGCTGTTATGTAAACAAACACTTGATTTAAATGGTTGCAACATTAGCAAATTTCACAGATATAACAGCTAGGCTTGTCCCTCCACAAAAGCCCAAGATACTTTTCTTTCTCAGTGGAGGATTGTCTATAAATTAGCCTCTCAAAATGCAAAGCATTTTAAAACAAAACTAGGCTTCACAAAAGATGAGCAATAGTATCTGGTACTAATACTATCTCCAAAAACATCTCAATTTCATTCACTCCAAATTGCTCATAACAGAATTACGCATTAAATTCTCAAGAGATTAAGAAAGAATTGTCTGGGGTACCTTTGTCTTTTTAAGAGCAATAAGGATTTCAATGCTTCTTTGTCTTCTACATATTACATTTCACATCTAATTTTCATTAAGCACACACCGACTCAACTTTAGTGTAGGTAACCACTGCAGAGTACAGGGGAAAGTAAGTCATAACCTACATAAATTAATTGATAATATATTTTCAACTTGCACTCAAAGAGATTAACTGTTGTATATGGAATTACATTTGTATAAAGGATCAATTTATACATAAAGAATTAACTACTGTGCAGTCAAAATGCTATAAACTGAACTTTGTAAGTGAATCATTTGTGTAAAACTAATCTATTTTTAAAGAGTAACACTAATGCTTGGACTGAAATTATTTCCTCATTTTGTCCCCCCACCTCACCCCAGACTACATTTTCACCCTGACACTACAATGTTTGAGAGACTTTTGTGCAGATCAGTCAAGACAAAAAAGCAGCAGACAGGATGAAATCGGTGTGCAACTGCAACTGTGGGCCTAAGCCTGCATTCCTCGCACAAACAAAATTCGCAAATGCTCATGGAGTGTTCCACTCTGGAGTCTATAATTTGAGCTCTTAATCTTTAATGTGCAGAGCCCGTTATCACATATTCATTTTAATCACATTAACCTTACCAACTCATATTTCTGGATATTTATCTCACAACTGTGAGACTAAGAGAAAAAAAAAAAAGCAATCAAAAAGAAGAAATTATTTCTCTTTTCTTGAAATAAAAAAATCCCTTAATACTGTTTTTTAAAAATGAAAGAATAGGGCATATTGTACATCTAAGTAAACCTCTCCAAGGTTTGCCTTCCTTTAAAGCAGGCTTTAAGTCTCTTTATCTTCTACATGGAAAACACACATCTCTAACTCTTTATTGATACACATCAAAACCACTATTGTTTGTAGCAGCTGGACAGATTCTCTTTCTTAGCAAAATAAACTATTAAAAAAAAGAAACTAAAGCCTTAGCCCAGAAGAAACAGTTACTGCCTTAGAGGCTAACTAAGTGCACGAAAACTGCAAATACCAGCTGTGAAGTGAATCAGCTTATCCTGGGGAAAGGCCACAATTGTGAAAGGAAGCAGGAGGCAGCAGAGGGTGAGTAATCGCTAAAACCAAGAGTAGCTCCTAGAAATGACTTGCAGTACCTCACTTTTTCCCTGGGTGATCTCTGTAATGAAGCTATCCAATAGAGAGACAGCCTCAGGATCATCAGCCCTTTTAAATCTCCTCAGTGGCCAGCCAACACTCACAGAGGGAAGACCCTGCTTACTACATTGAGCCATTCTGGGAGAGAGAAGCAGTGTGCCATACTGAATGTGTCAGCATCTTTCCCTAGTGCCATTCCCCTGAGCCAGGTTGTTATTTCTCGTGACAAACACCTAATTAGGTGGGTCAAGAATCACAGAAGAGATCCATTCTTCCTACATGCCAGCTATCCTATTTGTAAAAATGAAGGCAATGACTCTTCCCCTCCACTGTAATGCACTTAATAAATGTAAATAATAATAAAGTCAGTCACATCTCCCAGACAACACTGTCAGATCTTTTCTTGCAATATTTGAGAACTATTGGGCTCAGGAGAGAGCTCCCACAAGTTCCAGACAGAAAAAGACTTGCAAATTCCATCCTTGGATGCAAAAGGTCAGAGGGCTGCACCACAGCAGACATTTCGCAACCGTTCCCCGACAAGGGAAGCCCTAAGAAGAAAGGGCAGCGCATGCTGCAGCACTACAGATGTTTATGGAGAGTTCATGGTTCAGCATGATGAGTGCTGTTTTCTGCTGGACAAAGCATTAAGATGCTGTAACAGCTAAGAGGACTGTGAAGTCTTTCTGGTTAAGAAGTTGAACTAGCTTCAATTTTTTGAATGAAAAGGTATTTTTCTTCATTCCATCTTTCTCAAGAAAGAAAAGAACTACAGGTTATGGAAAGAGCTGAAAAAAGAAGACACTGGCTTAAAAAAAAGCTAGTAGCATTTCCTGTAGTACCCACCTTCTCGATTTACTTCTCTCACTCATAAAGTTCATTTAAGCCACTAGTATATGTTCATTTATTCAATGCAGCTCCACATGATCACAGAACAATAAAGCAGTGCAATATTACATCATGCAATATTACTGATATTACACTATTATCAATACTCTACCTAATAAAGTTTATCGAGTCTTCACGTTTGGGTGTTACGGAAAGAAGAATCCTGCTTTGAACTAGCTCTTGCCTTCCAGCTCTGTTCTTCCCTTCTTCAGCATAGCTTAGACCAGTCTCACAGAGCCCACCTGAAGAGGACACAAAAAAAAAAAAAAACAAAACAACACAAAAACCCCCAAACTTATTACAATGCTTGTCATCTGCACCACACGATTTTCTCAATAGAAACAGGACTAAAGCTGATGTATCTGGAAACATTAATTCTGTATTTTGTTAGAGACAGAACCCAGCACCACAAAGGAAAGCGCCACTACTCTAACGCCTTGCTTAATGAATCATAACATACACAAAACAAATTACTTACCATTAACTCTAAATAGGACTTAATATGGTTAAAAAGAGCTGCAAGCCCAGATGCATTCTGGCTTTGTATGAGGTCTCTTCCTGTACTCAGGTGGGTACAGGACAGGATGGACTGCTGGATTCATTTTCCTCATCGTGGAACTCGCTGCTTCTGCTCTTGGGTGCATGCTATAAAGGCAAAAAATGGACATATGAAGAACAGGGAAGTGGAACAAAAAGATAGTATTTACCACTAATTTAGTCAGCAGGTTTCTCTTATAAACAAGGATTACAGACTGAGTAATGCAAGGATTTCTTCACCCATTGATCTAGCATGTTTGTTAAATCCCACAGACACTATGTTAGTACCACATCCCACTGGGTGGCATTCAATTCTGCCTTTTCTGAGAGGCAAACAGGTACCTATCAAAATCAAAGATCTGTGGAATATGGAAATTTAATGGCATTTAGCTAATGCATCAGTAATAGCATTAATAACTTGCTTTTGCTCAAAAGCACAACAATCTAAGTAAATTATATGAGTATGGACACCAATTTAAATCTCAACGTTTCTGAGAAAAGCAGAGGGTTCCAATTAGGTAAACAGAGGCACAGAGGTTACATGAACAAATCTAGGTCATAAGATGTGCCAGGAACTGAATGAAAAAACAAGCCCAGGATTCAAGAACCCTAGTCCCTTCCCTACTACCAAGTCTTCCCATCCTCTTCTCAGCCAGTATCAAAGTCTCTCAGCCATTCTGCAACCTCCTCTCACACAACTATCTGGGTAGCCTTGGTTTAAGTTTTATTTCAGGACACAATAGCACAGTTTATACCACAGAGAATATCAACTGTATGTTAACTGAAGCAAGAAATTAAAAACTGAAATAAACTGAAGAAAAAACAAAGAGCAAAAAATACCTTAAAAAAACCCCAAAAACTTTTGAAACCTAGGCTCTACAGAGCTGCCCTGTTCCCAAGAGACATTCATGGAGCCTAATGCCTACAGAAGCTGGGAGAGGGTAAGGTCCTCCCTAGACAACAGCCAGGAAGTCAGCACAAACAAAGTAATTCTTGCACCGTCAATATCATAAAGACGTTGTAGGCACCTTTTTATAATGACAGAGTATTCTTAATAAAAGCTTCAAGCAGGTTTTATAGCTGCATATTATCCAATGAAACCAGTAATAAACAGCACTGTAGCATTATTTAGTGCAACTCCAATACGCCAAGAGTCACAACCTCAGTTTTATTTATCACACAGGCTAAAATGTTAGTTCTTGGCTTTACAGTAGCAGCCAAGCCTGTAGCTATTTTATCCCAGCACACTGCCATCTGGATATTGATACTTTGCTACGAGATATGAGAGAAGAGCATAGTTACCTAATACAGCTTAACTGAAAACAGAGGACCTACATATTAGACCACGCATTATTCTGTACAAAATTAAATCTGAAGGGCATGAAAAGTTCTGTAGATGTCAGCAAAGAACATTTCAGAGGTAAATGCTGGGTTCTTGATCTGCAATAGAAATGCTGAGAAATACTGTGAAAAAGATCTGCTTATGAAATTAAAAAGCCAGTTCCCGCTCTGTTGGGGGGGGGGCGCGGGGGGGGCAGGAAGAGCCCAGGAGATGCATCTCCTTCCGGAAGAAGAGTGATCAGTCACAAGTTCATTAGTATAGTAAACTCTGTAACGACGATCCACATTCACGTTGAAAGGTCTGACAGGCTTGCTTTTTTCCCCTCAATCAATCATTTACATGGAGAGAAAAAAAAAGAAGATTCTGAAAATAACATTCACTTCAATCTGCAGAAAACAGCTTCAAGAATCATTTGCATCTGCATTATCCATATTAAGGAACAGAAACTAAAAAGCTCTAATATTAATAAAAATCAGAAATTATGAACTGCTAAGAAGAATTCTTTGGGTGTAAGGCTAGAAAGGCGACCTGGCTTTATGTTCCTCCTCAGAGAGGTAATGCCAAGCTCTCACAAATACAGTTGTAAGGACTGCAAATATATGTAAGTAAAGTAGATAAAACACAATCCCTTTTGAACACAACACTGCTAAAAGTCACCCACCTCTAACACCCTCACTGGAGGGCAGAATCCAGCTACAGGAGCTCCCACCACACTGCAGCAGCTGCAGTCAAAAGGGAATTTGCCACCATATGGAAAGCTCTGGTCACACGCATGTCCCGTAAAATGGCACGGGGAGCCACAGCCATCCTTCCCGCTGAAGTGCCGCTCTTTCACAGTAAGGGGCCAACTAACTGTAGATGTGGCTTGCTTTAAGTGAAAAACTTGTTTAGACATGAAAGAGAATAGTTTTTCGTTTTTTCCACTAAAGTCAACCATTAGGAGAGTCTATTTTCTGCATATGCCCCTAGAACTGTAAGTAAAATAAACCCTAAAGACATTCTTAACTTAGTCTATGTTATGCCAACAAATTCAAGCAAATCACACTATTTAAGTTAATTACAGGAAACTTCAAGGAAACTGAAACACAGTTTCAGGTTCTCCCATGATACTGTCAAGATCTTTGGAGTTATATGTTCAATACAATAACTACGTGCTTGAAAGGCTTGCCAGCTGCGCTTCTGTGTATGGTTTTATTCCACATACTAAAGAGGTTTGCTGATGCAATTTAAAAAAACAAGGCCTGAGACTGATTACCAGGTTTCTTTTAGCAGACAAAAAGTGATTTTACACAGAAAGGCTGGCCGAGAAAAACAAAAGTCTAAGCTACCTAATACCCAATTGCTACACACAGGAGTTATTCTAGGTGTTCGCGAGTTTACACCTCGTGCTCAGACCGCAAACACAGAGAGTGCTAACAAGTAGAGTGTCCGGCAAAGTAAGTGCAGGCAGAAGAAACAACACAGAAGTTAAGGGTGTCTTGCAGAGCTCTTCCCAAGATCATTCACCTAGGCTAAGAGCCACCAAACACTGGCAGTTCCACTGCAAGTACTGACCCTGTAACTCCCAGCACTTCATTTTAGAGAAGCCAACAGCAACATGCACACGAGTAAGTATCTGCAGGAAATCGTCCCTAAGTTTTACTGCTGATGCTTCAGCCAATATTTTAGATGCACTGCTTTAGCTCTCACTCAGCTAATAATGTATTGATTCAACACGGAAAGATACAAGCCCCTCCCTCCTCTTGCACACTAATTAGTTTTACTTCCATGGTGGTGCAAAGGTGAGAGAAAAGGAAATTTTTTTCTCTTCATACTTAATTAAAAATATAAATATTGATACATATTTATTTTGTTCTGAGTTGTTAATACTTTAAAATACACTGTATAAAATACTTCGAAGCAGAAGTTTCCAGCAGCAATTTCCACTACCATCTGAGTCTCAGTATTTTGTTTATAGGGACAGCTTTAAACAGAACAGAGAGTATCTGAGGGGGGGATTATTTTTTTTATTATAATAATTTTNTTTTTTTTTTTTTTATAAAGAGGATCCCCTTTAACAGCACATACCGATCTCTTGGTAATATATTCACAAATTGAAGTGGAGAAACAAATTATTCAGTAAGTGTCTAAGGTCAGGTATTCTGATAAAGAAATATCAAAAAGGTTTTCTCAAAAACAGCCTCCTGTAAAAAGAAAAAAAAAAAAGTTGAAATGATCTCTAATGCATCTCCCTTCATAATTCATGCCGAAAGATGACATTTTCTCAGGATCTTAATTAAGATAATGATGAACACCTGTGTCGGCATTCTTTGGCAAGACAGCATTATCCATCATAATCTTTTAAGTACTCTCAAAAAACCCCAACCAAATCGTATGACGGAACCAATCTGTTGCCTCTCCTTGCACTAAGTTTTACATCTCAGACACACACAAGAACGATTAGATCTTTAAAGACTGCAATAAAAGTAGGATCGTTAGATTTTAAAGTTTCAACAGAAAGTAGCTATTAAAGTAATTAAATTAAGGTGTATCATATCCAAGACACCTAAGTTTAACTCCATCCACAACCCACCTGCAACTGAACCACTTACAGTTAGAGCCTACCAGTGGCTGTACTTTTAAGATATAGTTTGCTGTTATTTTCAAGATCACTCTGCTTCTTTTCCCCCCTCCCAGAAAGAAAATATTCACAGCTGATCCCTATTATACATTCATACACTAATTTATTAAGCTATTTTATGCTGTACCATGTATGTTTGCACACCCTAAATGAAATTATGCAAATGAAAGCAGTGTAAAAAACCAAATATGCAAGTTCAAATACAGTTACATTTTGGGTCACCACATTTTGTGCAGTCATCTCAAATCCAAGTTCCCCTCACGTCAAAAACCCTACTAGAGTCCCACTACTAAAGTAAGCAAAGACCATTCTAAACAGCTTTGCAGGACCAGCACATCAGACTGAAGGCTATAAAAATAGTGACTTTAATTACTTAATTATACAAGCTGAATTTAAATTCACACGTCTTAATTTAAATAAAATGAAGAGCGCACAGCCAGCGTATAAATCCTACCCATCTTTAAGTAGGAATTGAATGGTAAATGTTTCTCCCATTGCATTAATGGTTTAGATTCCAGGAAGTTACGACAAAAATATATAAAGTACAGGTTTTTAATATCATTTCTCTGGCAGCTGCAAAGCAGACTAACACTTGATACCAAGAACTTATTCATACCTTCAAACATATGTACCTTTGGTAAAAATGAAGAGAAGCAAATGTATCCTCAAACCCCACATTTGTTAACAGAACTGACAGAACTACATAAACAAGAGTCTTGAAACAAACTTCTCATTTCCCTTTAATCAAAGGCTGAAAAGTCCTATAAAGCAGATTAGTCTTAGGCTTTCACATTTTAATATGCTTCTATCGGAGAAAAAGTTGCTGTGACTAGTCATTCAGTAGAGCTATCAATGTGCAAATAAAGCAGAAAATAGAGACATCCTTAAGAAATGAGTCTCAAATTTGATATAAAGCGAAGGTGACAACCACAGCAATAGAACTATAAACTAAATGTTTCAATATCTTGAAGAATTATCTCCAGTTCTTTTAAAACTGCAAAGAATGTAATAGTGGCATAATGTAGTGAGAATGCTGGTTTGATAGACACTTACAATCCTGATGGCATAAGAGTCCTATCGCTACCATTTATTAATCAGCTCTGGTATTATGTTGCTATGTGAAAGTATGCATGAACTCACCACAGTTTCCAAAACGTACTCCTACAGAAGCAAGATTAGTAGAACATCAGAAATAAAGAGAGTAATTTTACATGACATGAGCCTTACCTCCTCCTCAAAAAAGTCAGATGCCATGGGAAGATGGTTAAAACTTCAGCTTCTCCCTACAAAGAAACGGGCAAGGAAAAGCAGTTACTTATTCTGCTCACTTATAAAATGAATGTTAAATATATAAAACTTTACCAGATGATACTTCACTCCTCAAACAAGGGGTTTTGTCAGAGGATTATGACACAAGCACTTTTGAGTGGAAACAGAAATGCGGTGCTTTAAAACGATAGCTAAAATTAACCCAGGGACAAATATCAGTGACACCGTGCAGCTGAAAACTGATGAAAGTGCACACCTGTGTGGATTGAGCATGTAAGAGAGCGTGCGATCCGGTGTTCGCCCCTTCCCTGTTACCAGGGGCAGAACCCACATGGATTTCAAAGAGACCGTACAATTCCACACCTAAAAAGAAAAA
>VYZV01022618.1:5757-23461 GCA_013401275.1 Pandion haliaetus
AAAAAAAAAAAATTGTTCAAAATTCAGTAGAAATAAGAGAAGCAAAACAAGGCACCTTTATATAAGAAAAAAATGATAGAATGTATTGTGGTAATCTCTAAGAGACACATCCAGCAACTCAGTGCCAAAAGATAATCTGGGAGTCTTGATTTTGGGAACAAACCTAATGTATATTCTAGTGAGGATTAATATTCTCCTGTTTGAAAACAAGTATCTCTGGGTTGGATGAATGTTTAGATAATTCAAACTGGTCCAAGAATCCCAAGCACAGTGAACAAGAGAGTCTTGCAAAAGACGCAACAGAGCTACCATTAACAAAGAAAATACCTTATTTCTATAGGGTGAGACTTTTTGAGAGTTTTGCTGTGTATATAGCAGTTGCTTTTCATGAATACCATCTTAGACTTTACAGAAGTAAGGAAATGAGGAAAGAGTGTGTAGGTTAGAAGAAATGGAATCTAGAAGGATTTTAAGAAAAATTGAATTAACAGGAAAGAAATAAACATGCTTTGAAGTATTTATGCAGGTGTAGGAGCCAAATTGAAGTATTAAAAGCCTCCTGGAGTTCCGAAAATAAATGTAAGCATTCAGCTAAGGGACAACTCATTATAAATCATATTTCTTTTCTTATTCATCTCTTTTTTTTAATCTGGTTATTTCTCAGGACACTAACATGGGAACTGCATATTTGTTTTTCTCAAGTTCATCTCCTCCAATTACTGTCATTTTCTAATGCATGACATTACATTCCCCATTTCTTTACAAACTAAGCCAAATTTAGTTGAGTTGCAGTAGAGTTGGTCTAGGGACAACTTCCTTCACATATGAGGTTACAGCCTGTGGCTGGAGAAATCGTTGTGCAATCACTAATACTAATTTTTGATTCTCTAGTCTTTTATTATATGCAGCGCGATGGCACTTGAATGCCTTCTGTAACTGCAAAACATGCTCATAAACATAGGTTTACTTCTCTGATTTTCAGAAGCTAAAAATGGTATACATTTCAAGATTATATACAATATATGATATATACTGGGAGTCCACGGGTGACAACAGATTGCTATTTTATACTGTAATTTAAAAAGAAAGACTCCAAAGCCATCTCTGTATGGTCCCAGTAATTGCCTGTAGAAGTCTGCAAGATCATGCATACTGAATACTCTGGGAAGATGCAGGAGTGTGCATATGGATGTCTGACTCTTCTTAATGTTTGTAGGTTTATGAGAGAGACCATCCATTATTGTGGTCAAAATTCTGTGTTTGGCCTGATGGTTAGATATTGGCAGGTGAATATGAAAGTAAACTCAGAAAACACTTCTCACCTAGCCTGCCATCAGGACTGAGGATGAGAATATAAGAATTTTTAAAGAAGATAATCCTGTTTGTGCTGAAGATGTCTGCAGGAATAAAAATGAAAAGAAAAAAGAAATATGTCAGATAGCAGAGCTGTGACCAGTGGGAATAATCCATCTGATATTCAAAAATTGTATTCTAGACAGTTTAAAAGATGTGCTTAAAAGCAAGCCCATTAATTCTACCAAATCAGCTCAGAATTACATTTCTGTTACAGAGGTTCATCTACTTCTCTTCTGATCATCACAGGCTGTCTAGCTTATGAAGTGTTTTGCTTAGAAGAGCTTCTGTTCCACAACGTGGTGCTACTGCTACTGAGGCAGCAGTGTCCTAGTTCCCCTAGTCTCTAATACTTGTTGCTTAAAAAAAATACTGGCTTGGATTCTCTGCTGTTGCTATTCTTTATTGACTTCAGCTACCAATGCTCCACAATTCCCGGAATGCCATTTCGCTATATGCCATGTGAAGCTTGAGAAGATCAGAAGGATTCTCTGACCTCTGCCTGACATTAATAGGTTGGACAAAGCTATCTGCCATCTTGCCTGTACACAGTAAGTGAGCTTCTGATCCAGTTACACAGGTTTGCCACCACCTGCTGACACGTGTCTGCAGTCTTGACGCAAGGTGAGACACCACACATTAAATAAACAGGTGGAGAAGTGGAATAGGAAAGATAAGAGAGACAAGGGGCCTTACCCTTTGTTAGCACCCTATGCTACAAGCACATACTTGGAAACAGCTAATATAGCATCAGAATAAACTTAATGATTTCTTATTACTACATGTGAGCATGAGGAAGTGAATGAGCATAGGTGTCCTGGTTTTGGCTGGGATAGAGTTAATTTTCTTTCTTTCTAATAGCTGGTATAGTGCTATGTTTTGGATTCAGCATGAGAAGAAAGTTGGTAACACGCTGAATGTTTTCAGCTGTTGCTAAGTAGCGTTTAGACTAAATCAAGGATTATTCAGCTTCTCATGCCCAGCCAGCAAGAAGGCTGGAGGGGCACAAGGGGTTGGGAGGGGACACAGCCAGGGCAGCTGACCCAAACTGGCTAAAGGGGTATTCCATACCATGCGACGTCATGCCCAGTACATAAACTGGGGGGAGTTGGCCTGGGGGGTAGATTGCTGCTTGGGAACTGACTGGGCATCAGTCAGCGAGTGGTGAGCAATTGCATTGTGCATCACTTGCATACTCAAAATCTATTATTATTATTATTATTATTATTATTACTACTACTACTACTACTATTATTATCACTATTACTATCATTATTTTCTTTTCTGTCCTATTAAACTGTCTTTATCTCAAACCATGAGTTTTACTTTTTTACAATTCTCTCCCCACTGGGTGGGGGGTAGTGAGCGAGTGGCTGTGTGGTGCTTAGTTGCCAGCTGGGGTTAAACCACAACAATAGGCAATATACTTTGAATTATTATCTTCAAGTTAGCAGAACTGACCTTAATAAAATTTAAAATATAGTTCTCTCTCATGCTTCTGTTCAAGGAGCCTGCAAATTTTCTTAACATTTCCATGGAAGAAAAGTTAAGGCAACCTTAACTTAGAGCAAAGCCTGAATTTCTAAGGGCCAAAGTGTTAGTTTTCACAGATCATTGATCTATTTCAAAATAGCCTTAGCCACTTTGAATCATTAATGAAAGGATCACGTTTTCTTCTCTGAAGGTACAGGGAACAGTGCTGACACAGAAATGTTTTGACATCCTCTCAATAAGTTTAGACTAGATACAGACTCTAAAGTTTTATGATTTCTCTGGTCATCTTATGCTTAACATATCTCAGAAGTTCTGAACTACTGCCTTTTATTGTGCCACACATCTTTCCTATAGTTAAAAATGGAAAGAACCAGAAAGGGGACTCATGAACCTCCCTCTAGGTAGCTTCAGCTTTTGTCCCAACAGAAGATATTTTATATGCAGCCAGATTCTCATCTCAAAAAATAATTCCATTGCATTCAATGGTCCAAAGGTGAAATCCCTTCTCATTTTTGCTGTTCTGAGTGACAGTAGCAGTTAGTTCTGTGAAACTCCAATATGGAGATGCAGAACTGAAACCACCATAGTGTTTTATTTCCCTTTTAAAACTAGGCTAATAACATGGACTAAACCAAAATGTAATCCTGCTTATTATGAATAATCATCCATCTACAGATTATACTGACTTACAAACAGACTTCACATTTTTCTGATGAAAGGTCTCAGGTGATATCTAATTGAACCTGCTAAGACAATATATAAATTCAGTGATCTTTCTTTATCATAAACTTAATTGTGTTAAGGACTTGGGGAAACTATAGGCCTTCAAAATGCTTTTACTTGGAAAATTTCTTTTTGCAGCTTAAGACGTCTAAAGTGCCTAGACTTCTAGAAATGCAGTAAAAAACACAGACCAAAATGCATCCTTCCAATGTCTTCTGCTGTAATCTATTATCCAAGGCCTTCACGCATATTACATCATCAGAGCAATGCTCTTTGATGACTACTGAGTTCTTTTATAAATTATTCATACATCTTTTTATATCATCTACTGTGGCATCAGCCAGGGACAAACAAATATTACAAACATGGCACCAATAAAAAAGAATGCATAATCAGTCTCTAAACATTCTTTATATTCTGCCAAGTCCTGCACATTGCTGTAGAATACTAACAACCACTCGATCCTTCTAGTTTGAAGGTCCCCTTCTACAAAAAACCATGTTGCTAAATATTATTTGACAAACTGCAGCCCATTTTCTACTTTCATAGATAAGATTGATTCCTTTTGAACATGAGGTTTGTTTTTTGTTTTTGTTTTTTTTTTGTATTTTAATATTAGATTTTTAAATCTTACTAGCAGTTTAATCCTTTTGTTACTGATGAATAATAGAGACTTTGAAACACAGGTAGAACAGCAAAGCATGCAAAAGCTTGCATGAAAGACACACACATGCTGATGCCATTACTACTAAATTTTCAGTAGGGTGAATGAATTAAGAGAAAGATAGAGAAATGTAGATTTGTGGATGTTGTGAAGAGATACTCCAGTATGTTGATATTACTTTATTAGTACAGATACCATTCTGTATTTTTTTCATCAGAAGGATGGACTTTCAAACAGCCTTGGTTCTATATTGTGTTTTCTTTTCTGGTCTACATGTTGGAACATAGATATCAGATGTTCAGTAAAACCACAAAGATTTTGGAGAGCAGTTTAGAACTATCTTGAATATTGGAGAAATGGTCTAAAAAAATTATAAAATGTGGCAGGGGTGAGTACAAGATGAAGGCCACTATTAGATCAGTCAGTTGCATGGATAGGAGTTGGAAAAAATGTATTACTTTGGAAGTCCACAATAGATCTACACCATCAGTCACCACAGTGCAAGCAATCCTTGACTTGGGGCTACCACAGTAAAGCAAGCTCAGGAATGACACAACTAACAAGGATCACACACAATTAGAGATTGCATAGGTGTCTTGTCCTGCAGCTACTGGGCCATCTTCATGTCCCAATACAATTTCTGAACGCAACTGTAGCCACAAGCACAAACTCACTGTTCTGGAACATGAGGAGGATTTTCAGAACAGATCAACGAGGAAGGAAGACTCATGGAACAAAAAAGGCAGGAAACAGAGCAGTGTTTCCAATGTTTTGTTTAGGAGGGGTTAATGCCCAGATCGCATCCCTTTATTATGCCATTGCTGAAGTTTCTTTTCTGCTACCATCTGAGGTAATGAGCACAGTAGATCTGATGACATAGACAGTAGTTTATAGAGTTAACCTTCCTGTGGTAAACACATCTGTTTGAAAATTGTTCCTTCTTTACCTTTTGAAAATGTAGTACTTTTCTGACTCAAGGGATGGGAATGGATGTTTTCCATCCAACTCTACAATCTCACATGATCTGTTCCTCATTAAGGATTGAGCAGTAAGGTATAGATAGGAGAATGTAGACTCATTCATTTATTCCTCTACTGAAATAACATATATGCTATCATTTGTAGTTCCTACAACCTTCACTTAGTAGTACAAACTATTTCTTGTGCTTTATCTTCATTCTTTTAATTAGCACAACCTAAGAATTCCTCTGGAATTCATAATCTCTTTCCTATTGCCCCACCTAAGTTATAAAGTTGTTCTCAGTAACCCAGAATTTAATGATTCCTTTTTTTTTTTTTTAAATTAAATTAAACTCTGCACACCCAAACAGCAAAGAAATGAGGCTTATGAGGAGAACAGGAGATGAGAGCAAACAAGACTGCAAGGACAGCTTTGATCAGCTCTAAATCTCTTTCTGTAATTGCTGCTCCCTTGAAGTTGCTGCACACCTTTTACAAGTGTGGGAATAGGTTTGAATGTGTTTGGCTACCATACTGCAGCAATGGCTAAAACACTGTCTATATCACCAGTGCAACGAAATTCACCAACCTTCCCCCAAAGGTGAACAGATGTTCAGCTGTGCTATGGACAGGTATGCCAGAGACCCCTGGGGTACCTCCTAACTTCCAAACTGAACTGCCAGTATCCTGCAGATCCTAGGGTTTTTATTGACTTCTAAAGGTACAGTATTTTTGAACATGTAAATTCAAACAAAAAAGGTTATCTGCTTTTTTTTCTCCTATAAATAATGTTTTCTTTTAGTTCCTGTTGCTGCTTTGTCTTTATCACACATTTCATTCTTGTTTTTTCTTTTGATTAATATATGTATGGATTTATAAGCTTGGCTGTTCTTCTTAGCTATTCTTCATTCAATGAAGACTAAACAGAATGGTGCCAAACCATTAAAACAATTTGAATTTACAAGGTGAGGCACCCCTCTAAATGATGAATGGCTGAGATTTTGATTTATTACCTTTCTTTTCCATATAAAATGATGACTCCATGAATAAATGAAAGGAGTTTCCTTAAAGCTGAAATGCTGCCAGTATACTACAATCATAGAATCCAAAGCAGATGGTTGTTCTTTCTAAAACCATAAAGTCTATAAAAGTTCAAGATAGAAATAACTGAAAACCAGTGCAGATACAAGTGTTAGGAATCACCTCTCCATTTACAAACACCAGATTATAGATGTTTTGGTAGGTCTTAAAAGAAAGACCTGATAGCTGTGCTGTACTTAATTGAAGTTGTAAGTTAACTCTGTATGGAAATTAGAACAGGTCTGGTGGAAGTTAAAATGAATAAACAAACCTGTTAGTTTTTGCTTTCTTTAATATTGACTTTTTAATCTTTCCTTTGTTTCTGGTGAAGATGAACGTTCTTGCAGTCACAAAAGACCTACTCGTGTGTAATTCAGACCTGAGCACCTCCAAGATGAGGGAAGAAACCATGAGCTCCAAACTTCAAGCCTCATTAGCATCATGAGTAATCCTTACTCTGGACATAACAGGCTCATGGCCTTGGTGCATTCAGTGTAGTTTTCTATAAAGAGAAGGATGTCAGAAAATAGAATGAGGAAAAACAGTACAGAGTATAACTGAGATTTTTATTTTCCTTTAATTACATAACTTCGTAAATATTCCTTCTCTAAAAAGGCAGTTAACATTGCAAAGTGATCTAGAGTGATCTATCCATTGTTATCCCTAACGTCAGGCATAAATGGGTTAAAAAAATACATAGTGTGTAATGTCATTAGTGCTGCTGTGAAGCTGACAAATCAATTTAACACTTTATTCAACTGTGAAATACAGCCATAGGGAATATACTTAAACTGAAATAAAGCATGTACTAGAAAAGGTTTCTTTTTTCAGCATTGTTTCTGACCAAGTCTAAGGAAAGAGTCTAGGAAAGAGGAAAGGAAAGCTAGCTCTCCAGCTACTATCTTCTCCGCAGAGTTGACATACACAGGCTCATTATTGCATTATGTTTTATTCAACAAAATCACTTTAATGTTGCAGCTTAAATTGAATTCACTAAAGCATCTCCATCTCTTGCCTAATGTGTACCAAGTGTCTGCTTGCTGTTTGCATTTTCTTCAGAAGTATGGCAGGGAATCTTTGGAAACAGCAAAATTATATGCAAGCCACAAAACAATGTGGCTGTAATGGAGTAATCGGCCTTCAGCATAATTAAAGAAACATTCCCTCCTCAAAGTAATTCTGCAAGAGACCTAGAGGCTGTATTGTACAAATCACCCACTTAGTAAAATTCTTTATCTGGTTTGCATTTAAAACCTAGTTATGCAAATAGGTTTGCTCAGTGGATCACAAGAAATGTGATGACTTAAGAAAATTACAGTGATTAAACAAACCTGCTTCTTCTCCATAAATGATGGTGTGTAATTCCCTTTTATTCACCTAGAAATATTTCAATTAGTGTGTTATATAAGGTCTTCTGGAAGAGAGTAATTTGTCCAGCGCATCTACTCTGGACATGACAATTCTACTTCTCTGAAGTAAAATCATCCCAAAACACAGGAAAAGACAAATGCCTTTTCCTTATCTAATGATTTGTATCAGAGCAGAGGAATTACATTTGCCATTTCAATCTGAAAGCTTGATTCCCAGTTTAAACTAAAGCAAATGGCAGTGAAAGGTGTTGTGTCAGTAAGAATTAGTAATGCACCATGGAAACGGCTCATTTTAACAATGTTCAAGTTCACTTGTAGCAGATGGTAAAGTCCCAATTCTTAGACTACCTTTAGCCTTGAGTACGAATACTGGTGTAAGTCTCTAAAACCAAGACATAAGATTTGCGAGTTGTATTTGTGTTTTGCTGCTGTTCCGTAGCTACTAATACTTCAGTTCATATGACCTTTTGTCAAAATAGTTTTTTTTGTTTCTTTCATTGTTCATAGTATCTATACAAACACAGTACTCCTATAGTACTTTTTTAATAGCAGGGATAGTCCACTAAGCCGTGTTAATCTTTCTCTCAAATGCCATTTCAGTACATGAACTAATGTATTTTAGACAAAACAATGTACGAGGATGAGCAAAGGAACTATATGAATGTCTTCTTCAGTTAAACCATTTAATTTATACTAACAAATAGTCCGTACCTTACTACTCCTGAACGCACTGTGTTTCAGCTGGAGTATCTCATGGCTAACACACTCTGGGTCTGGAATTTGGGGATTTGCAGCCATTTAAGCCAGATCTTGAGCTACTTATTTCGGCTGCCGAAACACAGTCTGAACAAATAATTAGTCTCTTCCTTAGGATTGTTCTGACACCAGCTGTTAAGTGAGCTTGGGTACAGGCTCAGATTGTGACCTTGTGTCTTAAGCATTGGGAAATCTTATTTCATTTAAATGTGTCATTGCAGCCACTGCTTCTGCTGCATTATTGTGTTCAACCCCTTGTGTTCCTTCCCTAGGCCAGGCTTCCCTTGCTGTTCTCTGACACCATCTGTGAGATGTCTCAGTCTTTAATAGTCCCAACCCTAAGGGCACTTATGCAGGAAATTGGAGGAATAGCAGGATTTCCCTGTTGCATCTGACTATTTTACATGCAGTCAGAAAGGATCTAACACATGGGGGTATTTTCAGAAGAGAGGATTTTCGTTTCAGTGGAGCTAGATGAGGTTACAAATTGATTGTTAAAAATTTTTAAGACTACTGTTTTGTAGTGATCAAGCACTTCATTGGGCTGCTTTATTTTTGATGCTACTGGGAAAAAAGTGTTCCTTTTCCCCTTTGGTTTACCTTGAAAGAATTTCTAAGTTTCTCTGATATTTGTACATTCCCTTTTCCACTCCAGGGTGTACACACTTTATGGTAGTTAGTCTGTAAAACTGAGGTGAAATATCATTATCTACATGTTTTACTAGATTTTCATTATCTGAGCTTTGGAGTCAAGGAAAAACATGGAAAAACAAAATATAAGCACCAGAACTTATGATAAAAATATATGTCAAGCATTAAACTCTCAAACTTGTGGAAGACTAGAGCCCCATAATTCCCAGTGTCCCCCAGGCTCTATAATTTAGCAGCACATAAAGAACAAAAGTAGCATTCTCTTTTCTCTTCCTCCCCCCTGCCCTTTCCATTCCCTACCAAGTCTTCAGAGAATGAGTGCTTTCAAAGAAAAGCCCAGAAGTGTATGATGGTTCTCTGGTAATGCTGGAAGGTGGAGGAGGAAGTGTGAAAGAAGCAATAAAAAAATGAAAATTACTCAAGTAGATATTAAATCTTGACTTTGGAAACAGGCTAAGAATTCTTACGTTTAATTAAGTATAAAATATTAAAGTTAAGTTTCAGGAGACATGTCCCTTCCTGTCCTTACTGTGAACTTCTGTCATTGTGCCTCTATTCCTGTTTGTGTGAGAGGGGAATAAATATTTTCAAAGGCTCTGACAAATATGTTTTAGAACTCACATACGAATCACCCCTGAGAAATGTAACAGTATTTACTTGTTTTGCTGCTTGAAGTTTTCTGTTCAGTGCAAATTTCTTACAAACCTTCTCCGCCCAAAGGTGAAACACCTTCACGATAGTAAGTGTTCCTGTACGTCGGGCACCTCACAAGCCTCGCAGTCCTGTCAGCATGCGGGAGCTGCTGCCGCTCGCAGCTCCGGCTTCCCGCGCTTTGAACAGCCGGCGGGGACCACCAGCACCGCCCCCCTCTGGCGAGCCGGCAGCCTGCCGCCCGGCCCTCCGGGCCCCCGAGCCCCCCTCACGCAGCCCCGGGTCCCCCGCAAGCCTCGCACTCCCCACGGCAACGGCGGCTGCCCGTTTCGGCTTCCCGCCTTTTAAACCGCCCGGCACCGCCCCGCTCTCGCCCGCCCAACTCTCGCGAGACCTGACGGCCGCTCCCTCCCGCACGCGGCTGCGCGGGAGCGCGTCACGCGCCTCAGTAGGCGTCCATCTTTCCGAGTGGTGCCGCTGGTGTTTTGAAGTGAGAGGGGAAGGAGTAGAGTTACGGGCTTTCTGAGGGATGAGAAGTTACTCAGCAGTTAGTCGTACCCAAGAGAGAAGCCTGCAAAAGGCAGCACTTGAGAAACCTTTGTACAATGCAGAACAGAAACTGCGTGTGTGTTTTACTCACCCTAAGAACAGCAAACCCTGGATGTTGTTTTCAAAACCAAATGTTTTCAAAAACAAATGTGTCCAAATTTTTCATTTCAACTTTGATGTCTAAATTGTAATTGACTATCAAAACTTATGTATGAAAAAGAAAACTTGTGTGTGAAAAGAAAAAATTAAAACTGTGGACAGTGTTCTGCGTCAAAAATTCTGTGCGAAAAGAAAAAAGTGTTTCTGCAGAGGGGACAGTGTTCTGCCTTGTGTTTGTTCCTGTGCTTGGATGCTGAAGTGTTGCCTATGATAGAAAAACAGGCCTTTTCAGAGCAGGATTTTGAAAAACAAGAATATGCACAGCCAAACACTGAACAGCAAGAGAGAAACAGAATACAAAATATCTGCAAATTAGCTGGGCACTACTTATTCTAGGTATTGAGTGAGTGAGGAGTCTTGAAGGAAAATATATGAGAAGTTATTGTCATGAACGGCTGTGTCATCAGCCATGGTCACAGGGACTTGAGTATAATGTGGTTATTTTTCTAGGTCAAGTATTAAACAAAAAAATGAGTGTGAAAGCTTCTTTCTTTTTAAATTTTGAAACATTTCAGTGTCTCAGAAGATTTGAGCTATTTACCCAGCTTGGTCACAGTTTCTATCCCCCTGAAATCGAAATTTTTTGACAATTCTGCTATTTGTCAGTGTGTTTCCTAGCTCTAGGATATGTAAAACATCTTGTATAGCCACAGGAAATGGCCCTACACAAAAATAAATGAAAAGACTGCTGAAGTTAGTTGCAAGGAATGTTAGCTATACTTTATTGACTGAGAAAAATGAAGTATTGTAGACTATCCCTTCAAATTCCTTGCAACCCCTACAGGATGCGTGAGGGATAGTTTTTGTACCAATGTGAAAGATAGTATAAGCTGTTCCATATTTATTTGTTACTGTGTAGTTAAAAGGAGTGTGATTGGGAATATTTTCTGGTATCTAGGTCCTAGGACTATGCTCTGGATCAAGTTAGACGCTCTGAAAGGAACAGGACACTGTGTGCCCCTGAGACCTGTGCGTGCTCCCTGGGGGTGACATTTCCTTTCCAAACTGTGGAGCTTCCCACAGGCAGCCAGGCAAGGAGGGAGGAAGGACAGAGGTGCAGGATCTGGCATGGGGAGATGCCAGAGTGGCAGGCCAACTCCTTTGGCTGCAAAAAAGGTCCATGATTGTTCTTCAGAAGCAATGGGAAGATTTTTCCTACCTAGAAAATATCTTATGGGCTTCCTTAATTTGAAAAGCCTGAAAGCTATGAGAGTAGAAAGAAAGACTGAAGTAAAGGATACATCTTTGCAAGAGAAAAATACGCATCAGAGAAAATTATTTTCAAAACCTCATTTATTCTGTTTCAAACCTTAGTGCTGAGTAAAGAGGTAGTAAAGAGTAAAGAAATCATTCGTAGTATATAGATTCATAGTTTATTTTAATAAACTTATTTATCTTAATAAACCTTTAGTGACTGGTGGCCTTTGGTGTGCTCCCTGCAAAACATGAGGCAGATGCATCTAATAGCGTTAGCAATGGTTACTGTTAATATTATTGTGTTCTAAACTGTTTTTTAAACTTACACTATCTGTAGAAAATTATAAATTGCACTCTTTTTAATTATAATTTATTTTAAACAGACCAAACTTAAAGGGGCAACTCTAGTGTCACTTTCTCCAGTCAGTAACCATTGAGATCGATAAACCCTCCTGTGCCAGGATTACCAGTATGGGTGAAATCTGGATTACACCACATATGTTCCTGAGAGAAAAATACAAAACCCTACAATGCACTTTTTAACTACAGTTCAGGTTAGTCATGGGTTTGTTTGTTTTGGGATCATTGTTTTTCAGGATCTCATGCTAATTCCAAATTATTTCTTTAGTGAATCCAGTGTATTCTATTTTTTAATGCAGTTATTGAGTGACAAGTAGGTAAATTAAACGTAATTGGTCTATAGAGTTGACCCACATCACATATATTGATCTGATTGGAACAGAAGTTTGCCATTTCCTGTTTACCACAGTTCCTCTGGAACAGTCCTGTGGAAAATACTCTTCTTAAAGTTCATGCTGTGAAGAAAATAAATCTCTTCTCTCTAAGCTGATTTTTCTAGTGTACCTCTTTTTTCAAGTCTCCAGCCTTTGCATTTCTCCTATTCTGCTTTCTCAGACCCATGTGTTCTTCAGTGAAGTGATACATGGTATTCTTTGCACAACATGAAACTGTGTTTCTGGATCTATTCATCCATTAACTACCTGTATTTACCATTCTTTCATTGGGTTAGTGCAAGCTGGCCACCTGTGTCTGCAAAGGCATAACTTCACAACACTGGAAAAAACTACAGTGATACTCTTTTGAGATAATTTTTGCCTCTTGTCCAAACTGTGTGTGAATTTATTTGGAGTAACTGTAATAATTAAAGTCTTCCTTCAAGTGAAGGCAAAATAAATGAGAAATAACTATTGAAAGAACTATTTTTAGTATTAATTCTTCAGGCCAGTTCAGTGAGGTGAGAAAATATATAGCTTAAGGATTTCACAGTATAATAGCTGCTGGTTTTATACATTGTTTTATATTCTGTAATCCAGCTTTAATTTCTAGAAGTACATTTACCTCAGAACAATTAAATATTTTTCTTTTAAATTCAGAGTTGAAATGCTTTTGCCTATGTATCTACAAATATAGGTGCCACGACTTTTTTTTTTTTTCTAAAAAACCCCACACATAGAATATATTGTGAAGTGTGCTCCTAAAAAAGGGTTTCATACTTCCAGAGAAACTGCAGGAAGTCAAACTGTTAAACCATATTGGTAGACAAATCAGTCTGCCACTTTCTCCTTGTCCTTACCATGTAAGATCAATTCAAAGAAACAAACAAACAAAGGAATTTCTCTTGTTTATTTCCTATTCTTTGATGTGAAATATGTTCTCTGTTACCTTAAAAATGTTTCCTGAATGTATTAGAGAAATATATAATTCAAAGGTGAACAAATGTTAGTGAGGTGACAATGGGGCAAATAGCGCCACCTTATAACATCTGATTTCTTCTGGAATGACTGGTAGCACTACTGGCCTGAACAAAAGGAATAAAAATTATACTGCTCCAACCCCTGATTTTGCTTCCCTTTCTTATCTCAAGATTGCAAGAGATTGTGGCAGGGAAGTAGCCAAGTCTGCTTCCACAGTAACAAATGTCTATATTCTGTGGGGAAGGTATTACACAGGAGGACGTGTCTTGCAAGTACATAGAAGAGCACTGGAAAAGGCCCTCTGAAAAAGGATAACGTTGCTTTGAAGGAGTAGCAAAGCTGGGGGAAGAACATCTGTTGGGAATTAGTCACAGGACTGCTGGGTTGTAGAGGAATGAAGCCAGACTTGGCCTGAGATATTGTCGATAGTTGAGAACAGATTGAAAGAGCTATATACTACATCTAATTCATTATCTTACATACAGTTAAAATAAAAAAAACCCAAGAAACCCGGCCCCCCAAAACACCAGCCCCCCCAAAGAAAAAATTCAAGTGCCAAGCAGAGCTTGAGTATGAAACAAAGTATCTTACTGAGATCTACAAAACCTTCTATGAAGAATACTGCTGAGTCACTTCTGGGCTATAAATAGGACATACTTCAGATTTGCCTTTACACTTGTTACAATCTAAACATTTGTTTACATTGAAGAATGATCTGGGCAATCTGCAAATTTTAACAGCTCGCTCATGTAAACTAAGCAGGCTGGCCAGGCAAGGAGGCAGGCCAGAAGCACGAGCTAGCTATGCCATCAGCTGTTCTGGCTTCCACTGAAAACTTTGACGAGCTTTTGCAGAATACATAGATTCCACTGATTTGGTACTTTCTTGTGAGGAAATACACTGTTGGAGGTAACAGGTGAACAGTCCTAGCCTTTGCTTTTATTCCTTTATTGTCTTACTCGGGTGTTGCCTTTCTTCAAATTGGATTATATACTGCAGGGAGCAGAGGGCATTTGTATTTGAATTACAAACACTCCTAAGGCTTAGTTGAGCATGAGCGATCTAATGGGGTAGGTAGTATATGCAAGCCTAACATGCCTACCGAAGTTGCAATTTAATTGTGTATTTTGAACTGGTTTACATTAGCATAATACAAATAACATATTCTATCCCTACATCTGCTAGCTCCAGATTGGTATACATAATAATTATTTTCTTTAGCTTAAAAAAGTTAAAGATATATAAACCAAGAAAGTTGCAAAAATTTCCTAATAGGATGAAGGCATTCTGCTGCTGGCAAGTTCACATAACTGTCTGTACTGTACTTGGATGTCAAATGCAGTAAATAATAGAAAAGTCTTAAACTTTTGTGTCTTTAAGACATAAAGAGCAGCTCATGAGTCACTTTTACAACTCCTTATTTTTGCAGTATCCTTCTTGTGAAGGGGTCCCATAGAGTACAGCACAGCAACTTAGGACTGACTAGTTTCATATGAAATAGAGACTAGTCAGTGCCCTTAGGTTGCTGGGCCCTAAGAACAAAACGAGTTACTGCATTCAGCAATGGCTTGTGAAACTCCTGAAGAAGTGGGGAATGCCTGATGATATTTGCTTTGAGCTGGGCACAGGAAGGAAGAGAAATGAGAAAGGAATGGCTCCAGTTACAAGTCTACTACACAAGTCTACTAAGAGCCTACTACAAGAAGAAAGGCTTCAGGGCAGCTTTTCTTAGCTCTATTGTGTATCCTGGCTGTACACCACCAGAGTGTTACTTTGATTCATAAAGCCCCTGCCATACCCATGTAGCGTTCTGTAGGAAATCTAGGAATAGGATGGTACTGAGTTGGATATAGGTTTACACATGGTGAAGGTTTTTTTCCTTTTTATTTGTTTTGGGTTTTTGTGGGTTTTTTTTACAGTTATGTGTCTACTTTGTGTAGGCTTGCCAAACCTTGTACAACTTTGCAATGCCCTCCTATGATCAATCTTGACATACCCAGCAATGATCTGTTTTTCAAAATTCAGCATTAATAAAAAGTTTTGGGGGTTTTTTTTTTTTTTTGGTTGTTGTTGTTGTCTTTGGGGGTTTGGGTTTTTTTTTTGTGTCCCTGAAACAAAAGGCAGCCTCCTAAAATGTAATAGATAACATGCTTCCAATTGAACTAGTTATCTTTCTTCCAGTATATACATACCTGGAACAGGGAATGCAGAATGCTAGATATGAGCTAATTTAGTATGTAGAAATTGCCACCTCTTTTTAATTAGCTATTGATTTGGGGACCTTGTGTACTGAGTGTAATCAAGTGTCATGAGAATAGATAACTTTACTTAGTTTGTTTGAATTTAAGGTATATAAATCTGATGCAGGGCATCCGTATATTAGGAGTGGAACTTCCTGCTAGGAGCAATCAGTATCTTCCCTAAAGCTTGGAATTCAAACTGCAACTCCATTTTACTGGAGTCTCTCAGTTACTAAGTTTTATGGGGCAAGATTAGCTTTACCATCACTGTACGTAACTGGGTATGTTCTGGAAATGATGCAGACACTACTTTTCATTGAGAAATGAAAGGTGATACTGTCAGTGTTAGCTGAAGCCTGAAGCTTAGCCGTTGAGTGGGGAGAAGTACAGCTGCCTTCAAAGGTGAGAGTTTCTTTGCCTACAGACTATAAACCAGAGTGAGGAAAATACTCTGCCAAAGAAGTAGCTTCCTATAGAAAGATTGGGGGGAAAGTCTTCTCTTACTTTCATTTGAAAACCTCACCAATTATTTCAAATTAATTATTTTTAAATATTTAAAAGAATCCAATAATAGACTTCATAGATCTATTTAAAAATGATGCCACAATAAACCTTTTATGGTCTCATTGCTTTTCTCCACAGTCTCACTGTGAGTACTTTGTCGATATTGTATTAATAAAATGCCTCTTTGCTCTGGTGATACCAATTATTCCATGGCCTAATATGTTACACTATTAAAGTTTCTGATATTCTAAATTTTAAACCTATTAGCATAGTCCCTGAAGAGTCATCTCCCTCCTTGGTGTGTTCATCCTCCATGTATTTCAAGAAGGTTATTGTTCCCCTCTGTAATTATTTAGTCAAGATATTACACATTAAGTCTTTAATTGTTTCTTCTGAAGAAATCCCTTTAGCCCAATTTGTGGCTTAAGTATTTGTGCTTATTGACCAAAGTCCATCTTCAGTACAAATGGATGCTGTTACTGCTAGGTAAACAAGCTTTAAATCAACAGGCTAGCTTTCAAGTGCTTATGCTAAGCTTTTTCTTAGCCCTAATGTTGGCTAGGTTCAGCAAATATTTGATGGTCTTTCACAAATTTTGCTTGTTTTTCCATGGTAAAAATCTCAGCTGCTGGCGTTGTGCTCTGTGAGTGGTACCACTGACTACTTTTTTGTTATTCTTATGCTGTGAAAAGATAAGCCCCTGGAAAAGGACAGCAAGACGATGATTTAATGACACTAGCTAAAAGAAAAGTATGCTAATTCTTTTCATAGTGTAAGGATTTGGACTTTTGCATAGTCATTTTCTGGTATAGTTCTCTTTCTTTTTTCCACCAAAAAAATGAATATCAAATGTAGTTGACAGTCTGGCCCTCAGCTATTCCTCAAAGTAATAATCTAGTCCATGATATACAACTGAGGTTAATTGTTAAGGAGAAACTTTTCTTCTTCAGATTTTGAAACACAAAATACATTTTGCACTAGCTAGCACAGCTATCAGGAATAACTAGCCTAACTTGGGCTCTGGCACTGGTGAAGTGCCTTTAGACTAACAGTATCTGATGTGTCTGGTATCAAACTATGGCTATTAAGGTCTCTACTAGCTTAATCCTGCAGAACAGGTGCAAGGGAGAAATTCTCCCTTATGCAAGGGAGAAACAGGCAAGTTTAAGTGGTGGGTAGAGGGGTGTCACGGTTCCAGCCCAGCCGGCAACAAAGCACCACGCAGCCGCTCGCTCACTCCCCACCCCCTCCCCTGGTCACGGTGGGATGAGGAGAAAATCCAAAGGCAGGCTCGTGGGTCGAGACAAGGACTGGGAGGGATCACTCCCCACTGATGGTCACGGGCAAAAGACAGGCTCAACTTGTGGAAGAAACAAAATCCATTTCATTTACTAACAATCAAATCAAAACCAAGGATAATGGGAAGGAAACCCAACCTCAGAACCCCTTCCCCCCACCCCTCCCTCCTTCCCGGCTCAGCTCCACTCCCGGTTCTCTCTCCCTCCTCCCGCCGGCGGCACAGGGGATGGAGGTTGGGGTCAGCTCCCCACACCTTGGCTCTGCCGCTCCTTTCCCCTCAGGGGCAGGACTCCTCACTCGTCCCCTGCTCCACCGTGGGGTCCCTCCCACGGGAGACAGT
>VYZV01022618.1:23780-44562 GCA_013401275.1 Pandion haliaetus
CCCCCCCCGCCTTGCACCACACAAACCCATAACAAGGAGTTAGGAATGTCACAGTTGTTCAGGGTCTGTTGTTAGCTCACCCTTTAAATGAAGAGTGATAACATACTGTTGTCACAAATGGCTGTAGAACATGTATGGGGTAACTTTTTACATGAATGAGAATTAGTCAAATATATTTTGAAAGCTGAGGGCTCATTTCTTCCTCTAACTCAATCTGTCAGAAATAGATCCATCTCTGGAGCTGGTCTATGCAAAGCATGCAGCTGGGAATCTGCTTTTATGAGAGAAACAAGCATGAAGGACAACTCCCATTTTAAAAATGCTTTTCCTTACATTAATATCATTGAATTTGTATAACATATGAAACCAAACAGAAATAGCTTGCTGGGGCTGGAAAGAAGCAGCAGCTTGAGCGATGGTTGAGAATTAGCAGTGGACTACAATGGCAATTATTTGTGCTTAGACAGCTAGTATCTGAAATGATTTAAATGTCTTACTGGTCAGGGTGCCTAATGAATAGGGACAGACTGGCAACAAGAGAAGGAACACCAAGTTGTATTACAAAACTTTGGGCTTTAGAAATCTCTTTTCATGACAGGGTGATATACTGCTTGAAATAGCTCTTCTTCAAGTGAGAGATGGGATTAGGTGACCCCACAGGCTCCTTTTCAACAACCTTTCCATGGTTTTTTATCAAAGTGTCTTAAACTGATACCATTCAACACTGTAATAGTTTTGCATATCTAGAATAAAATAATGTTTAAAGATAGGGGAAAAGTAGCAGGTCTATAAAAACATTTGATAAGGAGATAAAATTTAGTAATTATTTATGATAACCTTAAACAACACTGTATTGCATATATAGAAAACTGTTTTTTGAGACTTAGATTCTGTTCTTTGTTTTGGTATTTGTCTGGAGTGACTAGCAGGTCAGCCCCTTAACTGATGCCTCAGTTGTTCTATGTACAGATGTCTAGAATAATAGCAGATGGGTTTCAAGAGTCCCCGTGTTTCTACTGATACACAAAAACAGGCATTGCAAAAGTTAGAAGCAAAGAAACTATGTAAGAATGTAAGAAAACCACAGATAAAATACAAGCAGAAATTCACAAAAATTATCCAGAGGTGAATGCATTGTAGTATAATTTGGTGAACTGTGTTTTTACACAACGGTGATATTAAGAGATGGATTTCTATGAATTGAATCACCAGCATATGATGTTGAAATCTTTTCATCTGGTCTTGGCAGATCTGCTGGGCCATATCCTCAATAGCACTGAAGGGAGAGTGGAGTTATAGTGGCTATATACATCTATAGTCTCTCAGAACAGATGATCTTTGAGGAAAAACATGCAAGGAGGTGCTATATAGTGAGAGCAAGTATGGTGAGATCTGTCACTTTAAGCACGTAAACATTATGGTTGTATTAAATACTTTAATGAAAAAAACCCTATTTAATTGTAAAAGCTGGAATGTGGAGTATTCATTTTTCATTAAAAGATTTTGAATAATAGCCTTCAACTTGATACCTAAACTTAATGGTTTGCCTAGGTGGTACAGAAATGATCAATCAAAACATAATAGCTAATGCTGTGCATGTGTTATTCTAGCTGCTGTAGAAGCCAGCATTATTATTAAATTTAATGGCTTCTCTCCAGGACTTCAAATTCTATGGCATTTAATTACTTCCTTGTGTGGTTTGCACCACAAAGGTACAGCTATTTAAACACTGTTGATAAAGGGGAGACCTTTAAAACTGTGAGACGCAGAGGCTATATCTCAATTTCAAACAGATCATTCAGGTCTGATTAAAATGCAATAAATAAAACTGCCCTTATTGTAGAGCACGCTGGCAGATGCTAGCTGAGCATCCTTCTGTGTTGTGAAACCTGGACCTTGATGTCGGTCCTCAGAGCATAGCCACGACTCCCTGGGGCCAGGCAGAATTTGGGGGAGAGGTTTTTGGAGGGTTGGGGGGCATTCGTCACTACTTTGGCAGGTGTGTTCATCTACCCTGGTGCTTGTGAGTACAGAAGTGTCATGGCTTTGGACCCCACCACCCAAGTTCGTAATTTAAAGCATGATTTGCCAAGTCAGCCACTCTGTCAGCAAAGATTCTCCTTCCTCTTCCAGATAGGTGGCTCCCATCTCTCCCCAGTTGCCTATATTTGTCAAAGAAGGTCCTGTCATCATAGAATCCAAAGCCCTGGCAGTGACACCAGCCAGTAAGCCAGGCTTTGATCCGCATGATGCCTTGACCTGCACCCCTATCTCTGACTGGCAGGACAGAGGAGATCCCTCGAGCCGCTGGCCCCTTCAGTCGTGCTCCGAGGGCTCTGAGGTCCCAGTGGATCGTGCTTGATCTTGCTGAGCTACTGCTGCTTTACCATGCCACTGGTGCCCTGCTTGCACCAACTGCTGCTGCCCTCCCTTCAGGCGCTGTGCTCCGAGTGGCTGCCGCTCCCTGGGTGCCGCTTATAGGCTGCTGCCGGTGGCGGCTGGGCCCGGCTCAGGGTCCGTGGGTCGGTCATTTGGTCGGTCCCCCCATCCCCCCGTCCCCCTGCTGAGGAACCCTCCCCACAGCCCCTGGTTACCTCACACGCCTCAGGCTCCACACGGTGAGGGCCTGTGGCAGCTGTGGCCTAGAGCGTAGGCTTCCCATGGTTTGAAGAACCAATGTAAGTGATAAAACTTACATGCCCGATGAGCTGCTGTCAGTCATAAGGGTCGTTAGCAGTTCCCTGTTGTAATATAACCACTTTCTTTGAATTGTAGTCTATTCTTGCTCCTCTGCCCTAGAGGGCAGCTTTCTCACAGTGAGGTTTATGCGTGTCTCTAGGGTAAAATCAGGTCAGCTCCAGTGACTTAATCTGAACTGTGTAAAGGCTGGCATAATCTGACCCTTTAACATTTATAATTTCTTCGACTCTTATCTCCTGTGACAGAGTTCTTTAGCTTCTTGGAGGACCCATAGGATGCCCAGTAGTTTATCTGACTCCTTGTCATTGATGTATAGAGTACCACGTGCAACTTGCTCTACTAGGGGTCTAACTGTAAGTTACATATACTTGCTTTACTGTAGCTGCCAGTTCTGCAGAGACACAGCAGGTTTTTTTCCCTTTCACTTTCTAAGGAGAACAAATAAGGCACTCCTTCCCTTGGTCCTGTTTTGTAGAGGATGTTTGACTTATTTCCATAAAGGTGGGCGTAAGAGATTATAATTCTGTTGCTTAGAAAAATACATTCTGGAAGTTTAGGACATTAACTAAATGAAGGCTAGTGATTACACAGCATCAATACTCAAATGAGAGAGAGGAGAGGAGCGTAAGATGTGAAATGTCTTTTCATTCCACGTTTGGTTTCTTCCCCTGACCTTTCCACCTTCCACTTCAGTGTGTCTTTAAAAATATTTATTTTCCCGTAGCTACATTCTAAGCATAACACATCAATGAAAGAAGTGATACTAAGAATGAACAATGGACCCTTAAGGGGGTTAGGAGTCTTTTACCTGAAATACTGGACTCATTTTGAGGCTGATATGAGCAGATATGCGTTAATCTTTTCTGTTGCCCTTGGGTAGGTTTAAAACTACTAACCCACAGCCTGCTTTACATAATAGCAGGTAGTCAGATGTTAGTTGTGGCTCCAAAACCTGTATTTTATCCCTTGGATTAGAGACTGCCTGTAGTACTTCCTTGAAATTTCTGCTGTCTCTAATATAAATTGCTTATATAGCACTTAGGCACCTGAGATAGTGCATGTATAAACAAAACTAGATAGCAGCCTTGCCTTTGCCATTTGATAACAGGAACAGGAGGAGGCAAATAACCTAGCTATGTTTGTTAGACACTGAATGGGTTTCTATAATTGTGTCATAAAAGGATGATGTTTGATGGATCAGGACATACCTTTCAATCCCATGTAAAGCTGAACCCTCATCAATCATGAGACGCCCTCACAGAAGGCAGAGACAGCTTCTTTCTGCTTCATGACTGAAGGAAATGGAATCTCTTCCTTTCAGGGATGATGCTTGGAGGAAAGTGGACTTGCTGAAAATCAGCTTTATTTCCACTGGAGTATCTATGATAATATCTAACTTGCACTTTAAGGCAGTAAGGTTCACCTCCTGCTTTGGATCTTGGTCTTTTTTGTGGTCCAGGTAGTAACAGACACCCAGAGTTATACTTTATTTTCTTCCATTGCCTATGATGAGAAGATTGTTTCTTCTTTTATGGAGGAATGCTGTAGCTCAGTTATTTCTACTTTTGTTGCTTCCAGGTTGACCTAAACCGATGACCTTTCTTTCAGACTCTACCACCTATTCACTTGGTTAAACTGGTTATCTTGACATTGTTTAACACGTGTGTTTTTGACCTGACTTCTCTGTACTCCTGCAGTATAGACAAAGAATATTGCTTTTGACTGATAGAGTCCATTTGTTGTACATGTGGATTATGGTGGTGTCTGTTAGCCCTAGTTTTGGTCAAGGTTCTGTTGCATTAAGCTTTTTTAAAGCATGAAGCATGACACCACTCCTTCAGAAAGATACAAGGCAGACAAAGAAAAGGGATGTGATATACAAGCAAAGCAAGAACTATGAAGTATGAGAGGGAAACAAAGCTTTTTAAAGGGGGGTTTGAATGAGGCTATGCTGAAGGGAGAGAGGTAAAGAGGAGGCACTGAAGACAGCAGAGGTTGTAAGATGAAGATGCTATGTGGACTGGAAGAATATTCAGATGACAGTCACCATGCCTGAATGGTGGCTGAATGTTACAGCAGTTCCTTTATCTCTTCCAGCCATCTAATTTGTGCCTTCTCCTGCTCCTTTAGTAAGTAGCATTTCCACTATTATGATGATAATGCTAGCTTTTGAGCTGACTATCTCCGAAATCACTGATAACATTTCTCTTGACTTCACTGATCAAGATCTTATTGTAAACTGGAATAGTACTGGAAAGAGGAACAAAAAAACTCCCAACCAGTTCAGTGAGCCAATTGCTGCATTTTTCAAGCTGCTTGTTTTGATTTGTCAGTAACTTCCTTGCAGTCCTGTGCTTTATCATTGTTCACAGATATGCCAGTGAATTTGGGAGATATGTAAGAGTTGCAAAGTGAATTTTTGTTCAAAGACCGAGGAGAAGAGAGCAAAGGGCAGCTTTATAAGTCTGAGCTCCTTCAGACACATGCCTTGGTAATACAAATAAGTTAATTTCAATGCATGACAGCTGTTGCTGCCAAAATTCTGAAGTCTGTTCCTAGCATGAAATCTAATGATGAATGAAATTAAGGCTGTGGAACTGCCAGTACATTATTAGGCCTCAGACACAGATGGTGGGATAGAAAACACTACAAGTGTTTTCCTTAAGGAAAAAAAAAGTTTGTGGAAAATAGTTTTCTTGGTGGTTCTGTTGTCCCACGAACGGGGTTCGTTTACCTAGTGTGCATGCCAATAGCACACAGAGTTGAGGTATTTTCAAATTAATTTCATTGACACGCATGAGTGGGTGCCTGTCTCAAGACAGCACACCCTTGTGTCAAAAACTCTCACATTTATACACTTAACTAATACATATTCATTGTTATTTTCCTTACTGATTGGTTCTTTCTTCTTCACCCCTCACGTAAATTAGTGCCCAGACTCTGTCTTCTTCCTTCATTGTCTTCTTTTGAGTAGGTGGTATCATTTGAGTAGGTGGTCAATGAGTTGGTGGTCACGATCTCCCCCTCTAGGAATTACCTTTTACCTACTTCTCTAATCTTGGCAGTTCTAGGTGGTTCTTCAAGGTTTATTGACCAGACCACAATCCATTACCTTTTCTGACATAAACATAAAGCCCCATTTTCTAGTAGTTAGTTCCTAAACCCTAAATCATGTCTAGTTATTGTTTCCCTATTTTAAATATTAACTGATGGGAGCTGTACATGGGACTTTAGCAGCTCCCTGGTTATTTCGATATATTATACATATTAATTGATAACAGAACTATGTAGGAAAACCTGACCTTTAAACGTGGAGAAGGCAGGAGACTTCTGTATCCTTACAGAGGTAGTAAGTGCTCTAAATAATTTTCCTGTGTGCTTTTTTTTTTTTTTTTTTTTGGCAAAAAGCAATCGGACAACTAGATTTTTAACATTTAGAAAGAAGAGTTTCATGAAGCTGGTCTCTGCTGGTCCGTATTTCTGCTTGTTCCTACTTATACTGCTTATTCAAAACTTCACAAGGATGCTCAAGTGGAAGGGCAAATAAAACTACCTTTCAGTATTTTCTTTCCCCTTTCCTGGTTTGTACTTGCCTGGCTGTGGTGGAGGACAATTAGTTGGAAGCTAACTTGAAAGAAGTGAGGCAAGCTGTTGTGGTGGAGGAAGCAGGTGTTACTTGACTAGAAATGGCACCTATGTTAAAACACAGCAAGGGAGGAGAAAAGGGTGAAGAAAGCAAAACCTAGTTGTCCTCTTGCCTGAGGCTTAGTCAAGTGGTAAGACAAGCAGGTATGTAATATTAACTACACCATCTACTAGGAGCTGGAGTGGAAGGCATTTATTTATTTTATGACCAAGGATGCTGAAAGAAGAACCTTATAACTTCCTGTACTGGTTATATTCTAAAAAACCCAAGTCTATAAAACAGATGTAAAAACATCCTTGTCCTTCTTTCTCCCATACTTATCTAACACTCTGTTTTGCTTCCAGCATGGAATCATCAGGGCCCTGAGGGCATTAATGGCCCTTAAAGGCACAGAGCAGCCTCAGCTGGCCTCCTCTCACCTGCTGGGTGGTGTACAGGGGATTTTGAGATGGTATCCATTTATCAGAATGATATAGAGATTCCAGAAATCTTCCACTCAGAAAATCTTGCTGGTTCCCTATAATATTTAGAGAACATTTAGGATAATATTTCATTTTTAAGAGAGAGTATTTGAAAGCAGCAAGCTTTCTGACTTACATCTCCTCTTACTTAGCATTCTTTGGCTGAGGTACCTTTTGCCTTGTTCCTATACTCCAAAAGATATTCCAAATGATCTATCTAAGGATGTGTATCTTTGTGAGACTGCTATTATCAAGGCCTTACATTGCAAAAAGTGTTCAGAATTGAGCTCAGTGTGAAACCTGCTGTAAGTATGTTGTGCCAAGTGGCTTTGTAGCATGACAGCCAGTGCCTGAATTTTCTCTGCTACATTTAGAAAAACAGGTCTGGTTTCCCTGAATTGGGTTTGGGTGTTTTTCTTGGTAACTTGATTTTCCTAGAGGCAACAACTTGAAGAAAAGCGTGAACCAGCTTCAAGCTTTTCATTGGAATTCAAAATGTAAGCTGTCTTAAAGTTTGTGAGCCAGCCTGAGATCTGCTGAAAACACTTTCTCTAACAGAAGCTCCTACTCCAAATTGTCAATTTTAAAATGTTAAACTAAAAATTAACCCTTTTAAGACTGCTTAATGTCTTATAAAACAAATAAATGCACTTCTAACTTTCTGAGCATATCAAGGGTTGTAAATTACTTCAACTTTTTCTGGCTTTCATATATAATGAGATAACATGTAGTACGTTTCAAAATAAGCATGTATTATGTATTTTAATGCCATGCACTAGTCATGTGCAACAGTGAAAATAGTATTTTGCACTAATCAGCTTGAGCAGTTGTTACATCATCAACACACTAAGTTCTTCATCTGGTTGTGTTTAATTTACAGTCTTGACAGGTTTCCCAGAGAGGTTGTGGAGTCTCCATCCTTGGAGATATTAAAAACCTGACTGTATGTGGTCCTGGGCAGCCTGCTCTAGTTGACCCTGCCTGAGTAAGGGGGTTGGACTAGATGATCTCAAGAGGTTCCTTCCAACTTCAACCATTCTGTGATTCTGTGACAATAGCTGGCAGTTGACCCTAAACCTGAGCACCCTTCAGAATGCCTAGCCCATGGCCTATGCCCCCTTCAAGGACTAAAACAGGGTGAAAATGTTTTGAATACCTTTGGCTGATTTGCACAAAAATGATAGCTGCAATACGAAGGTTACTTTGAAACTTGTATTAAACTCCTGTCATTCTGTTATATCAAAGTCCAAACTCCTTTCAAATTAGGAAGTCTTAATCAAACCATGCATGGCATATTTTGCACCCTTGTCCAGTCGTAATTGTACAACAAAAGTACAGGACTACCCAACACAAAGGGCTAGTAAATGAGAATGCTGAGATGCTTCTCAGGTTCTTACTGTGTATTTGTTCTATCTTTGTTTTCAAATAAGTAGTCCAAATACTTCAGAATACTTCTTTCATGAGGGAGCTACTACAGTTTAAAGGCACATAAACTGAAAATTAACTTTGTGCTTAGGTATGTTTAATATGACCATGTAAACAATATTCCATCACAGCCAGGGTCCTTTCATTAAGCTGACATCAAAGCACTTAGGCTGGTGCAAATGACTAAGAAAAGTGTTCCTCCAGAGGACTTAAAACAGCATGAGAGAAAAGATAAGCTGTTTATTATATACTTAGGAGTTTTGTATTTGTATATGGGTTCAAATTAGTTGGGGGCAATGCTTTCACGCTTTATGTCTGTAGCCCTGTCCTGTGGATTGGGTAGGCCTTTGCTGAGTGGGAGAAAATGATGCTGTTCATGCATGCTGCACCAACACTTGTAAGGTGCTGTGTAATCCTGCCTGTCAGTCTGTCGCTTAGGAGACTGTAAATCTATGCAGTAGGTTTACAGGATATAGTTGTGCCAAAATGGATTCTGACCTTCTGATCTGTAAGTCTGGGATGCTATTTGAATATGTTTTTTTGTCCTGTGAGCTATAGTATTTTGTTCACCAGTGTATAATATTTTAGCACCTGACTTTTATGATCCTGAGCTTTTGAACCGTAACTAAGTATAATTTTTTTTTAAACCTTTCTTCTATACAACAATTTTTTCAGAAGGGAAAATACTTTTCAGATTTATTTTTTTTTTCTACCTGTAGTGATTGCAGTCTTTCAGTAGTGGTTTGTTACTCTCTGGCCATTTAAGATTCTCATTAAAGAAAAAAAATAGGAAAGACCTGGGATTTTGATGCTTTCTATATGATTTGAAATGTGATAGGCTGTGTTTATAAAGCCTATAGTAATAGGCTCTGGTTTAGTAGGTTCTCTTTCTAAACTTACTGTGGTTTGTAAGGGTTACACAGATGGAAGGTGATGGTAGGGAGGGTAATGCTGATAATGGCATCATCTACTTTGTACTCAGCAGGTATGAATCCAGAGTAGCTCTCCTGATGCAACTAGATAATTTGAGATGGCATCTTGTAAAAATTGAAACACTGTTTTCTGGCCTGTGTTTTAATATGAGCCACTGAAGTGACAATGCTATTGCTCTACTCTCCAAAGAGTGACTGTTTATTGCAGCAGCTTGAGAACTGGATGTTCAAATTCCTCGAAACGTTTTAGGTGTTGTTATCCATTAAATGGAAGACTGAAATATGATCTGAGAAACCCTGGCAAGGCAGCAGGTGACATGTATAGTTCCTGCCAATAACTGCCCACTTGAATGGATGTTTGACAAGCTTATTCAAAGGGTGAATAGGTTTGGGTGTGCTGAGACTGAAGGATGGAGATGGATCACACAATACATCTTGTATGCTTAATGTAGGCCACAGAGAAAACAGCAATTGGTTTGATTAAAAATTAATCCCATTGTTCAATTAACTACCATATTCTGCCCTATAGGCATATTAGTGACATTAAAACAAACCAGCTCATCCAGTTAAATGCTTACTTTCTCTACTCTGATTCAACATTATTAAGGCTGAAGATTATCAATAATGGGATGCTCACGGCTTAGATGTTAAACATTGTTTAATCAGAAGTCCATAGTGCTAACTGGTGGTAGGCAAGATTTAAGTTAAGAAGGATTTCAAAGTGTTACAGAAAATTATGTGGGAATAATCTACTTTCTTGTGAGGGATTTCATGTCTGCTGTCCACATTTGGAGTTCATAGTGTGGTAAGGATAATGGAGGAAGAACTCCCACCCACACAATGGTTTTGTAGCAACAAAAGTACCGGTTCAACAAAGGGAGGAATTGTCTTTATAAATGTATTTGATAGTAAATAATTTTTTTTGTTTTGACTTAAACCTGTTGAATTATAAGTTTGAAAGTGTCTTTTTTTCTAATCCCCTTTGACTTAAGAAAGGAGATTTGGAAAGTGGATTAAAATGCACTTGTATGTATCAGCCATAGTTGTGCATGTCTTGCATAATGATCCTGAAGGCAGGACACTATCCTGTCATCAACCAGGTATGGTAGCAGCGGGTATAGAAAATGATATGTTATCCTGCACAGAATGCAACTGGTAGCTTTGGAGAGAAACTTGAGGGCCTAAATATTGGGCTGTACCTGATCCTCCAGGGCAGATGGTAGAAACAAACTGTACCGTTTGATGCCAGATTGGAGAAGGGAGCCTTTCCGTTGTCTGTGGGTAACTATGAATCTTTAACACTTACTGAAGTCCTGGCACATTTCTGGTAGAGTTTCATTGGGGATATTTTGATGTCCGATCGGTTCTGAAGGATTTAATAATCAGCAACATATCCTATTCTGTCTTCTCGTATGGCCATCATAGCAGATGTAACTGTTGCATCCAAGCGTTCTTCCTAAGCTGCAGTCCTGTTAGGTGCACAGAGCACACAGGGAAGGTGTATCATAATGCTGTTATTGGGAAGAAATATTTCTGTAGTTCCGTCTTTTGCCAGATCTTACTTATTACATGTCATCTACAAGGGGCTATTTTGAAGCTGCCATATTATGGCATGAATGTAGTTCCAAAGTGCTCATGAAAGCTACAGAGGCTTTTGCAAATGCCTGCAGCCTGTTCGAGTACCTTTTGAAGAACTTTGTGAAGATTTGGGATCATACCCCTAGAAACTCAACAGTTCTAGACAAAGATATCACCTTGGTTTATATGATGACACGTGGCTTGCAATTATATTTTGAAATATAGGCAATACAGAAGCCACCATGTAAAAAGATTATTTCTCTCTCTGCTCCTAATACAGAGCAGAGTAAGTCTATAGGGAAACCTGAAGCTATGAACGATGGAGTCAGTGCCTCCAAAGTTTGTCAGTGAACATAGACCAATAATGAAATATTTATAAACTTTTAGAAGTAATTAAAGTGATGAGATGCAGATTTTAGTTTGGAAGAAATAGCAAAATAAATGAAAAATTAATTTTCCATACTTATTGGTTCATTTTCAGACTTATTAAAAAAACTTGTCCTTCTTGTAGCAATAAGATGTGCCAAATTACCTGGTTAATGTAAACTTACAATTCTGTTCTCCTCCTGTTAAAGTAATTTTTCAAGTGGGTAAGTTGTCCGTTCCTTTTCTTTTTTTATCAGAGCATGTATGAAAAGAGATCTGAGCTTTTGCTGCTGATTATATTGCCTTTCATTGGCAGGACTGGCATTTTATGTTCTCTTGCAACATAAATAGGCTTACAGGGCTTGTGTTTTCGCTGTGAAGAAGGCATACATTAGAGGGCTTTAAATCAGAAGATTAGTCTTGAATTGGCTTGCAAACTAAGGTGAGCTAAGGGAATGCAACAAGTATTCCATTAAATTAAGCATCATAGTGCTCTGATATAAATGTCATTCTGAGGTAATTTGCATCATTTTACTCATTAAGACACTAAAATCTATGAATATATCAAACTTCTATGTTATGGTGGTTGTCAACTGGTTGAGCTGAATTGCAAAGTCACTTGGGAATGGTCAAACTCTGCTTACACTGAACCTGCTTGCTTTCAATGGGAGCACAGTTAGGTAACAATATAATCTCTTGGCCGATCTGTCCTTAAACTTGAAATTCACTGTGGGTGTTGTTTTCCTAGAAGAGTCTAACAAAGGGATCATTGCCAAGTTTAAACTCTGAGAGATTAAGTAGGATGCCTCCTACAATGCATAGGCACCATCCTGGCATTCTATAGGATATGGAAGTTCACCCCCTGAACTGAAACAACTGTCCTTGGTATTTCAGTTGCTTATTTGTAAAGTGGATACAATAAAATAAACCTTCCTTACATCTGAGTGTTATAAGACTCAGTCAGCAGGGTTTTTTTGTCCCTTTCCACCTCTACCCAAACCCCTATCTACACCCTGGTTCCTTGCATCCAAACCCCATTGCTCTCAGGCAGCACTTGGTATAGGCCGGGCTTCCCAGCAGGAGACAGCACAGTTCTCATCGTGCTGTCAGTTGCCTCATGGCTCAGTGTGTTTTGCTGTTGCACAAAAGATGGAAATTGAGAAGCACAAGTTTCTTTGCCAAAATTGCAGGCCACACAAACATGCGCATAGGTGTCCAGAGCATACATGAACAGAGTTGTAGCTGCTATGTTTTTTCACTGTTAGAAGGGACATCTCTGAGAAGGTAAAAAAGGGAGAGGCAAAGATTGGAAGGAATTTTGGGGTGTTTTTTTGGTAACATCTATCTCAGGATGTGTTTGTGTGTCTCAGTTTGAGCACTGGTGTCTCAATACAGTGCCCTAGGATGCTCAACATGGCTATTTTATTATACTTAGTGCACCTTACAGCCCAAGAAGAGATGCTGGCTAGAGCTGGACTGACTGCTGAGAATGGTATTGCATATGATACCTGTGTATGTCTGGCTGTTCTGTTTTGTTGTTGATATTATTGCATTTTTTAGCAATGATTCCAAGCAGAAATATATTGAAAGCAGGTTGTGCGAGAATTCCCGAGGGCTCAAAGTGCTTTGTTACTCAGTTTGGCATACCTTCCTGGTAAATGGCCTCTTAGATTTTAGTGAGTAGTACTAATTGCTTTATTTGGCTCATGATCAGTTTTGTGAAGGGTTCTGTGAGGAACTAACATTGGACTTGAAAAATAAAAATGCTCATTAGGGATAAAGTGACTTCTGTCAAAAGAAGGGAAGGGAGTAAATATGGCCAAGATGCTAGTTCTTAAGCTAACTACATAGTCAGGTCAGAAGGTGAAACAGTAAATCAGGCTGACATAAAGCAAGGGATGTAGTGATACAGAATAATGAAAGCAGCTAGGTATGTCTGTAGCAGTGACTCTTCTCCCAGGTTGATCACTTTATCCTCTTCTGAAATTTATAATGATCTAAAAGATTTGGACCCTGTTCCTGAAGTGAGGGCCACGCATAAAGCTGGTACTCCAACTTAAACTTATAGTGTAGGATAATGTATTGTAGAACTGCCCGATATCAGGGATCCTTGTAGTGCAACATGCTGTGGAAACGTAAAATGTAATTACTACCTATTCTTGCCATACAGTATTTGCATGCTAAGTAACAGGAAGCAAAGGCCTGACCAACCTTCTCTCCCTGAATATCAACAGAGAATTTATTAGCTTGCCATTTCTCCTTTTCTTTGCATGAAAATGTTGACATTTCAAAAATGTTTGGTTTTAATTAGTAACAAAAATACCGTATCTAACTCTGTAAATTTTCATTTCGTCAAAAACAGAAGCTGTGCTTCAAAAACAAGGAACTGGATGTTTTATTTTTTAATTTGGAGGAAGCCAACTCTGCCTATGATCAAGACAGCCTGGAGACACAAGTGTGCAAGGAGCCAGGCAGCTGCCTGGCAAGCACACTGGCAGGAATGTGGCTGGATTGGTCACTGAGGCACCCTGTGTGGCTGCCTGGTTCCACTTCAAACACAAATAAAATACTGGTAGAACTGGCAAGTTCTTTCAAAGGACTTGGATTCTATGAAATCAAAGCTTTTGGATGGAGAAACTGCTCCAGCTGAAATTGATGCAGTTTACTGTAAAAATAAGCTATCTGCCTGAACAGTATGATAGTTAAAACAACATTTTAGTTTCAGGATTATTTCTGTCTTTTAGTATTTTAGGTAATGTTGGGGAGTGTATAGAAAGAATAAGCAGAAATAGAAAACAGGATTAAAGTACATGGTAGGACAAGTGTGATGGAAAAAGCAGGTATGAGTAATGAATGAGCACTACTAGCAAGAGGAAAGCTTCAGGCTTTTGCAGTCTGACCGCTCTCGCTGTTTAGAGCTGCGCCTGCCAGTATGGGGAAGATGATCTGAACAGTTGCAGAACTCTTTTAAGAGCTCCAAGCTGGAGGGTAAGGTGGGAAAGGTTGGAGAGAAGGGCTTGGGGAAGTGTTGGATCATGTTGTTAATAAGCAGGGAAAGAGGGTGAAGGATTTTTGTAGGTCAGCAATTCTGCATAGGGGATGTAACTTTTGTACAAAATCCCGCTTGTCGCTTGCTACTTCTGCTGCTGTTGATGAGGATACTGAGTAGTGTTTTAAAGGTGTCCTTTTCTGATGAGCTGTATATGTGTAGGAGCTCATGGATCTGAGAAGTGGGGCATGAGCTGTATTAATCTGTGCTCCTGTGCTCATCTAGAATGAAACTCTTCCTGCAGTAGCTGCCTGGCTGTGCTCTTGCTGACAATCTCTTGTTTATTGAAAGGGTCAAAATTGCAGCTGAGCAGGTTACTTCTGTAGATGGTTAATCACAAGTGGACATGATTCAAAAGAGAAGGCCAAGCTGTGGAACTAGACCACTGCAGATTACAAGGCATGTGTTTATCTAGCGCCATTTAAAAAGCCTAACAGTTTTATTTTTCCTCTGCTGAACCCACTTGGCTTGTGTTCATCCAGCTCTGAAAGTATTTACAGCTACAAGTTAGACTGAGGCAAATGCCCACACCTTTATGACAAGAATTTTTATTAGTAGAAGTTTAGTGTCTCTAGTTCTGGGTATGCAGACTTGTACATCCCAGGTCTAACTATTAGAACTGTTCCCTTACACTTCTGCAGATCTGGTTGGGGTGTCTCAAATGACTGATGCCTGTTAAAGTTCCTGCCCTGTGTGTTCATTCTTCACTAATTAACTTAATGTTACTTGCTCAGACTAAAGCCTACTTCATAATGTCAGTGAAATAATTGTTGGGACACAGATTAACTCCCCCTAACTCTGTCGGATTCTTGGAGGACATACCTTGTTGAATGCTGGACATACTGGACAGTTTGATTAGATACATTCATCCACAACTGAGTGTTTGGTCAACACTTCTGAAGCTTAGTCCCTAATACCCAGACTGGAACATATCTAGGTATTTGCAGCGGGCTTCTTAGGGATTTACTTCACTCTGCAAGATATAAGGAACCTCACTTAACTCTACAAGCACTTAAGCAGGGGAAAACAGAACTCATTACTTTTCTTTTGAACTCTACTTCATATTGCCTTCTGTATTGGAAGAATGAGGTCAAGCAGCATATTGTATGTGAAAACACTAGGTTATTGTTACTTTTTAAAAAAGAACTCCAGATATTACACCAATCCTTTGAATATGTGTTGGTGTTTTTCATAAACTGGCTGAGAGAGCAAAAAGGATCTCCAAACTGTCATGTTGGGTCATCCTAATCTCATTTTAATCTCATTCCTACAGCTGTAGGACCAGAACGCATTGTGCAAGATGGATGTGACCATGTGGAATACGGATTTAGAAGATACAAAGGTACTTTACAAAGTAAAGACAAAAACAATAATGAAATAATTTTGAAAGAAGCTGTTTGGAATTAAAGCAATCTTTACCTTTTAATGGCTAATCATTCTTGGCATCAATAACAGTATATAACCAAGACCCACCACATCCCTCAGGGACAGAGGTAAATTTGGATTTAAGGAAGGTGCAGCAAATATGAAAAGGCAATTACTCTGGATCAGGTAGAACAGAAGTACAAGGGTTTTGGCAACGTAAGCAGCAGAATTGTGCATACAATCAACGTAGGCAAGGTTATTACTTTTTATTAGGTGCGGGGGGTGGAATATAGAAAGAAGCTTGTGAGCAGCATGCCCTGGAAACTGTCCTCGGGCACAGTGCTACCCAGTGATCAGGAGAGGGCGGCAGAGAAACAGAAGTGCTATGTGCAATTCTTGTAAAGGCTTCGAAACACCACTTAAATTTTTAAGAGGAGCGAGACCACATCGGAGCTCCCTGAAGCCAAATCCCCTTCGAAAAGGCAGCTTCATCAGTCTTTGAAGAAGGTCCATAACACTTTAAAAATGTCAAATTCCAGTGGCAGCCCAGAAGACGCGGTGAAGCAGCGAGGCAGAGATGGCAAGATGAGAAGGGAGGACGTGGATGATTCTCAACCTGAGGGGAAGAGGTTGAAGCTGGGGAATGAAGGAGGAAACACTGGGAAGGACAGAGGAGCAGCAGCAGCAGAAGAAGAAATAATGCCTTGTTTAGGCAGAGAAGAGCCCGTGCCCGAAGGAGGGGGTGAAGGCAAAAGTGTAAGTGAGGATCTTTAGTGGCTCTGAGCTGGGTAAGGGGGAAGGGCTGTGAGGTTACCTTTTAAATTATTTGTCATCCTGAAGTTGGTAATTGGGCATCAAGTACTGTAGCACAAATGCAATCAAGTGTCCTGTCTCATGGAAATTATAAGAATGTCACTCTTTAGTTTCTTACCTTGGCTACAGGCTTTTAAGTGCAGGACTGTGTATTTTAATCTGGCTCTCACTGTTAGCTGCTTGCAAAATGTGTATGTCAGAGAAGTGATTTTTTGGGGGGGTGGGTGAGGGGAGAAGGAATATGAACTGCCTGAGGTTGTTTTTTAGCTCCCTATATCTATTTGGAAATTGGGTAGCAGTTGGTGTATTGAACTGGACATTTGGGGTTGTTTATCAGTATGTCACTGCATTTATGTTGTGGAATACTATTTTATAGCTGGGTGTGAGGGCAGAGCCTCCAGGGAAAGAGAAGAGTTGGTAGTTAGAGATCTCATCTGGTGAGACAGCAAATGTCATCTGTTGAGATTTTGCAAAAAAGAGCTGCTGAACAGTTGTCTGTGTAAACATGACTGTTACCAGACCTTGATATACATATCACTGTTACCAGATCTTTATATGAGGTTAACTTTGTCAATGCTTTCTGACTTGTTATTTAGCTCAGCTGTTGTGCCTGTCAGCAGGTTTCTGAGGCATAGCAGAAAAATGGGGGGGAGAGGGGACAAACATATGGATTCACAGCCAGCTGAAGCTTTTCTCATGGTGCAGTTTGGGTCAGGTACTTTTCCTGGATGCATACTAGCTCCTCCCTCAGTCAGGCGTGGAGAGGTGGGAACAAGGTCTTGGGTGTAGTTGTTTCCTATTTAAGTCATAATACAGTGAGAGTATAGCTTCTAGAATTCACTTAACAGCTGCTGAAAATTTTAGTGTACAGATTTTATCTAGAAGTTCTCTGGAATGTATTTTTTTTCACTCCTGGGAATGATGTCCTGAATTAAGATACTCCTCTTCAAATAAGGAGTCAAGCAGATGCTCCACATTTTGGTAGGATTTACATTTATAAATAACTGGAAAGGTAGTTTACTCAGTTCATTCTGTCAGAAGGTCATCTCTAAATGCAACAGTTTTCCTGACTCCCCAAAGTATTTAAAATGTGTCTAGAGTGTCAGCTTATACAAGCAAAAGTCTCCTTTATCAGTCCATGTAACTGCATATAGTTGCACTTCGGTATAAGTCTACATTTTAGGTTTCCAATGCTTGTGAAGGCATGCTTTTTTAAATTCTTAGATATCAAAGTAGCACTTTTGTTCTGATACCAGTTCTGGTAGAGATTTTTTTTTTTTTCCCAAAGATATACAATATATGGGCAAGTTACTTGGTCAAATCATAACCCTTGGTTTTATCTGTGTTTTTCCTGAAAGTAAAGGCTTTAAATCCATTCCACTTCATGATAAATATCCATAACTGAATACCGCCATGGTTCAGGTAAAAGTCTTCTTTGTAGTACACCTTACTATAATATTTAATTAGGAAGTTAATGAAAAATAAGCCTTAATTGAGTAAGTTTACTTTGTCTTTTGAGGGTCAATGTCAGAACGTAGAATATATTAGAATGATGTGTACCTAAATCACTGTACTCTGCCCCATTTGTGAGGCTTTGTTTACTCCCTTATTAATGTTCTAACACTATAAGAAAGTTCTGTGGTGATGGACACCTGTCCTTTTTTTTTTTGGCCTTTCAAGGACCTGTGTATAACTGCTCCAACACTGTATTCTGACTTTTCATCAGGGGGGTTCTAAAAACATTAACAAAGCAAATGTGATAATAAGCAATTACTTCACTGTTTGTCTCTCCCCCCAAAATATTCTTAAACAGTTTTTATAATAAAATAATAGCTCTTATGATAATTCCTAAATTAAACTGAGTTTGATTCAAAATTCATCAAAGCTTGATTAAGCTATTCTTTCCACTCACTTCAGTGGACTCTTGCTTGGGATGTTGCACTACATTTTGTATAAAGTTCCAGTATTTTTTTTAACCCTTCCCATTTAAAGCAGTGTGTCTGATTTTGAGACATTATTAGAAAGAAATTATGTGACATTTGAAATTCTGTTAACATAAAACTCTTTCTAAAAACAATCAAAACTTGTTCAACAATCAGTGTCTGTCACCTTGTAGAGAGCAAGCTGGTGGAAAAGATGGACTGTGTGCCCTTAGGAAACACTGGAATGACTTCATTTCTGTGCTTAGAAGAATCTTGATTTTAATAGGCATAGTGGTATGGGTAATCAATGCATGCATTGGAAGAACAGCTCCTAATAGTCCATTATGTCTTCTATTTTAAAGAAGGACATTAAAAAAAAAATTATAGGCTTTGACTCATTTTTGGACTAGTAATAAAAAAATCAGCACAGTAATTGTCTATTTCTTTATTTATTCCACTGCTATTTGCATGATTCAACATCCACTCTTAGGTTTAGAAGAAAGTAATCTACCTAGCTCATCTGCTCTAACTCATTACTCCACTTATGAAATCTTGTATTATGAGAAAATGCAAACACCATCTATATTTTATGCTTGTGAAACGATGCATAATACTTATGGGCATTTACTTGGCATTGTATATTTATAACAGTAGCTGCTCCTGTGCAGAGGTTGGTTGCAGAACGACATGTCTGCCACTAGCTTCACTGGACAGAGCTGTTTTGTTTGCCATGGGAATGAAGGGCTACATTTGCCAAGAACTAGTTTGCAGTGGTATCTGGAATGATTCTTTCACTTAGTACTGTAGCTAGTTTAATATAGTAACCTGGGGTAAAACTGTAATTGTTAATTTAGACATCTATTAAAATAATTTGCTTCTTGCTTTCTCTTATTACTTTAATTTATGGTGAAGAAACTGCTAACAGTAGGTATGAATCACATAGTCTAAGGCCATGTAATTTTTTCCTCTAATGTTTCTTTTTGGCACAGCATCAGAATGAATTATTTGGATCAAATGAAATGGAATGCAATCTCTGTAGTAAGGTTCAACTTAAAAATTTCTCATTTGATACACATGGTGGAGAATTAGCATTTGGAAGAGCTGGTGAGTCACCCTTTTCACCAAAAGTTTGGGTAAAAGTATTTAACCAAGGTCTCCACAGAATTCAACCTACCTCTTGTATGCCTGTAGGATGAGTATAACTGTCAGCTGCATGATGTCCTATGGTTGATTGTCAGCCTACGCATGCTCTAGCACATACTGGAAATTATTAATTTAGTGTAAAATAGTATCTACTGAAATAGAAAGCATGTGAAGAAGTAAGCATGCAAGTAATGATTTTGTTTTTCCTAGGCTGATAGACATGTTCTTCCCCTGACTAGTTTATACAGGTTATGAGTTACAATCGTTAAGAGTGTGTATCTTTGTAATCCCTGTATCCTTGTTCAAAGGATATAGTCTTGCTTGGTCTCTCTTTAACCATTAGTCCAAATGGCCTGGTGAAGGTTGTTTGGATTTGGTGCAAAGGTACTTCTGTATTAGTAATGCCTGCTTGTTACAAACCAAACTTTTTTCCCCTAAACATTTGTGCAAAATTTATAGAACAGGATAAAATTTCTGGGTTTGGTTTGACTTCTCTAATGTTCATATAGCATCCAGCAGTCTTAAAGTTGTGTTTTCATCTGTAATGTCATATGTGCAGGAAAGTGTAGGAGAGAGCTTGAACTTTTATCCCTTTAAACAACATTTCTGAAAGACTTAATGCATTTGGGAATTAAAGCACTGTTTCAGATTTTTACAAAAAATGCCTTTGCCTTTGTGAAGACTTGGAAAAGAGGAAAGTGTAGAAGTACAGCGAAGAAAAATTGCAACTTTTCATTGTTAACATCAAAAGTAATGTCTTTATTGCAGTTTTGGGACTGTCATATTGTTGTAAAAGAAAATCTGAGAAAAGTATATGAAAACTTGTTCTTTAATACTTTTGTAGGAAAAGAAAATGGCTTTTGCTGATAAATTCTGAAGAACTGACTACACTAAACTTGTGGCACGTGACAAATCCAGTCTTCTAAGTCTCAGTTGTTAATAGATACTTTAAATACAGTTTAAATACAGTTTAGATGGGAAGATGTGGTATGCTATACGATGTAGTCATCTTTGCATACAGAACAATATAAGGAGGCAGTGAATACGAGAATGGTGTTAATCTAGACAAATTAAATTCACATTTATTATCTTTTATGTTTAGCTCAAGTTACAGAAAAGCAGGTTTTGACTCAATAACTCAAGTCTTTTTCATGAAATATATGCTCAGTATAGAGTCAAGCCCAAGAAGTGGATCTGAAGTCTGACAGTTTGACATTTCTGTGCATTGCTGTGCAACTTTACACTGTGTTAATGCAGTTTCTCATACAGATGTTTTGGTTTTAGAAAATTTATTTGCTCCTTAGAGTTGGTTTATTAAGAAAACTTGGTTTTGTGTACATGGTTTTGTGCTCTTGGTAGTATTTATGAATATTACTTTGAAG
>VYZV01022619.1:4365-14584 GCA_013401275.1 Pandion haliaetus
CCCCCCCCCCCCGCCCGGAAACGGGGTCTTCAGGGGGTGACGGCGGCTGGCAGGGGGCGGGCGCAACCCCCCGGTGGGGCCACGGTGACGTGCGGTGGGGCACCGCTGTCCCTCGAGGGCGAGGCGGCCCCGCCATTTTGCCTCCTGCCCTCACCTGCCGGCCAGGATCTCCTCGGTGGCCAGGCGGGCGAGCCGGTGAAAGTCAAAGGTGAGATATTTCCTCCAGAACCGGCGGTCGCGGCCGTAGACCTGGGCAGGGAAACAGGGGCTGCCTGCGGAGAGCGGGCAGAGAAGCCCCCGGTTAGGAGGGGACGGGCAGGTGCCGGAGGGAGGTGGAAGAAGCCCAGTTCGGCACCTGACCCCCTCCCCGCCCCGCTCCGCCTCCTTCTCTTACCGATGCCGTGAAATATCCTGGCGATGGCCCTGCCGGAGAATTTCTCGTCCTGGCGGATGGCGAGGAAATGGCGGATGTCGGCACGGATCTGGCTCTCCCAGTCCCGCAGCTGCGAAGGAAAGGACACGGCGGGGGTCACCTCCCTCCTCTTCCTCACCCCAAACCCACCCCCCGTCTCGTCTAAACCGGAGCTGCCCTGTACCAGAAATACCGGCTGATGGTCCGGCTCCCAACAAAAGTGGATTTGCTCACTTTAGCGTCGCCGAGATCTTCCTCCTCCTCTTCCTCCTCCTCGCAGCCACGCTCAGCCTGCTCGCCAGCAGGCTCCTTCTCGAAGTAGTCGCTGAGCAGAGCCTTCAAGCAGGAGCTCCTCTCCTCTTCCTCATCCGCAGGGTGAGGGCCGCAGGTCTGGAAGGCCACACTGCGCACCCCAGTGTCAACCTCCTCCCTTCCCAGTACCAAAACGGGCCCCAAACTGAGGAGGACGGGAGGGTGGGCAACCGTGGGGCCACCACGCAGAGGGCTCTGCAAGGGTTGGGTGGTCTTCTCCACCCGCGCTCACCTCTGGAAGGCCTGGAAGCAGGCGCGGAGTTGGCCAAGAGCCGTCTTCTCCCTGGCCGCCACCCTTCGGTGGAGGAAATCGCAGACGGAGTCCAGCTCCTGGTCGGCGAGGTCGCCGTAGGCACGTAGGTGGAAGGACAGGTCTCCAAACTCCACCATGACCCCACTCTTCCCCTTGCTGCGACCATCTGAAGGCACCAAGAGATGGTTGAACCGGTGCCCACCGAGATCCGGCACCCACCGAGACCCAGCCAGCTGCCGGCAGCGCAGGAGGGTGTTTTCCGCCCCCCCTCCTCCAACGAGGAACCCGAGGGTGCCGGTACCTTGCCGCAGGCGCGGGTCCCACTGGAGCTGGCGCAGGGCACGTTTCACCAGCGGCACTTCCCAACCCATGGAGTCGCTCAGCAAGACCACGTCGAATTCCAAGGAGCTGGCGTTGCTGTGGTCCCTCCCTGCCAGGCGCTCCCGGGCCAGGAAGACGGCGATGGGGGGAGAACTGAGGGCAGGAGACACCAGAAACCTGCTGGCACCGCGGCTTGGAGCCCGCTATTTACCTCCAACAGACCCCAGGGCCGCAGAGCGGCTCCCACCCGGCAGACACCACGCCGCGCAGCACAGGGAACACCGCGGAGTTCGCGGCGGTGCCCCGCGGCGCGGCCCTAACCTCCGTGCCACGGTCTGGAGCTGCCGGGGTCCCCCGTAGCACAGGAGCCGGCAGGAGGAGTAGGTGGGAGGCAGCAGCTCCAGCCAGCGCTGTGGGTGCAGCTCCAGGTAGCACAGGAGGGTCTCGATGCCTGCGAGAGAGGAGAGCGGGGAGTTGCGGAGGGATCCCGATCCCCTTCGGAACCTCCGCTGGCATCGCCTGCGGCCGATTCCATCCCCCCTCACCTTCCTCCCGTATGTCCAGGGATTCCACGGTTTGTTGGATGGGGATGGCTCGCTCGTGCTTGTAGCACACCCGCTGCCCGCTCTGCCTCGCCGTGCCGCCGCCGTCCTCCTCCTCCTCCAAGAGCTCGGCCATTTCGGCACCGTCCGCCTCTCCGTCCTGCGGGGGACGTGGCACGCAGCGTGGCGTCACCGGTTAGAGGACGGGCAGGCTCCCGCCTTCTTTTTGGGATACCCCAGCCGCTCTCCTGCCCGTTCCTGGCCAGATCCTACACCACGGCTCACCTCGCCCCAGCACCGGTGCTCCCCAGGCTTCCCTCAACTGATTTAAGCTCCCTGACGTGACCACCCAACAATTAAAAGCGTTTTCTACCACGTTAACTCATTACTTAATGAGTTAAAAAGCCGGGAAGGCCACAGGAGCGGGGCCCTCGGCACCTTCCTCACCCTGACGACGTCCTGGTGTTTCTGGTGCAGCTGCAGGCACTTGCAGGGAGAGAAAACCTTCTGCACCAGCTTCTTGATGGTGAAAAAATCCACCGTGTCGCTGTAAATGTGGCGCCGCAGCTCGTGGAGATCCCTGCCCTGGGGAAGGAGCGGTGAGCCTTGGAGAAGACCCCCAAAAATTGAGGGGAACCCCCCCCTCCCCCGGCCACTGGCAGGCCCTACCTCCGGCTCCAAGAAGAGATGGCAGTGAGCCAGCTCACCGTCTCGCCCGGCCCGGCCGATCTCCTGCACGTAACTCTCGAAATTTTTGGGCATGTTGTAATGCACGACGCCGCGGACGTCCGATTTATCCAACCCCATGCCAAAAGCCACCGTTGCCACCACCACGCGGAGTTGGCCGCTCATGAAACTCTTCTGGACGCGGCGGCGTTCGGCAGCGGATAGGCCGGCATGGTAAGCGTCCGCAATCCACTTCAGCGGCTGGCGGACGCTCTTCTTTGCTGAAAGAAAGCGGGGAGAGAGGTTTTAACGGCGTTTAATTAGTGATTTCCATCGGCAAAAGTAGAGCGGCTAATTAAATCAGGGATGGAAATGAGCAGCAAACCCTGCCTGTAGCAGAAATCAGCCCCGGGGCCGGGGTGTCGCGGGCGGGAGCAGGGCTGCTGCTCCGCAGCAAAGGGGTGCGCGCTCCTCGTTAGCTGCCAGAAGTCGTCAAGCCCTGGCTGGTTTGGAAGCTGGACAGCACGAGCTTGCCCAGCTTCAGCAAACAACAGAGCTCGGTCACGGATCCACGTCACGGATTTTGAGGGAAAATAAAGACTCTGAGTCACGGCTACAAGGTTTGGAAAGCAAAAAACCCCGGAGAGCCGTACAACAAAGGCTGCCTGTGTACCAAACCCAACGTTGAGCCTTATTAATGACAGATGATTAGCATCCGTCATTATCGGCTGTCGCTAGAAAAATCAAAGCCTGGCTTTAAAGCCTCTGATGCAGGCGGGGGAAGATAAATGCTTTGCTGCCGTCAAGAGCAGCGCTCCACGGCTGGGTGAAGCGGCCGATGGAGCCAGACTTTGGGCGCCAGAAACCTTGAGCACGGCTCATTTCCTAGGGATTCTCCGGTCCAGCGTGGATTCACCGGACGGGATATTTTGGGCTCGCACTCCTTTCAGAGAGCGAGGCCGCACCGCTTACCCTTCGCTTTCTTCCTTTCGGCAGCGTCCCGGCCCGGCTCTCCGGCTCCGGCGGGTTCCTTGAGCAGTGTTCCTTGGAGGCAGGTCCGGATAAGCGCCGCGATGCGAGCCGTCTCCTCCCGCCTCGTGCAGTAGATGATGATGGAGTCCAGGCTCCCGAAACGTTCCCCTCGCAGCAGGGCGATGAGGGCCTGTGGGGCAGAGAAAAGAGTGAAAGTCCCCCAAAAAAGGGCTGGGGATCTTCTCTCCTAGAAGCTCCACCCTGAATCCAGCATCACAGCAACAAATCCGATTTCTTTAGACCCATCCTTGTCCCTACCTGATCCCTGTCCCTGTCCATCGAGACGGAGAGGCGCAGGTTCGGGGGCACGGCGGCGGAACGCACGGCTATCCCCTCCTCCGCCGGGATGCCGAGGTGTTGGGCCACGTCCCGTGCCGTGGCCAGGGTGGCGGTCGCCGTCAGCCCCAGGAAACAACGCACGCCCAGGCGATCCCGGAGAACCTGCCGAGAAGAAGGGAAAAAAAAACCAACCGGGAACCCGACGTCCCTCCTGGACGGGTTCCCTCCGCCTCGGGGTGGGTTTTCTCCCTCACGCACCTTGCAGAGCCGCAGGTAGCAGGGACGGAAATTGTGGGACCACTCGGAGACGCAGTGAGCTTCGTCGATGCAGGCGAAGGCCACGGCCGGCAGCTGATCGGCGGAGGGCAGGCAGCCGGCTCCCGATCCGCTTCCGCCAACCAGGGCCTCGGGGGACAGCAGCAGCACCTGCACCTCGCCCTGCCTCACCTGCACCGGGAGCACCGGATCAGGGAGGAGAGCGGCACAAGGAATGCTTTACCCGCTCTCCCAGGGGAACAGCCTGGCCGGGACGTGGCATCGCCGCCGTCCGGCGCTGCCCTCGCCGGGATCACGCGACCGCGTGGGTACGGCGATGGCGGCGGGGACCCGAGCGTGCACGGTTCTCCCCGGTGAGTTCGGAGCCCCCAGTCCCTCACCTTCTCCATCACCGCTTCCCGTTGGGCTTTGGTCATGTTGGAGTGGATGCAGACGGCCTTCAGGCACGGCGGCAGCCCCGAGACCTGGAAGCGAAGCTCGTCACTCGGCCACGCTGGCTTCCAGCAACTTGGGGGGGGGAACCCGCTTGGACACCCGCCTCCCGTTTTGGGTGCACGCGAGCCTTGAACCGCAGCGACGCGCACCCAGCAGCGTCCTCGCGGGGATTGAAGTGGGAGAACCGGGATATCTGAGCGGTACCTGGTCATCCATCAGGGACACCAGCGGGGAGATGACCAAGGTGAGGCACTGGGAGCGCTTGTGGTAGAGGTAAGCGGGGAGCTGGTAGCAGAGGGACTTCCCCATCCCCGTCGATAACACCACCAGCGTGGACAGGCCTGGCAGAACGAGGAGTTGGGGACTTCGCTTGAGGGGACAACCCGGCCACCCCGCACAGGAGGGGATCACAGGGAGCCCAAACCCCGCGGAGGAAGGGAGGTCGTGGGGGAAATAAACCCACCTGAGAGGATCCTCATGACGGTCACCTCTTGGCCCGGGCGGAAGGAGCTGTAGCCCAGTGCCTCCAGAGCCTCAAACACCTCCTCCGGGGTCTCTGCAGGGGGAAGGACACCCAGTCAGGCAGGGACCAGAGGGGCCAAACCCACCCGGCCCCGCTCCGAGCGCCGCGGGGAGCCGTACCTTGCACCTTCCCCTCCGGCCCCGGGCTGTAGAGGGGCTCCACGGGCGCAGGGGGAGCGGGCGGCTCGTATGCCGGCCTCCGTACATCCAGGTAAGTCGTCACCTCTAAAATCTTCTCAGATCTTTCCCGGTCGCTGCTTCCGCTCTCTGCCGGGGACAAAGGCAGCAATTGGGAACCGCAGGCAGTTTTTCCTAACCTGCCCGGACACCCACCACCACGCAGGAGCAAGCGCGGTGAGCCTGCCTATATTTTAGGCCGGCGTTCCCGGAGGAGACACATCCCGGCGTAAAGCCAGGCTGCCGAAACCACCTTTCGATGCCAGGCAAAGCCTCCCGGGAGTGCAAACAAACTTCCCACGGGGAAAAGGAAATGATTCCAGGTCTCCCAGACTTCATCCCGGAGCCAGCCACAGCGTGTCAGCGGAGAGCGAGGCAAGCCGGCAGGCCGGCGAGCCACGGGGCCTCACCGGAGAAGGAGAGCGCTGGGCAGACGGTGTTGGTCCTGCGAGCCACTTCTTCCAGCGTGGGCAGGGGAGCCTCTTCCTCTTCAGCGGCGTGGCCGCTCTCCTCCGGCAGCGGGCCGGCAGCTGTCTCTGCAGGCGAGAAATGGGTCCCTCCTCTACATAAACCCACGGTAAAGAAACCGCCTCGTTTTTTCACCCTCTTCCCACAAGTTCTTATCCCTGACGATCCTTAAGCCAACAGCGGAGAGAAGCCACAGGGAGGTGGGAAAGCCCAACGGATGCTTCCCATCATCCAACCTCTGCTACGTCTGCTCCGGCGCAGCCGGATCCGAACCCGGCCCGCGGCTTTGCCAAACAAACCCCGCCATCCGGCGTTCAGAGCCTTACCTCGGCCCCGGCACGCCGATGCCCAGTGCCCCGTCCCGCCGCACCTGAAGCAGACGTCCGAGCTTCGATCAATGGATCCGTCACCTCCTCCAAACCGTTCCGCTTTCTTCTGCCACTTCTGCTTCCACACCTGCGAAGCGGGACCATCTCCAGTTATTTTTATACTATTATTTTTAATAAAAGCATATTTTACTATGTTTTACTTTGCGCCGGCACTGGGCTTTTGCGAAAGCGCTGCATAAACACGCCAAGCCTTAAAAAAATAAAGGCAATTTTCTTCCAGCTGATGCTCGCCTCACCCAGAGATGACGCCGGAAGATTTCACATTAATTAAAGGGGAGATAGTAAAAAAATCCTAGGACTTCGTGGCAGAGCTGAAGCTGAAAAGGCCGAGCGGCCTCTTTACCCAGCAGGACAAGCCCACTACGGCGAGGTCTTTCCCCTCGCACGGCATTTTCAAGGTGAAGCTGCTGCTGAAGGCAGGGAGGTCAGGCAGCAGCAGGAGGGGCAGGGAACTGCGCCGTGCCTCCTGCCCGCGCGGTCACAAAATAAAAGATAAATTAGCTAGAAGGTAAAATACGGAAGCTGAAAGAGTGACACGAAGACGAGTGAGAGCCGGAAGAGTTTTAAATTCATCCCACGGCCGGATGAATTTAAATTTGACTGGAAACGGGTTCGGCGGTGAGAGTGGGCGAGCAGCGCGGTCCTGTCTGGCGGGAGGCTTTCGGTGATGCCCTGGGAGACGCCGGCGGCGCCGCGGCAGCCGCTGGGGCGGGGACGTTACCTGCTTGCGAAGGCGATTTCCCCGCAGGGCGTATCCTCGGACGTAAGATTTCTTCTTCAGGTTAAGCCGGACGAAGTTGCCGCCTCTCTGCGGAGGTGCTCTGCGGGGAGAGAGCTTGGCTAGGAACCCCCCTGCCCGTGTGTGGCAGCGGCTCAGGGGGGGGCCATCGGGTCCCCATCCTTCCCCCCCCCACCTCCTCAGCTCCTGCCTGCACCCAGCGCAGGCAGGAGCAAGGCAGAGCCCCAGCGCCCTGCCCACAAAACGGCTTTGAGGAAAATAATCTCAAAATCTTTCGTCCTTTAAAAGTGACCGAAGGCGACGCAGACACTCGGGGGGAGGCGAAAGGTGCGCAGGGCGTAATTACAGAAGAAAATCAGAGTTAAAAAAAAAAAACCAACCCCAAACAACCCCAATCTTATTCCTTCCCCCCCCCAATTCCTGACTTAACGCAAAGAAGGAGGAACTAGGGAAAGAGCAGCTCACTATTTATTAAAATTAAGAGGAAAAAGCCCCCCCAGGCGCTCTCAGCGTCCTTTCCCAACCACGTTTCGGCACTTTTGAGCACCGTGAGGCATCGTCGCAGGCCGTGACCTGACGGGCTCTGGCAACCCTTCCACCAGGAGTTTGAAGCGAGCCGTGAGCTACGCCGAGGCAGGCGAACCTGCGGCAGAGCGCCCAGCAGCACCGCCAGCACACCGGCATCGCCGGGGCAGTCGGCAGGACCTACCTGGCAGTGCCAGCTCTGCGGGTGGGTCTGGGCTGCTCCTCCTCCTCCTCCAACTCCCCCAGGATGTTTTCCGAGGGATCCGACACCTTCCTGCTCTCCTTTTGGGCTGCCACGTGCTTTTCTTCCTCCTCCGCCTCCTCCTCGCTCCGCTTCAGCCCGCCGGCAGCACCAAACGCTCCCTCAGCTGAGCCTCGGTGGCACCGCCTGAGCTTTGTGGGAGCCGCCGCACCGTCTCCACTGTCTCCGCGTGGCCTTTTCCTCCCGGAATCTTCCACCGACCGTCTCCCACCTGCCACCTCCTGCTCCTGGGGGGCACATCCGATCTCTCCCCGCTCCCCGTCCTGCGTGGCACCCAGGATCGTCCCTTCGTCCCCCGGTGTCCTCTGGCACCTCTGCAGCCAGGCGGGATCCAGCGAGCCCAGTCTCTGTGCCACCGTCCGCTTCAGCTGCTGGAATTTGTTCGGTGGCGGCGGCGGGGGGGGCTTCAACCCTGCAGCGAGGACGATGGGGGCCAGCCCCGACACCAAGGGAGGAAGGAGGAGATCTCCCGGCTCGCCTCCCTCACTCTGCGAAGCCTCCGCTGGCGCCGTGGCTTTGTCACTTGTCCCCAACTTTGTCTGAAGCCCAGGGACAGCCGGGGTCTGCCTGGCAGTGGGGGTCCTCCTGGGGGTGAGGGGTGTCTCCTGCGGACGGGGGAGAAGGACAGACGGGGGTCAGATTGTCCTCCAAAACTCCGCACCCCACCTCCAAATCAAAGGGGACCTTCGCCAGCGTTTGTGGGTGCTCTGCACCCCCAGCTCCCCGCCTCTGCTAACAGCGGGGGGGCTCTGGCAGGAGGGGGCTGTGATTTCGGAGTGGCCGGAGCAGGGGGAAAAAATGGGTCGCAAGCAGCTTCACAAGAAGCTTCTCTCCGTGCTGCAGCAGTCAGCGCCGATTCCTGGCCAGCCCTGACCTTCCCGACAGCTCCCAGGTTGGATTTCAGCTTCATCCCGTAGTACTGCGCCGAGGCTTTCGGCACGGCGCAGCTGCGGTGGCTCAGCCTGGGGGTTTTCGGCTGTCGATTCAGGTGCGTGCCCCAACAACCGGACTCCGGCACCTGCAGTGACACCGCAAACCGTTAAATCCAAACCATTGAATCCCCAAACCTGTTAAATCCAAACCTTTAAATCCAAAAAATGTGAATCCTATCATGAAAACAAGCTCCGAAACCTCCGAGAGCAGAAAGGAGCCGGACAACAAGCTTGGTATTATCACGCTGCAGCATCTTTCGGCCACAGGCAGCACGTCCAGCACGTTTTGGAAAAAATTCAGCCCTGGGGTATTTATCGCCTCACCCCAAGCACAGGGGCTGGCTCGATCGTTGCCTCGTTAAGAGGCTGGTTAAAACGAGCCCATGCTTCCAGCAGCCTGGATGCCGGCGAGCGTAAAGCGTGTGAGAGATTGCAGGCGTTTGGTTTCCCACCCCCACGGTGCCCTTATATTCTCTGTTTGGGGTGTCTTATTCTCCCACGACGCCAAAAATAGGCATATATGGTGCCAATCAGACAATTTTCCTCGCTAAGGTCAAATAAACGCCCTTATAAACAGGCAGGACGAACATGGCTTTGTCTGCAGTAAAGGACAAAGCACAAACACCCCAAAGCGCTTGCATCAAGGGTGAATCTTGGGGCGTTCAAGGCTCCCGGAGACAAAACCCAAGGCCCAAAGTGGGGTGGTTCTCTGGTACCTGCTCCGGGGCTGCCGGTTGGCAGGAAGGACTGAGCTGGGAGGGATCCGACTCCTCTCTCTGCTGCTTGAGCATCCTGTACTCCTTGTAGAGCCCTGTGACAGATCGTCGAGGCCGTTTTTTGGCATATTTAGTACTTACCGGAAAACCTCAGCAATTCCCACACCGAGAACCATCAATGTGTGCCACCAAAGACCCCCCCCTCCCCGCCCCCGACATCAAACCAGCCCAATGATGAGCATCCAGCTTGGCACGAGGGGTCACCCCAACCCACGAAGCACCCACAGCTCCGGCCGAGCGCTCCAGCTGCCTGTGGGGGGGGAGCCCAGCACCACCCAGGACCCTAAAATACCCCCTCGGGGTGGGGGGTGGCAGGGCTGGCACTCACGTCTGGTGTCCTCCGGAGCCGCCTCAATGTCAGCCTGCGAGGCAAACATGTTAAGAGATCGTTATTTCAGGCCACGGAGCAAATAATTGTTATTTTCTGCTACTGTGGAACGAGAGAGGGCTGGCTTGGGGTTGGGTTTTTTATTTTTTTTGAAAAGAAAACTGTGGTTGGGGCAGTGTCACGCTTGTTCCCGACTCTGGGATATCTGTTCTGTGATTTCTTTAGGTATTAGATGGACCTTATAGAAATGACTTATAGAAATGGAGGTGCCCCACTGATGGAAGGCTGGGTTAGGGGGCTGTGGGGTGCCCCTGTGATAGGGGTCTGGGTTAGGGGGGCTGGGGGGTGCCTCTTTGAGGGGGGTGCTGGGTTAGGGCTCCCACCATGGGGTGCCCCATTGATAGGGGTCTGGTTTAGGGATGTTGTGGGGTGCCCCTGTGATAAGGGTCTGGGTTAGGGCTCCCACCATGGGGTGCCCCGTTGGTGGGGGGCCGGTTTAGGGGTGTTGTGGGGTGCCCCTGAGATAAGGGTCTCGGTTAGGGGGGCTGTGGGGCACCCCTTTCATGGGGGGCT
>VYZV01022620.1:5089-25632 GCA_013401275.1 Pandion haliaetus
CACAGCACTACTTTTTGGCATTCCTGGCGGTGGGACCTTGCCAAGCTTGGCTCAGACCAGGGCTGAGTTGGGCTCCCTCCACTAACGCTCTGTCAGCTCCCCCCAAGCTCTCCCCTCTCCAGATCCCGGGAGGAAACTTCCCTGAGGGGAGGCAGCATGGGAGCGGGCAGCACCCACTGGCAGTGTCTGATTGTCACCCTCCCCGGGGGGTGACTGCCACCCCCAGAAGCCCAGCCTGGGCAGGACTGCTAGCACTGCGAGGGTCCTGTGGGCGAGACACTCAGATGGGGAAAACCAGCCACAAAAACAGCTTGTGGGCAGAGGCAGGGGTTGGGCAGTGCCCAGGAGGGTTGCTGCGGGAGAGCAGGGAGCCCAGGGGAGGTGGGTCCTGGCTGTTCTCTTCCTACAGCTCCACAGTCCATGCTCTGTGTCCTGCCGAGCCTCTGCTCCAAGCTCCGGGCGGCCACCCGAGGACAGAGAACAGCAAGGCACCGGGACTGCAACACCAGACAAGCTGCCAGTCATAACTTGGGATCAGATCCAAACCCCGGCCTGATACAATATACAGTTAATTACAAAATAAATCCCCTCCCACCCTTTGTAATAAAAAGAGCAGCTGACTGGACATGCATCTTTCTGGCCCTACAAAATAAGGCACCAGAGCTTAAAAATGAAACTCTGATTGTCTTTGATATAAAAGGAATTCCCACGTGTTGAAGGCAGTTGATGTCTGAGTGCATAACAGGGAGTGATCTTCAGTAGCTTTGGGTTGCCCAGCCTCACACCTGGACCCCGGTGGCTTTCTGGATCAGGGGAATCTGTAGGAGGGGAAGAAAGAAGCTGTTAGGGCTGGAGGAGGGGGAAGCAGGGAGCTGCCTGCACCCTGCGGCTGGGCAGGGCTGGGGAAGGAGAGGCTTCTCAGGAGTCTGTAAGTTTTCAAGCAAGTCTCTGTGCCGTGAAAGCCGCAGAAATTGCCAGCTGCCGGTGCCTGGCTCACCTTTGTGAGATCCACGCCAGTGATGGCACGCACAGAGGCAGGGATCTCGGCCAGCAGACGGTTCACCTCGGATGTTGTGTTGCTGCTCTCTCCACTGAGAATAACGATCTCGTCCACTTTAGAGAGGGGAGCAGCCACTTTGGCAGCGATCTGGGGAAGCACAGAAGGAAGGTGGGACAAGCAAAGGGTCAAGGAGCTGCTCACCAGCCTGCTGGGCAAGGTCCCTACACACCACATGGGGCCTCGCTGTGCCCCCCGGAGACCTGGGCCAGCCTGGGAACTGCCCACCACTTGCCCAGACAGGGGAAAGCTGCTCCCTCCTCACCTCAGGCAGCGCATCCAGCACTAGAGCCAGCTGGGCAGCTTCTCCATACTGCTGGAGTGCTTCAGCTTTCAGCTTCATCCTCTCAGCCTCTGCCATCCCGATGGCCTCAATTACAAAAGCCTCTGCTTCTCCGATCTTGCGGATCTTTTCTGCCTCCGCCTGAGCAATGAGGACTTGCTTCACCCTGGAAAGGGAAACCCAGCCCTCCAGCAGCCCAGATCCCCGCAGTGTACCCAGCACTGCTTCCCTCCCTCTGTCAGCCATGTGCCTATCCTGCAGAGAGCACACGAGCTGGGTCTCAGAGCAGCACCGTCGTGCATTTTTCTCCCACCTCACCCCAGCCCAGCGTGCAGCCAGGCTCAGGGCTGGACCAGGTCACGGGCTCACTCACTTCTCGCCCTCGGCGATCTGCTGGATACGGTAAGCTTCAGCCTCGGCCGGCCGCTTCACAGTGGCTATCAGCTCCTTTTCCATCCGGATGATCTCCTTCTCTTCAACATCAATCTGCTTCTTGCGCTGCACCACCTCAATTTCAATTTCCTCCTGACGGATCTTCTGCTGCTCCCGGGCGCTCTGGAGCTCATAGGCCAGCTGGGCCTCCGCAGTCTGCACACAGGAGAGATGAGAAGAGGGGTCTTGGCTACGATCTCCTGTGTGCAGACAAAAGGACCCCTGGCAGGCCCCGAAACCAGACACAGCTCCTGCTCCCAAACCTACCTGGGGTGACATCCCAATATCAGAACTGCACTTGCTGTCCTTCCCTGTACGCTCTTCCCACAGCACTTGAGCCCAACCAGCTCCAGGTTCAAGCTTGGGTGACCCTCCCCACCCTTTCCTCTCCTCCTAGTCACACCTAACTTGCAAGCAGGAGAGGAATCTGCTGCAAGGAGCTCACACTGTGACATAGAAACCCGGGTTCTCCACCTCCAGCTCTCCTAATACAAGCAAGAGCAGGAAGCTGGCAAGTCCCACAGCTACCAATGCCATCATGAACCAGCCAGGGAACAGCGGTGGGCTGTCGGATACCTCTCACCTTAATGTTGACCTCCTCACTGAAGGCAGCTTTCTGTAATTCAAAAGCCCGTCTGGAATCTGCTATTTTGGTATCTGCCATGAACTTGACATCTAGCATTTCTTTCTTGCACTCTGCCTCCTGCAGAGAGGAAACAGAGAGCAGAGGTCCAGGGTGTGCGGCCGGAGCAAAACAAGCTGCTCCGGGGAAGCCCAGCACATCTCCGGACTCACCCGAATGCCAGCATCTCGCTCGGCTTCTGCCACACCGATGTCTGCATCCCTTCGGACAGCTGCAGTCTGAGTCTTTCCCAGGGAGCTCAGGTAATCCACTTTATCATAGACATCCTGGAGAGAGGAAGATAAATCGCAAACACTTCAAATGGGCGACTCCATCTTGCTCTGTTCCTGTTGAAGCTCAGAGCAATCACTTGTGTGGTTAGGCCAGGGTAAGAACAAGCCATGTCAGCCTGCTGCCAAACAGAAACAGGCGTGACAGGGAGAGGCAGGCTCTCTGGACATCTTCCCTCTGACTCTCTGGAGGCTCGGTTATCAGCGAGCTCTCTCCATAAGCCATGTTTACAGAGGCAGCTACCAGGTGCTCTTTGCCCAGCTGCCTGGATACAGGACATCCTGCGGCGGCTGTCATGGAAACTCCCGGAGGGCTGGGGCAGGCTGTCAGCCGGAGCCTTTCAGCCAGCTGCAGTAGAAGAGACAGGGCCAGGCTCTGTTGTGCTGCTTCTACAGCGCTGCCGGGAGCCCCATAGCACAGCGCCCTATGTCTGGGCGTACCTTGATGGTGAAGCTGAGGATCTCGATACCCATGCGACCCACATCAGGAGCTGCCACCTCCCGCACCAGCTTGGCAAACTGATCTCTGTCCTGGTAGATCTGCTCCACTGTCAGGGTACCTGCAGAGAGAAGGAAGGCAAAGCACTTTAGTTGGAACAGGTAACACACAACAGTGTGCGTCTAAGCTCAGCAACGCCCTTGTTGTCCCTAATCTCTTCAGGTCTGGGCACAAGGGTGTAATCCTCTGCCCAGACCCCGCAGTGCAGACCGACATCTGTCTCAAGTGCAACCACCACACACACCTGTAACCTATAGGGACTCAGACATCTCTTACTGCAGGCACTGAAAACTTGCTTATCACAACACCCAGCAACACAGCAGGAGCTGCTGTAAGGGGGGGAACAATCTAAGATGCCACCTCTGCAGTCAGCAGAGGAAGCACCCATTGTGGCTGCTGCAGTGGCAGCAATACTGCTGGGACCAGCCACCAGAGAAGTGAGAAAGCTACTCAAGATGCCTTCAAGAGCATGAGCCCGTCCGCACCTAGGATGGAGCGCAGATGCCCCTCCAGCGTCTGAAGGACCACGTTCTTCACATCCTGCACGTTCTTCCCCAAGAACTGCTCACAAGCCACAGCCAGGAGCTCCTTCTCAGTCATTATCTTCACCTAGAGACAGGAGATAAAACCAAAGGGACTGAAGGCACCTGTCCAAAGAGGGACAGGCACCCAACAGCAGCAGCAGCAGCAGTACCACCATCAGGCTGCCAGGCCCCCATGCTACTGATGCTCCAAGGGACCATGCTGAGCTGTCATCACGCTAAGCCAGGCCACCGGCCCAGCCAGCGAGCCCCCGCTCACTGCTGCTGGGGTGAGCCCCGCTGCAGGCACATGCAGCAGTGCCAGTGTCTGGGGCAGACACCTCTCCAAACCCCGACTGCAGCTCAGCATGGAGAGGTTCTCGCTGCAGCCATCTATCCCACAGCAGCAGTTACTGGGTGATGTGGGGACAGAGCCTGGCCCTATAAGTGCACCTGATGAAAGCTCTACCAAAGAGCCCTGAACTACCAGTTCAGCCACTGCACCAAAAACCAGACCTAGGAGTAGAGGGCTTTCTATTACTAACCCTAACCAAAAGCCATTCATTACCTTTCTCTTCCTCCTCCTTCACTAGAATTAATTTTTCTGACATTGGAAAGGCAGAGAACAAGGAAGAGTGACGTGCCCAAGGAGCAGCTTGGGAACAGGGGCTCCATTCAGCGTTCCCTGCAAGGAGAGATCAGACAAGATGGCCGTAGCACACTGGTTTGTCCTGCTCGTGGCTGGGAGCTCCCAGCTGTCCTTTGCGGTGACCCCAATGTGTCCCAGCCAGGACCCAGTTGTCCCACTCCACACAGTCAGTCTGGTAACAATCTCCAGAGGTGGGACACAGCTGCCCCAGTGCCGCTTTCACCTCCCACGGTCAGAGCCAGATGTAAAAGCATCCCCAGTTCCAGACAAGCCAGGGCCTTACGATGGTCCTGCTGGTCACAGGGCCGCTTTTTAAAGGCAAAGTGGGCTAAAAATCCCTATGGGGTATGTTAGGCAGTGGAGATGAGTGCTCATGGAGCTCTCTAGGACCCGGCTATGAGAAACTACAACCCACCAAGGTGACAGCTCCTGGTGGCCAGGTCCAATCTGAGGGCTCAGGCAATGCCTGGACACAGGGATGTGTCTGGCAGCACCAGAGAAGGAAGCAGGGCCATATGAGCCACAGAGCTCTGCTTCTGGGCACTGAGCGGGTCCCACAGCACCCTCTCATGGAGACATCTGGGCTGGGCAGTGCCTCCTGTCCCATCAGATACTGGTGGCACCCTGCGTCCTGCTCCAAGGGCCCTGGCTGGACCTTCTGCTACCTGCGATGCCAGTATGGTCCTGGCTCAGAGATCTCCGAAGCTTCAGGTGCTGCACAGGGGCCCTCCGAGGGTCCCAATGCATGCTCTTGATGGGTTCACAGCCTACAGACCTCATCCTGACACCTACAAGACTGCTTTTCAGGGTCAAACTGCTGGTAAAAGCAATACAACTATTTCCTGAGAAAGCCTGGTTTGATAGCCTGTGAGTCCAAAACAATCCCGCAGCCTAACCTCCAGAGCCGAACAGCAACACCCAGCCCTGGCACCGCCAGAGAGCAGGACAACTGGGACTAGCCACCACTTCTAAGGGGACCAAAGGCGGACCGTGCTGGACACAGTGAGGTGACCAAGACTCAGCTGCCACCACTCTATCCCTAGGAACATGAAGCAACACCAACCTGGGCTGAGCCTATTTCCTATTTTTGCTTCTCAGGTTGCGTCTCCTAGTCTAAAACCAAAGGGACTTGGGCAAGCGTGGCAATCCTCTTCTGCTTTCTCCGCAAGACCTCTGGGCTCCTTACAGGGCCAGACCACAGTGGTTTCTTGTCCCTGCACCCCGGGCCAGCAGTGTGCACCTTCTACACAAGGGGGAGTTGGGAGAGCTGCTTATGGAGCTGCACCCGGGAGCATGGGCCCCACACAAGGCTCATCTCGAAGCAAATGGGAGGTTTTTGGAAATACCGAAAACAATTAAGACTCAGCAGCAGCGTGTTAGTGTGCATCTGCCAGTAATTCCACCTCTCTAAACAATCCCCACCCTTCAGGAGCTATGGAGAGGGCAGTTAGAGCACGGAGCAGGATGTTCGTTAAGAGAGTCCCTGCGGTACTTAACAGGAGCAAGGAATGATTCAGCCTCTCTGAATAAAGCTAGCCAGCAGCCTGCCTGCACCGGTAAACCCTGGACAGCCCGAACGAGCCTGGCTAGCCACTGAATACAGACGTCAACCTACAAAGCAAAGGCTGCACAAAACAGAACAGAGTTGAGCAATTCGCGCTCAGCTTGTTTCCAGTATTTCAGACAGGGCACTGCGACACTTGGTGCTTCTTCAAATGTCATTCACATCAGAGAGAGAGAGTTTAGCCGGCAGGAAATCGGAGAGCCTCCATAAAACAATCCCATATGGAGGATCGATACTGCCGCACCCAGCTCCAGCCAGCTGCAATCGCAGCGAGGGGTGAGCAGAGACAATCCAATTAGCTTGAGGCTCAGAAAAATGGTACAGAAGGATACAAAGCCCAGCGTGGCCTAAGGCAGCAGCATCCCCGTGCACCCCAAGCACCCAGCCAACACAGGAAGGAGGCTACTGGTGAGTACTCATTACATCCCTCTTCAAAAAAAGAACAGCATCCTTATGCACATTAAGCACTTCTATTATTACGGCAAACATTTTAAAAGGTGTTTCCCTAGTAATAATTTGTTTGCTTTTTTCCTTTTTTGCACAAGACCTTAAAAAAAAAACCCGTTTGCCTCAAAAGTACTTCTGCAAAATTAAGGTAACCTCTGCCACATGCATCCCCAGCTGCCTCAAGCCTGCTTTCTGCATGGCAATTCCTTACATCTCACAAGCCTAAACCTTTAAAATTAATTGACAGTGGAAAAGATAAACAGTGAGAAGAGAGAATAACATGAATGAGATGAATTGGGAGCTGCATTTTTAAATCAAGGTACCTGGTGATCCAGCTTTCTGCTACCAAGCGCCGCCCAGCCTAGACCATTTTGCAGGCAATGGAAGGATGTCCCAAAACTAGGTCAAAAAGGAATGCTGCCTTCACAGAAATACCTTTTCCAAATACAGAAGGAAAAGCCTACAGATTTATGAAATGTGTATGAGGGGACAGAGGGGTGCACATATTTCGCCAACTGTGCAAAGACTACTGTGGTTACGTGACGCGTTAACAGCTAAATGGATATAAAGAACTGAAAAACTGAAAACAAGGACACTGGTTCACATCATTAGAGCCAGGATGAGCCCAAGACACTGGGTCCCGTGCTGGTGCTCTTGCATGTAGCTCCATTCCCCAACAGCAGCAGGGCAATGGATTATCTGCTGTTGAGTCATGGTGTGCCCAGCCCCTCTGCCACGTGTGACAATCCAGAAACTGCTCCTGGCTGAATTCATATCCTCACTTATGCACAGACACAGCATGCAGCTCCTCTGCAACATCAGTTGAGAGCAAACCAATGAACCCAGGGAGGAATCCGCTGCTCTGGAAAGCACTGGGTGAAATCTGTCAAGCATTTGGTCTTAAAAGGGCTGCAGCAGCCACGGTGCTCTTCCCTGCGGGGAGCCTTTGGACGCATGTGGGATTTTGGTCACATCACTGTGTCACTCAGCAGCTCCCCTCGGCTCCACTGCAGCGAATGTGGCAGTCACCTCTCCTGCAACAACAGACCTGGACATGCCTTGGGACACAAAGTGACCACAGCCTTGTGTGCACTCAGAACCACTGTCTTGGTTTTATACACCCAGAATGAGCTGTTGGGAGCAATTTTATATCAAAGCATCCAGCTGCCTATTTGGGGAGTCAAATTCTGTCGAAAGCCAACATTTTCCTCCCAGCATCTTCTCCAAGGCAGGACCTGGTCACAAGGACAAACTCTGTATCAGGGCAGCACGCCTTGGAGTCTAAGAAATGCAGGTGTTTAAGTGTACTATCACAAGCAGCAAGAGCTGGTTCTCATGTATGAAGGCAGCTTGAGAGAATCAAAATTCAATTCAAGCCAGAAATTGGACACACAAATTTTAGTGCCTGGAGGGACTAAGTTCTTTCTTTAAGCTTTAACTCACCATGAAGAATTACAAGGTCCATGTGCTAGTAATAATAACCCAAAGCAACATAATGCTCGATGCCATCTCAGGAGTGAATGGCTCAGTCCTGCAGGGTCACACACAGCTCCAAGGGCAATGTGGTACATCAGCGTTTCACAAACTGATCAAGTCACCCCCACACACCTCATTTGCCATGTGGACAAATGAGACACCAGAAAAAGAGGAATGATTTGGGGGAGAGGAGGAGAGGTCACAACCCCCTTCACAACACAGGACATGCTGTAGCGTGTTTGAACCAACAAGGACAGCGTGATTTTGTAAAAGAATGTGTTTCATAGCAGTTGGCTTCTGTTCCTGGACAACAGTAACCTCTTAAGGGGGAAAACCAGATTTAAGTTAGAGACATGCATTCCTGAAATGATGTTTTGGAGTTACTGTACCTGTGCCACACCTGTGACAGTTAAAGCTACCCCCTCCGCCGTCTCTACGTCCTCACACCTGGGCTGTAACGTCATTATCTCTAGGGAAATCCTGCCAAAAAACGTAAAATATTTGCACGTTTCCAGGTAACACACACTCAGCTCTTCCCTTTGCATCTCCTGCCCCGGGCTACCTGCCGCACTCATCACAGGTAATGTAAGACAGGTGCAGAATGCAGCCGAGGGACTACATCCGTGACTGGAGACAGACAAGTCACTTTGGCTAAGAAATAGATTTTTCAGATAACGCTTAAAGGCAATATATCAGCAGAGAAAGGCTGGGAGCCAGACTGGAAATGATACTGTGACCCTTTTCCTTCTGCTAGGCTAGCAAGGTGGCCAGAAGCTAGCAGCTTTGAGACCCCAAAGGGCCCCCTGTCAGAGGCTCGCTGTGCCACGATGCCCAACACCAGGGCAGCATGTGCTCTCACTGGCTGGTGTCACTGGTTTAAAAGCACAGCATGGAGCCGGGATGCCCCCCCCCGGCCCTGCACTGCCACCCCCACAGGAGCCCTGGTACTTGGCAAAACCTGGCGCTGATGCTGCAAGAAGCAGCCCTGCCTTTGCCCTCGCTGGGTTAGCATTAACACAGACCTACGCCCCGACCTGGTTCACCTCTCCCTCCATTTTTCCTGTGTCCCGTGACCAAAAGGCAGAGAGAAGTGAGTCTCCAGCTCTTTAGGGTCATGCCTGTACGGTATCAGGCACCCTGGAACAGATCCTGCAGCTCTAGAGCTTTCTCAGTCACCCGAGGTGGGCTCGAGGTACTTTGCCCAGACCCAGCAATTTGCAAGTCATGATTTGGTAAAACAAGAGACATGCTTGGCTGTGGCAGGTTCTGCTTCAGGAAGCAAAGCCTGGTCTCGTGTTGCCCATAAGCCGGGAAGGCGCTGGGAGTCAGGACAGGGAGCCACAGGGCAGAGAGCTTGTGTCAGTGAACATTAGGTCAAACATTCGAATCACGAAGGGACTGCACTGGGCTGCTGCGTGCACGCTGAGTCGCTCCAGGACTGGCTGGAAGTGCCGAAATGTATCTCTGCAAGTTCATGCCTGCCTTGGCCACTCTCCTAATTAAACTGGCACGCAAGCCGGGAGCTGGTAAAACAGATCCCACTGTCCAGAACGTGCACAGGCATTTTTTGCCATATGTATTCAAAGCTTTGATCAGCTAGTGCAGGATTTTAGCCTTCTTAAGACCTAATCTATACTTCGAATTTAATTTCAATACTGTGCTGCTTCTTAGCTGGCAAGTCACAGGGATGTTTGGTAATTACTGTTACACTGGTTTGTAACTGCTCACAGTGCAAATGCTAGTCCTGTATGTTGCGATTCATCTGAGGTCTCTATGCTGTACTTTCGAATGTGACAACATCCAAAATGGGCACTGTCTCCATGGAGAGGAAGAAGGGCTGAGTGGAAGCCCACACCCAAAACTGCAGAGCCAGCTACAGTTACAGTTTCCCCACATGTGTACGGGTTTCCTTTTGAAACGGCACAAAACCTGTCTTCCCACCTGCCCCAAATCCAGAACCCAGTCTGGCCTGCTTGTGGCTCCACACAAAAGCAGATGCCCTTCTGCTCTCCAGCAAGCTCACAATGGAAACAGTGCTGTCGAGGAAAGGGTTACAGCTGGAGCAAATGCCTGCAGCGTTACCAGAAGGAGCCAGTACAGCAATGCTGAATTTGGAATTTGCCAAATATGCATCTGTCTGCGTTACCTATAAACTGTGGAGTGCGCCCCAGGGCAAGTGCTGGAGAAGGGGAAGGAGACGAGGGTATTGAGATTTCAACTGTCCCATTAGAAAACCATTAGTTTTTATGTTATCCTGCTGCTGCTGCTGCTGTTGCTGCTCCTCAAAACAGAAGGATAAACGGTTAGACATGATGTTAGGAAGCTGGTGGATTATTACCTGTGCAACCCCTGTTACGTACAGTGGGACCCCCTCCGACGTCTCAATATTCTCACAGCGACAGAGGATGGTCATAACCTCCAAAGACAGTCTGAGCAGCGAGGAATAAGGGTAGGACAGCAAATATACAAAGCAGTTATCAGAGAGTAAGACACTCATTGCAAAGGACAGACCAAGACTTTCAGGTTTCAGATTTTCCCTGTTCAGTTTGCCTTTCTCCCACTACCTGCTCCCAGGGCTGCGTAATGCTGGGCCAGGGCAGCTTCTCTGGTCACAGCGGGGAGTTTACAACATCTAGCTGTTTCTTTTAACGAGGATAAACAGGCCGGGGGCTCCTCTCCACCCTGCATCTCGTAAGTCACCATAGATTCAACTGAACTGTGTATCCCACCTGAACTGCCATCCTGGAGTCAGCTGGAATTGTCTGTTGGAGTAAACTTCACACACAGAAAATTCCTTTTTGTAATAACTTAGATGCTTCTATGCTAACATTTAAGAGGGGCCAGAAAAATGAAAATGCCAGGGACCTGGCTACCCACCCCTGACTAAGGCACTGATGAGAGAAGGTGCTTCCAAGCGCTCTTCTGGGAAGCTGAATAATACCATTTGGTTCCCCAGAGGCATGTAAGACCATGCTGCCTCTCTCACTGCTTTTATTTCTGACCCTTAAACAAGGATAGGATTTTTTTTTTCTTTTTTTTTTTTCCAGTCCTCAAGGTTGCAGCAGGATAAGAGCCCAGCACCCTGCCAGCTCTAACTGTTCCTTTTGTTCCCAGGTTAGTGCTACCTGGCGGGATGCCGCTGACAGCAACACAATTGCTGCTGTCTCTCTTGCTTTCAGCACTGGCAGTTCCAGAAAAGATGTCCTAATTTCGGAGGAGGAAATGTGTCTCGCTCTTCATGTTAATGCGGCAGGCTCCATCTGTGGCATGGCTTATGGTATTTGGGAAAGACCCTGTTTTCAAAAGGAGAATTAAGCCCCATATACTATGGTATGAACCAGGGGTATAGATTTTAAAGTAAAAGATTTGTTTGGGTGCTGGCATTCCTGTTGAGAGCCCTGTTTGCTAAATAATGCACAGACTTCTATCACATGACAGCTCACTCCTGGCAAGCAGTTCTTGGCCCTGGACTCAGCCTTTGCTTAACTTAATAAGTCAGCCTCCCGAATACATCTGTTATCTCCTGCACATGGCAGGTCAAGGTCCTGCACTGTTCTCTGGGCTTCTCACACAAAAGGAGGAGCAGAAACCATTTGTTCAAATCAACAGTTCTCCCAATGAGATGCCTCTCAAAAACTCAGGAATGAAGCCTGTCTGGATCAAACGCAGCTCTTAAGCATTGAGCCCACAAGCTGGGCCTTTCCTTCCCCTCCCACCTCGTACGAGCATCACTGGAGAGCCCGGGCTAAAGCAGCAGGTGTTAGCTGAGACCTCTTCATGCAGCCGGAGCACTACAGTAGGCTCTCGTAGCAATCCTGAGTACCAGCCACCTGGGAGAGGACCTGAGAGCTGTCGTGAGTCAATTGCCAGCAGCAGCCAGAACCCCTTCGAACAAGGCAAGCTGCCTGACCCCCAGGTGAACAGCAGCTATGGCAGTGTATCATCTGCAGAGCGAGGGCAGCAGCATGCTCACTTTGTCTGGTGGTGGCAACACATGAACAGGGAAAAGAGGTGGCCAGATCAAGCAGTAAGGGTTAACTACAACTTCTGGCCATCACTCAGTGCAAAAACCCAAAAGTCACGTCTTTATCCTTTTTCCCTATGATCTTTTAAACAGATGGAGGAAACCTGCATTGGTGAACATGAGGGAGATGTCAGGAGAAAGTAACATTCCCACGGATCCTAAAGACCAAGAGCCACGTTAGCAAGACAGCAGCACTGTCACAGCGTGTTAGTTCAGAGACCAGCACAGTAAGAAGCAGCAAGCAAAATCCACGACTGAGGAAAGAAAGGAAATCTCATGGTTTTAAATAGGAACACAGCCTGCTCCCAAAGTGACAGCAGTCAGCATATCTTTAGAAAAGGAGGCTTGAGGAGCAGGAGGGGGCACTGGCCCACTGCGTGCCACAAATGTATTTGTTACTGGGTGAGGGCTTGGGCTATACTGGGCAGAACTCAGCTCCCCTTGTGAACTCATGGATGAGCCAGGCCAGTGGCCCCGCTGCCCAGCACCTCTGAGAGAGCCTCATAGCTGCGGAGCACTGCAAAGGCAGCAGCAGAGGAGAGCAGGGCTGTCGCCTTCCTCAGCACTACTGCACTGGCACAGGAAGAAACACGCTGACCAGACAGGCTACAGCCCTCTCAGCTTGGTGGGGTTTATGTAAATAAAAAACAATGAACCAAAAAGAAAAAAAAACCCCAAAACCAAAACAAAAATCTGATTGCCTTGGGTTTGAGGAGAGGTGTGGACAGAGAGGCCATTTGAAATGTACTTCAGCTGAAAGCATGGGATTTCTTTTTGTTTGTCTTTTGCACTGTGATACACAGCTGTCCCCATGCAAATAGCACAGAACTCCCCCATCCTGCAATTTTATTTCGTACATCATCGTTTAGTGTCAGGTAAGCTTGAAATGACAGGATTACTTCCTGCAGGGCCCTGGACAACCTCAGTCCCCACCACTCAAAGCAGAGGATGGCCAGAAGCTGTGCAGTTGTGAGTGACCCTACATTCCCCATGCTTCAAGGCACAGGGCACATATTGTACAGTGCTGTACATGAGGCAGCCTTCCTTCGAAGGACCAGGAGCTGGTCACAGCCAAAGGCAGCGGGCTGGGCTGATGCGCATCTGTGGTTTCATATGCAGTGCCGTCCCGTGTTCCTAAAGATACTGCTGACAGCCCCACTGGGATGGCTTTGCCTAACTCCTACTCCAAAACCACAAATAATGGGGGTCTCCTTACCTTTGGGTGTCAGTAACGCACCACCAAGCCCAGGCCCAGCCTCCATATACATACTGCTTTACATCCGAGCCACAACAGCCACCTGCAGCACAGCAGAAAGCACAGAGATGTAGGGATTACACACACGCGCGCGTTGCTCTCAGCCAGGGAAAAACCTGCACCCAGACTGAGTCATGAGCAGAACAACTTCACAACAAGCCTGCCCAGCCTCTGGGTGCTGAGGAAAGCGCACCCTGGGGGGTCATCGTTTCCCCCAGCCCCTCAGAGCAGCATTACAGCACCCAGTGCTACCAAGGCAAGCTCTGCAGCATGACCCAGAAGAATCCAAGCATGCCTGCAGTGTCTGATAAATAATGAACACAGAAAACTCTTTCTAAGATTCACAGCAGCCCTGGAACACCCTTCAGTCGGCCATAATGCAGCCAGCCACCAGGGAACCCAACGTTCTTCCTCACCTCCATGGGCTTCACGCAGTAATTTTCCAAAGGCAACCTTTTTTTAGAATTGTCTTATAAAGTGGGAAAATAGTATTTGTAATAATTCAGTATGATGAACAATAATACACAGAAAGCAACTGTATTTCAAACCAGGATTTTATTTTAGTTTTGTTAAGCAGTTTAAGCACTTTTAGCAACCAGAATCTTTGTAAGTACATGCTTCAGTATCCTTAATCATGATATACCAGCTCTGTTACGGAAAGCCATGTAAGAAATCCATCTCCTTTCCTTCATCCCACACTGCAAACCACCCTTGAACCCATGAAAAAGCTAGCAGATCAGCGTTGGAGGAGGGAAGAACCCTTAAGCCTCCCCAAAGATGTCTCCTAGTTCTGGCTTGTGCGAGTACTACAGTGCCTGAGGCTTGGATGGTCCATCACAGAGCTTGCTGTGCCCAGAGTTCAGGCAGCCTCCAGAACGACTCTGACACATTTAAGATTTGACCCAAGTGAAGCTAGAAGATGCTGTCTGGATTTTCATATCATTGATTCAAGGAATAAGATGCCTGCTACCTTTTAAGACAGCACCCTGCCAGCGACCAGCCCTAGGTTTCATGCCTGGCAAGGGAGGAGCCCTGCAGCTCCCTGTCTCGGACCAGGGCCGTGAGCTGCCATCTCTCAGGCAGATCAAGCCAGCAGTCCCTCCCTAGCTTGTAATCCATAATCACACTTACTACAGCAGAGCCCTAGGGCCTCAGCAAAACAAGTGCTGTACCAACACAGCAACAGACAGTTTCAGCCCTGCGGGATGTATTTACACAGGCAAGACAGAGCCAGCACAGAGGAAGAGTGGGCACGCAGGGAAAACAGCATGGCTGCAGCGCTGTGGGAGCTTCACATTGTGGGAGGGGAAAGGGAGAACTACGAAGCCAGCATACGGCAGCCACAGAAGACAGCCCCTTCAAGGAAGATGACGATTATTACGTTTGCTGCAATAGGTCAAAATGAAGAAGCAAAGGCAGTACGCATCCAGGCCAGCATGCCGGCAGGGCCCTCTGGACCGCAGGAAGGGGACTCTGTCCTCCCCATCCTCCTCCTCCTCCCCCATCCTCAAGTGTTTGGCCATCTTCCACCATCAGCTAAAGATACTGCCTGCTTCACTGGCTTCCATGCAATGGTATAAACTGGCACATAGGCCCCATCTACAGTTCTTCACCCTCCGATTTCAGTAGGAAGTAAACACAACTGCAAGACGGATTTACACACTTTTGCAGGTCTCCTGTGCTCCACAGCCTAGAGGAATATTCTCCCGTCACCTCTGAAACAGCCTCTGGATAGCTTCTTCCTGTAGCTGGAAGGCTATTTCAGCCAAGCAAGGGGTTACAAAAGCTGATGATACAATATCCTGCATCGTATTAACCGCAACGCCTTTTAACGCTTCTTGGAGGATGTCAGCCCGGTTAGTTCAGCCTTTTAGCCAGGCCCTTGTTTTCCAAGAACAGGAAGGGAGGTGTTCCTGGCAGTCGGGAAAAGCAGCTCCACGTGGAAAGGTATTTTATTTCACAGGGTCTATGCGGTCTTTACCAAACCTCTGGTAACCGTTTCATAATAATGTTCCGAGAAAACTCTGCACCCTAAACCCACCGTTGTTACAAGAATGTGCCTCTCCACACAGACGTTTCTTTTCTTCTGCAGGCAACCTTATTTAGTAGCACATCCAAAGCAAGCCCCATGTTTGCTTCCCACTGCTACACGACACTGCTGCACAGCACAGTTTACCAAGCTAGACTGTATGTCAAAAAGTGTTCAAAGCATAAGAAAAACAGGAAAAAACTAACACATTAAACAGGAGCGGGATGCCAGCTGGTTGCCTTCATGCAAGCTGGACGTCTGCGCGCAGCAGAGCTCCGTCCCAGTAACGCAAGTCAGATGAGCTGAACGCTCATTTTCCATTGCAGCCCTGCAGCCTCTTTCCCAAGTCTCAGAAAGCAAGTGAAAAAGGAACCAACAAAGCGAAATCTTTGCAAGGCTAAAGAATAAACCCTCTTGCACAATGAGCTTTGGCAGAGAAATTGCCTTTTCCAGCTATAATACGCCCACTGTTCTAGCAGCCTGAGTCTCACAGCCACTTGGCCATTGCTTCCACAAACATCCACCGTCCCTCTTCCGGGGCAGTGTACAGCGGCCAGGCGCACTACAAATGGAGGATTCATAGCCGGGAAACTGCCATCCAGCTTGGCTTCTTCCCAAATGAAGGGGTCCCATGTTCAAGCAAGAATTCCCAGAGCCAGGAGAAAGCACATCATCTGGGTTTTTTTTTCTTTGTTTTTGTTTTTGTTTTTTTATGAAATGAGATTAATCACTTGGGAGTTTGTAGATAAATGGAGCTCTCGGCAGATGCAGGAAGCTGCTGCCCTGATGGACGGAACGCAAGAAAGAACAGGAGCCCCAACAGTTACAGGGACACAGGGCTCAAAACATCAAAGGTGGGATAATTTGAGGTTGTGAACAAGCTCTGTGTTATTTCCCCTCCCAAGGTAACTTGAGGCAATGCGCTTGTATTCTGGCAGGAAGCAGTTAGTGTTCAGAAATCAGACTGTGGTAAACACGCTACTACGACAACTCGGTAACTATATTCCTTCCCAGAGACTGTCGCAGGCTGAAGACAAGAACAGAGCAGACACCGCTGCCTTCACCTGCACAGAGAGAGCTGCCAACTTCACGCCTCTGTTCAAGGCAATCTGGTGCTGGAGTCTCCTCCTCCAGGAGGACCCACTGCCAAAGCTGGGAATAAGCAGCTTGGTCCAGCCTGACAGAAGCTGGATTTGTTAGAGAAACGGCCCTGTGCTGGGAAATGTCATGGGGTGTTAACAAGCAAGTGCAGAAAGACAGAGAAAAAATTGATAATTGAAAACAATTACTGACAAAAGCCATAATGGAGAGGAGAGAAAAAGGCAAAGGCATACATAAAGAAAATCACATAATAAAGCAGGGTCTAGACTACAGTCAGTGTCTGGTTCTTAGGCCCTGCTGTGCATATAAATTAGGCTTTGTCCACATCCAGAAATGGTACAAGGTTAACAAAATTTTATTTAAAAAGATGCAGGGTTCTGAGTTGAATCCATAAAATCCTTTGATGGTCACTACAGCAGATGAAAGCAGATTATGCTGGCTAGCGTGTTTTGGATGTAATCTATATCAAAATGACTTGTTTTAAGCTATGACTATCAATGCTACAGAGTTTAAAAAACACACGTTTAGTTTAACTCATCTGGTAAACAGAAACTCGGAGAAGACAAACCATAATGAAGTTATACGACAAAACTACAGAGATACTACCCTAGAATTCCTCTTGGAAACCAAAATGAAAGCCCCAAGGCTATTCTGTCCACCTCTTTCTCCTGCTATGTTTTCTGAAGAGTAATTTGCAAGTCTTGGAGATTTATCAAGCACCTAACAAGGGAAACTTTGAGCCCCACCACCAGCAAAAAGCTGAAGAACTACCCCCTGAGAAGGAAACACCACAGAGGAGCTGCCTAAGTTCCTTTCGTGCAGGAAGGGCTTGCAGAGCCTCAAGAAGCCTTTATTTCAGGCTTTCAAAACTTAGAGAAGTACCAATAAAACAGCAGTCACACTGGCTCAAAATCATGACCAGTTCCTCTTGCAGGAGTAAGAAGGATGCAGTAACAGGGTGTGAGAGCTTAGAGCAGCTCCAGAGGGGTTAACTACCCCTGACTGCTGGGGTGTGGCAGGAAATGTTTACACAAACCTGGAATTAACTGCTAGCTCTTCTCATACTTTGACAGAGATCAAGGAGCCCCAAAGGGCGCTGCACTAAAGTAAAGTTTGAGAAACTGGGCTGGACCATATTTCTCAAGCTGACTTCTGAGAAATTGTTAAGAGTGTAACAAGCCTTAGCCAAGGCAAGGTGTACAACACCTCCTGTTTCTCCTCATTCCCTAGAGCGCTAACCCATCTCAGAGGGAAGCCAGATCAGCTGGGCACGGCTCATACTCAGCAAATACAGTGTAGTTGTTTTCTTCTAGGCATTTACAAGCAATGTATTTGTTTCAATACTCTCCCAGCAGATAAAGCTAGGCTGACTGAGCTGCAACTCCCCTGACTTTTTTTTCCACCTTTCACACCCTGAACTTTCGATGAAACAGCAGTTTGTTCTGATCCTGAAACACGGTGGGCTGTGCCAACCTTCCCCTGTCACGTATCTCCAGGTGCTCACCTTGAGGCTCCTCTGGCTGCTGGATCATTGCTGCGTGGTGCCACCCTGCTGCCCTCGACAGCCAGAAGGAAAATGCCCCAACTCTAGAGATTTGGGCAAGGCTATTTACTTACGGTAACTGTAAGATGAACGTGGCCATTATAAATTACATCTCCTTATTATGAGTCTCTGCAGAAATACAGCATTGTATTTCAAAATTAGCAGATTGATCCTTAGCCACGAAAGCTGCATTCAGCCAGACTGTAACCCAAAACCAGCATTATGCATCTGAGACAACCTATTTAGCTGGTGGGAACATTTGGATATCAGAATGAACAGGTACTTTGTGTATCTCCCTGAAAACTCGACTGGCTCCAGCTGCGCCTGGAGAGGACCCAGTGATGGGCCAGGTGCCTGCCAAAGCCCCCTCAGAGCTTGCACCAAACCTCACCAGGAGGCTCCTGGCACCGCTACCCTCCAGCAAAGTTAGACCTACGTTCTGTAGAGACCACCATCATAATCTCCATAAGGCTTTGTGGAGCATTCTTACAAAGCCCGGGCTCTACATTTCATGGATGGATTGGCTAACCAAGTGCAATTTCTTAGAAGGAGATCGGTGTTGCTCAACAGGGGAAGGATGTGAGTGCCAGTGGGAATGCTGACCCGTGCCTGGGAGCAGCTTCCCAAATAAGGCTACGAAGCTCCTGCACACACAGATGTTCCCAAGGCACAGCTGGCTGCTCCTTGAGCACTGGAGGAACTCGAGTGTCTCACAAGAAAGTGAAAAGCAAGAACACCACTCCTCAGAAAAAAAATCCACATGCCAGGGGAGGCATATCACCAAACTTCCTTCAAGAGGCACAGGCTAAATTTACAATAAAGAAAACTTTCCGATCAGCTTCATGATATGGAGGTGCCTTCCTGCAAAGTGAAGTCGTTCAAATAACTGTATAACAATTCAAGACTGCAAGCCAAAAGCCTGCTTTTAATATTATTTGTTGTTGGTTTATTCTCCCCTTCCCCCTCTCCCCAAATCCAACCTACTATCACGCAAATAAATGCTGGCCCCAAAGGTCCTCTCTGCTTTTCCCTGGAGAGACGCGGCTCAAGTTCCTGGAACTACAACTGCCTGTAGTTACACGCCTCCCTCCCACTAATGCCCTGGCATTCACTCTGCACGTAAGCAGAGGAGCTGCAGGGCTCTGCAGAGCTCCCACAACCTCTTGGGCTGCCCCTAAAACTCACAGCCAGTGCTCTCAGGAGACAGCAAGCGTTTGCAGACCACATTGGGCAGCAGCAAAGGAAAACCGTGTCTGGTGGCAGCACCGAACCCAATTCTGACTCGCAGAGCCTGGCATGATTTACGCTCCCTTCCCAGAACGTGGCTGTACATCGAGGAGAGTCCTCGGCTCGCCGCTCCTGGCTGTGGGAAAGAGTAATGCTTGGAACTGCAAGCAGATGCCACAGATTCCTGCTGGCTCATCCTGCAAGCTGCATTTTGTAAACTTCAGAGCTGAACAGAAGCAAAACCAAGCTCTTAAGACTGAAGGGCATCCTGGCACACCTGGAGCACAGCTTCCTGATTCCTCCTGCAGGACATGGCATTTCACCAAGCAATGCTGATTTTGACAGGGGTCTCTTCAGAGGGAAGTGCAGTATCAGCTCTAGATCCCAGCTGGGAACTGCAGAAACATGCAGAAGACCAAGAAAACTTCAAGAAGTACTGCTGCTCCAGGCAGCTGGTGGGTGCGGTTTGTATCTCCTTAGAAGCAGCCGCCACAGCAGGCATACTTGTTTCCAAAACTGCAGCCTGCTTCTGGCATCTCCTCAGTAATTCCTGTAACAGGTCTGTTATCCAAGAGAGATGAACTGATAACAGACCAGCCAGAAAAGCAAGTGCCACAGCCTGCTGGAGGCTTTGGCTCCAAGAACATAACAACATAGTTTCACATGCATGGCAGAGCTGTGATCGTAGCACATCCTTGACGGTCACATGCATTTTGTCCCGCTTGAGTTTAGGTCTGAGCATCAAAGCGCCTGCTGCAAAACTAGTCCAGCATTGACAGAAAGGACGTAACATGACTGAGGACACATGAAGTGACCAACACCTGTATCTAACCTGGTTATTACCTTGCACTTGGCCCCAGGCTGTCACACAAGAGTGGAGCATCCAGCCCTTACAGCAAGCTGTTACATCACCTAACGGTAATTAAGTCCTGTCCGCATGCAGCCTGGTCTATGCCAAAGTGCAGTCTGGAGCTTCGGCAGGGTATTGGAGCAGCTACAGGTTGAATCAGACACAGAGGATTTCAGTGCTGGTTTATTTAACCCTAACCTAAGCAACCAGCTCACCTGAAGAGAAAACTGTACATATCTGGTGGGCATCAACTGTGTCCAGTGTCAGCACCACCGAGAGGCCAGGTGACGTGCTGGTAATGAAGCAGCAGTAAGATACAGTGGATGCGAAAGGCACCCCTGGAACAGGCCTGTGGTGCCCTGCCCCGAGCTGCCCTCTCTGCCCCAGTGGGCTGCTCACACCCGACTCTCCCTCCCCAGGAAAGCCAACCTGCCCCCCAGGAACAGGACGGTTTCTTGGTAATCCAAGCTACGGGCTGTTGGCAGCAGCCCAGAGCCTGGCAGCCTTGCTGGTGCCACTGCCTGACATCATCCGAAAGCAGCAGCAGCACCGGGGCGTGCCGCTGGCTTCGTGACCTTGCCCACCACTCCGTGCTGCGGGGACCCCATCCCGGGGAGCCCCGGGGTCCACATGGCAGGGACACCCCCAGCACCCCAGTGCCTACCCCCAGCAGG
>VYZV01022620.1:29361-62220 GCA_013401275.1 Pandion haliaetus
GGGGGGGAGAGAAAGGGGGGGAGAGAAAGGGGGGGAGAGAGAAAGGAGGGGGAGAGAGAAAGGAGGGGGAGAGAAAGGGGGGGGAGAGAAAGGGGGGGAAACCAAGGAAAAAAAAGAAGAAAAAACCCCAAGAAAACCCCAAAAGAAAAAAAAAACAAAAAGAAAAAACCAAAAACAAGAAAAAAAAACAAAAAAGAAAAAGGCCTTTGTCTGCAGGATGAGATGAGTTCGTGCGGCCCCAAGACAGGGAGAGGACAAGGCCTCCTGCCTGCAAACCGCAAGCTGCCTCCTCTGCTGCAAACCCTGAGCAGCGAGAAAGGCAGCTGCTGCACGGTCCCATGCCCTAAGGGAGAGGGCGAGGGGTGCACGCTGCCCCCCCAGACCCAGAGAGGTGGTAGATGCCCCATCCCTGGAAACCTTCAAGGGCACGCTGGACCCGACTGAGTTGAAGATGTCCCTGCTCGCTGCAGGGTGGGGGGTCGAACTAGATGACCTGCAAAGGTCCCTTCCGACCCAAACCCTTCTATGACCTTCCCGTGCCCAACCTCGACCACCAGCATCGCCCCATGTCCCCACGCAGGACACACCAGGCTGCTTCCCCCCAAGCACAGCCCCTTCCCGCAGCTGGGGCTCCTTTTCTGCGGGCAGACACTCTGGGGAAGGTCCAGGTTGTAGTGACAAGAGTTAGGACAGACAGTCAGAAAACAGAATGTGAAGTATTTTTTTTTTATATACAGAATACAGGAAAGTTTCTGTAAAGTCTAAAACGTTACAATTACTATGTACAGTGGAACTAGCTGTTCTGCTGCGGGGAGGTGGCATATAAACAAAAGAGACAGACAGGTTACGACAAACGATCTGCTACAATAGACAATTTGAGGAACGTCATACCACATGTAGCACTGTACACAGCTTTAAAACATTGAAAAATGCCATCACTGATGTATTTACACAGAATCCAACACTTTTCCTTATTTGAAATAAAAATAGGATGGACACCAGGAAAAGAACTCATTTCTCACTGCCCATAATACACAGTAGCTACTTGTAGTGCAACCATAGCAGGGAGGGATGGGAAAAATAACTGTGGGAAGAAGAGCGCTTCTTTACATTAAATAAAACAATGATATTGTATAGATTTGCTGTATGAAAACTGTATTTCTCTTTTAATATAAAACTATTGTCACTGGCACAAAATAGAACAAGTTTCTGATTATTTTACAACTGCATGGGAACTATCTGTCAGAGAGAGTCCTCGAGTCAGACAGCGGTCGCCCCTCGCTCCGACACGTCCTGCTCTCACTGCAGTTTTCCTTTTAAAATGAAATGTATAGTACAAATATATGTGCAAATGCCCCTAAAACTTGAGCAAAAAAGAAAAATTAAAAAAAGTTAAACGTTCTTCATTTCATGCAAACGGCGTGTGAACAGTCTCTGGGCCGACACAGAAAATCCCACCTCGGTTTGTACATTTTTGCATTGCAAGAGTCTGAGGGCGTTTTCTTTACTCCAAAGCTCTCTTCCTAAAATTCCTAGGGAACTGAGTTGGACCGCAGCACGGGCACCTGGTGGGGTTTCAGAGAAAGCTTCTCCTCCAAGTCCATGTCTTGTACTAAGGCAGTGTCCCCCTTGGGCTGTTTGGTCGCAAATTCGGTAATGCTGAAAACAAACTGCAGGCAGCCCAGCTTGATGTAACTGCCGTGGTGGAGCAGGGCTGTCCCCTCCCAGCCAGCCCCGCTGCCCCCTATTAAGCTGGAGCTGCTGGCTTTGCAGTTACAGGGTTTCCGATGCTGCCCTTGTGCCTGCGAATTCATCACAGCGGCTTCTTCATGCGGCTCCTCTTCTTGTTTTCTGCTTTTATGTCGTTCTGGAAAAGACAAAACACATGTAAGATTTGGGCAAGCCAGCGGCAGCTTGTTTTCATCAACAGGGGCTACTGTTGAGGTGCCTCAGGGGTAAGATCCTCCAGCCACGAGACATTTCAAATGTCTGCAGTGCACGGCTGATAAAAGGGAAACAGGATCAGCAGCCAAAAAAAAAAAAAAAAAAAAAAAAAAAAAAAAAAAAGAAAGCACTAGGAGTTATCTAGGCTTTGGAATNGAGTAAGCCATGCAGGGATGGGATGCCTGTAGCACAGCCCAGAGCGCTTGCTTACAGCGTGGGAGGGGAGGACATGCGTGGGGAAACCCCTCAGTCCAGCTCTGAACCACAGTTCATCAGCCAGAGCTGATGTCAGGCAGGGACCTGGCGCTTGGTTAACTCCAGCACCAGAAGCAGGAGCTACCAGGGGTTAAGAGCGGAGCACTTCGCAGGCTGAGGCACTCCCTAGGCCCGCAGAGGAAGGTCTTGTGTAACCCAGGCTGAGGCCAGTGGAGAGCCTCCCCTTTTTGCAAGGGGTGCACCAACAAGGAATCGATTTGCACCCACTCCTGTTCCCCTCTAATAGCTCCCTGTGGTGTAACGTGGGGCTGGTGCTGTCTCAACACTCACTTATCACACTCTGCACTTTGGCAACAATACTGCTGGGAGGAGTGGGCGTAATCTTCTCCGAGAAGTCACACGAATACAGAACATTGTCCACGGTCGTCCCATGCTCACTGTAGTTCAACAGCTCGTAATGTTTCGTATTCTGAAAAAAAGGGAAGAGGAGGGAATCAAGACATCACGTCAGAAGGGCTTCTGCCCGTGTATCTCTTTGGAGCACTGCACTGTCGATGGTTAAATAAGAGCAGTTAAATATCCTCCAGCTTCAGAGACCACCAACCCTGACCCTCGACCCTCGTGCACGGCTCGTGCTCACAGAAGAGCTGGCTTTCCCCAGCAAGAGCTGCTTCCCAGCAGGAAAGGAGGACTAAAGCAGCTTTGAGAAGAAGTGGGTTTTACCTACTGCACTTGGACCAACAGATCTTTTGGAAACAGGGATTCAAGCTGATTCTCACAAAGCGCCCACACCATTTTCACAGGCACACTAGATGCAAACTTGGCCCGAGATCTGTGCCTAGCAGGGCAGAGGTGTGCTTTGGAAAGCAGACACAAGATGGCAAGAGGGAAGGCAGCGTGCTGCAGCAGCCACAAGATAAGAGACAGTCTGGGATTTACAGGCCTTTTGCAGACACTGAAATGCCAGGAGACATTACCGTGACACGGAGCGTTACACAAGCAGCATCAGACTCAACTGAGATTTGCAGAGGATGTTGACAGAGTGAAGGAGATTTCACGTTAGCTCACAGGCATCACCTGAGGGTTGAAGACCTTGTCCCCCAGGGACTACAGAGCTTTAATCAAGTTCGAAAAATTCCCCATGCAGGGGAGTAAGTTTTCAAGTAACCTGCTAGACTGCAGAGACCAAGGCCAAGCATCAGCTGCCCATGGCCAGAAGCAGAAACAGCAGACAGAGCTAAGGAGGGGGAATTCTCCCTCTAGAGCAACCACAGCCATTGGAGGCCTGCTGGAGTATGGAAGGAGTTCAGTGCCTAGAGCCTGATTTAGCATTGACCACTGTGAGGAGATGCTTCAACACAGATTTAAGGTCTGGATCCCATTACCAAGTGTGTTCTGTAGTTTGTAGTGCACTGCACTGGAGGAATGTCTAATCCTGGATCCTGCTCAGTAGCTGGTTGACAAATGGTGATATAAAAGACTATCTTGCTTCAAAGACTGTTTCCATGCTAAGAGACATCTCCAGCAGCGCTTTTATGGGCAGACCTGCCAGTCTATTTACTTCAAGAACAAACTAATCTCTGCACTGTAGTTAAGGAGCAACTGTAGACCTCTGTTTATGCTGAGAGATTAACTGAAATTTTAGTTACATAAATAATTTATACAGAGTACTGCAGATGACATGAACGCTTTGCACCACCATCGCACCTGAAAGCAAGAGACTCAGAGCAGTTCCCTGTTTTGTTCCAGCTGAGGTTTGATGTCGACATGTAAGGTTTAGCTTTTATTAACAACGCAGCTGGATCAAAAAGTATCGAACCGTTTCTACAACTTTTTCTTTCCCCAGACACCAGCAGTGACAGTGCTTACTTGTGGTCAGTCTTTGTCCACAAGCAGTTAGCTCAGAGAAATCATGCTGGCAGAGCTCTGTGCTTCAGAAAAGGGTTTGACAGAAAACGCTGACGCAGCCTTCACTGGAGTGAAACCATTCACAGCCCTGGCTTTTACTTTGTAGTCCACAAAGGAGCACCGCACAAAGACAACCTGCTGCCTGTATCTCCAGCTCCCACTGCCATGCATGCCAAATAATAAAAATTAAAACAAAAAAAAACCCAAAACACTCAGGCACTCACTCACCTCATCATAGAATATGCAGGCATGTTTGCCAGACACGTAGTTACAGTGACCATAGCTTGTAAGGCACACATCCATATCAGCTCCTGTCAATGGGGAGGACAAAACAGGCTCAGTTCATTTCAGAAAAAACTGTCAGGCAGCAGAGAACAACACACAGAATTAAACTTCAATTAGCAAAACAACAGGGGAGCAACTGCCTTTGTTCGAGCTCCCAGGACTGCATGAATAATGCTGCGATAAGCCACTGAACAAAGTTTCAGTGGGGGAAGGGAAGGCTAGCAGCACCATGAAGGTTGAAGAGCATTTCACAGTTACTGGGTCTATCCAGAGCACCAGAAGAAGAATCTAGCAGAAAGAAATGAAACTTGCAAGCAAACTGTAACTCTTCTCTCCATTAATAAGGCATTAAATCTCCAGGACAGCCATTCCGCTAATTTTGATACCAGCCGGGTTACAAAGGTGCAACCCCACAAAGATTCAAGCGGAGGGGGAATTTCCACATTTCTTGGTATCGAAGAATCCCAGTACAAGTGGCCACAACGCACCCGTTTTCTTCTTCGATACCCATTTGGCAAACACTTAGGGAGGGTCAGGGAGAACCACCCCGATTCTGAAAGGTCAGGGCAGAAAAAGCTGCTCACCTGTCCCAATGTAGAGGGTTCGATAGCACATATTGACTGCACCCCCTAAGCCCATCAGAGGATAGAACACCGCCCGGGCTTGCACTTCCTTTCTTTGCGCTGCAAGATAAAAAGAAATTACTTGAACAATGTTATCAGCTACAAAGGCTGCTTGACCCCAGTGCCCCCAGCGCTTCGTTCCAGAAAGCACAGATCCTAGGAGGGATGCAGTCAGCTTTGGCCTCAACTCCAATTCCCAACCCTCTAGGAATGTTTATGCATTAAACATCTTTTTGCCAGTCATCAGAGAAAATTGCTCTCTCCAGTAACCCACACAAGCCATGCAACTGGGGGAACGTTAATATCGAGTGTGCACAATGGAACCACACTGAGGAAAACACAAGCCTCCTACCACTAGCTTCTTTCTTAATCTCTTCCACTTTGGGTAATCAAAGAGCTGAGTCTTGCTGTCAAAGCACCACTTCAAAAAAATTGGTGCTGGTGAATGTCACCAACTTAACAACTGCAATTTCACTTCTAGTGGAGCTGCAGGAAAAACACACGGGTTGAACAGGGCTTGTCCAGGGTCCAACCCAGCTCCTAGGACAGGATGATTTACCAAGTGGACTCCTTTACCCTCAGGTCGGTCCCTACGGCACACTGGACAATGGCTGCTCCAGGGCTGAGCCTCCAGAGCAGCTCCCTAGCACCCAAGTCCAAATCACATATTCTCACATGCCCACATTAACTGGACAGAAAATCATCTCCTGTGGAACAGGTATCAAACTCCGGACCACACAGGCCTAGCCAGGATTTCTGCAGCTGTCTTTTTGGAGATAAGCTGCTTAAATGCAGAGTTTAGGCCCCTCCTGATACCACATCTGCATGGCAGTTTTACAGCAGAAGTGTGAAATCAAAGAACAGAACATGAGGATTACAAGAGATTGTTTGCAGTCACCTATGTCAAGAACATTAGCCACACTGAGTGGCATCACTGGAGGTGCAGCACTCAACACAGATGAAATGTGCAGGTTCCCACCTCTGCCCCGCTGCCCTGCACAAGTCCTTTCCGCTGCCTGGCTCTGCTGGCTCAGTGGGACTCACTAAAGGCTTTGGATCTAATATTTCATCAGTAATGCTAAACAGTCAGCTGGATGCATCATTCCTGCCCAAAAAGGGTGATGGGTTAAAACAGCATCAGTCTGCCTTTTGAAAGGCAGACTGCTGAAGAATTTCTAGAACTTGTGTGTTACGAGCAGCACAGGAATGCAGCTCATGTCACAGCCTGGTGCTGTGTCCTACAGCAGTGTTCAAAAGAAGATTGACAAAGCATTTAGAGAATGCTGTGATGATACAGCAGCAAGCAAGCAGGCAAGCAGGGTGTTTCTGAAGAAGGTTACTGACAGCTAGCAGACTTCCAAAGATCTTATCCTGAATATTTACCCCCAGGCTTAGCAGAGGAGGAGCAGACAACTGCTCCCACAACAAGGCCATCCAGTTAGGGCTTGAAAGCAGATTAAATGGACTGGCTGCATGCAGAGGACCATGAAGCCATGCTCCCCCTGAAGCTTTAGGTGTTAGCATGCCAATACCAGTGACCATAAACAAGGCCCATGCTGCACTCAGGAATCTGGAGATTTCCAACAGAAGCGCAAGTTGTTTTTCATTATTTGCACTAGTTGCATTTAGTGTTTCAGCTTGACAGCAACATTATTCTGAACAGGCAATGACAATGTCACATGTATGTTCTGTGCCCCAGTTCCTCCTGTTCATGCGCTTGTCTCACAAGCAACTTCTCCAGAAAGAGAGAGCAGGAATTCACATACTTCCCTTGCCCATCTCAAAGGTGAGGGGAAAATAGAAAAGCAGCTGAACCTTCCCATCTCTTGCTAATTCTAAGATGAATAAAACACAACTTCCACTAAAGATTTCCAGCAGAAAATCAGAAGTTACTGAAGGTGTTTTCATTGCATAATTCATAAATAATTAAGTAGAGGGACCTGAAGGAGTTTCTGGCCAGTGGGTATCCAGAGCAGGGGGTTAAGAGGAAAGAAACGTGAAAGGCAGCATCAGACAGATACCAGAAGAAGAGGGAGATCTCCTTCAATGAACAGGCAAGGGAGTGCCAAAAAGCTATGGCTCAACACAAACCAACTATTCTAGGGCTGCTCTTACCTTCAATGTGGTTTCCCACAGGAGATTGCTGATGGGAACTGACACTGCTCTCTAGAGACTGAGCTTTGGAAGGAAAGAGCTGATGTATTCTCTGCAAGGCCAGAAACTTGATCAGCTGCTCATCCAGCATATTTATCTCAATCTCTGTTAATAAACAAAAAGCAATTAGTAAGTTATTCATGGAAAGGGTGCAATCTGAGCTGCAGTGGATTTAACTGTCCCACTTTCAAACTTGCCATTTGCTTCAACAGCAAAGACTTGGCAAATTTTGCAATATCGAGAATCTTACATATAGGTGATCTATTACTTCATATCGTCTCCTGTGAGCAGCATGCAAGGAGAGTGCCAGCGATGGCCAGAGAGCTACAACTGAGGCAGCAAGCAGAAGTTTAGGGGAACAAGGACTGATAAAAGTTCCAAATCTGCTGTTTTGGCTCAGAATCAACAGGTCTGCAGAGGTGGACATCATGCCCCTTTGGGCAGCAGGTTGGGTCCTTCTTGGGAAGCTCCATTTTCTAGTTAGAAAGTCTAACCCTACATTACAGAGGAAAGCAGTAACCACCTTTGAAGCTGCTACAGGCTCATTCTTGAGTCACGTGCTTTCATAGCAGGGTCAATTAAACCAAACAGGGCAATTCAGACAATATTATTAATGAGCTTTAGAGCCGATCTCTTGCTGATAGCTTTTAAGTGTTTGTATTTGTAAAGCCCTACAGAGGTCTGCTTTCTGGCAGCAAGCAGGCTGGCTAACCTCTTCTTCCAAGAGCTTTCTCCACATCAATGACAGTTAAAACGGCAAGCAGAAGCAGCAGAGCCGTAATGGCCTTCCCCCGACAGCAGAGAGGTAGCCTGGGCAGGCTGAGCAGTCGGGGTTCACCCAAGAAAAGAGGGTCACACTAGCAACACCAGAAAGGCTCTTCTTCAGATGTAGAAGTCATCTCTGGTGACAGCCTTGCTATGCTACTGATGATTGCTGTTCAGCAATCTCCTCCTCCTGAAGTCACTCCACTAAGGTTTGGCATTTCTTGCCAAGCGCAACAAAAGGACAATAAAAAATGGGCCAGTCTAGGAGAAGACTGACAGAAGCAGAAATAAATCAGAAAATTAACTAACCCATTAGAGCATCACCACTCTGGTGACTGCTTGACTACAAGATCTATTGTTGCTGGACTTTACGCCCATTGGGAACAGCTCTGGATTGCAGCTAGCACCACAACATGGCAGGGCTGCAGGTTTCTGCACGTGAATTCCACCTGGAAAGCAGCCCATGATCGTTCCCCAGAAAAGCTTCAGGCAGAAACACTTCATTGGCCTTGCTGCCTTGGCAACACTACAAGTAGGGAAGCATGTGACATATTTAAGGTAATGTATACCCAGCCCTGCCCTCACCTGACTGCAAACCTTCTTTATCTCTGGAACTTTTCCTTAAGCAGAGACAAAATGCTTTAGGGAAGCAAACACACAGGGCTCGTAGAGACTGATAATGAACTAAATACTCACCGCCGTCCATAAATGCTTTCAGGGAACTGGTGAGGTCCAACATAGCTGCAGAGTTTGAAGTGAGTGATGAGGGTAGAGTTAAAGCGCTTCCTATGGATAAGGTGCTGGGACTGACCTTACCATCTACAAAGAAAGATGGTGCAGAGAAGATATGTCACTGTGACGTTCGTGAGACATGCACCCAGCCCTGAGGCTGCACTTTGCTTCCAAGCTGCTCAGAATGATTAATTTTACTCATAGTCATGCTTTGAAAAAGGCCTGAACTAGAGGCCATTGGCTTTCTTCTCCTCACAGAAGGACTAGTGTGTGCCTCCAACAGAGCCAACTGCCAGCTTCTGCCTCTCGCCTCCAGTTGTCGAAGGAATTCTGGACCTATACATTTAAGCTCCTACTCCCTGTTTGAAGCAGCAGCAATGAGGGACTGTAAGTGATGTCCTACAGAGACTGAAAAGATGAGCACCAAGCCCCCAGGAGCTTGAAGAGCTTGCTAAACCTAGAGACATTTGCCAAGTAGCTTGTCTAGGCCTGAACGTGCATAAAAAGTACAATTGCCACATTTTTATTTCTGCACAATTATAAAGTCTGGGGTTTACTTCACTGCCCAGTAAGAATGTGACAGTCATAAGCAAATTCTATTATTTACAAAACAAAATCCTACTGCTTTGGCAGTGACCATGAAAGCTGAAAGAGGCAATGGCAAATGCCAGGAAACAAAATCCCTTTAATGCATTGTTGATACCAGACCTTCTTGAGTTGGTTTGCTTAGAAGTAGAACTACTATATGCCTGAAATTTATGGCAATAAAAAGGACATGAATGATTTGTAATTTCGTACTTGGCCACAAAATTTGCACACTGTAATTTAAGATTTGTTATAAATATATACAAGCATCATATTAGATGGAATATCCAAATATTTACACCTTTCCCAAGAGACACTGCACCAAAACGATGTTTTAATATGCCTTTTGTAGAATGCAAGCTTTGCACCAAAAGCAATTATTTAACATCTTAAGTAACTGCAAAATTGTGTAGAGTTTGTAGTGCTCTTCAAACCACAAGCAAGAAGTTCTCTATAGTACGGTCTCTCTTCCGCCACCAAAACTTCTCCCAGCCTTGCATTTCTAAGCGGGGCATGGTCAAAATAGCAGCCTCAGAGTAACCAAGTTTGCTCAGCAATAAGCAAGGAGGCCAAGTACTCTGAGGACTGCTTCCAAACACAAGGTAAAGCTCAGAAGTTATTCATTAAGGAATTTTTAAAAGAATAATATGCCTCTGTTGCTTGCAATCACCAGATCTGAGCCACTCTACACAAGCCTGCCACAGAGCAGCTAGGAACTGCAAGAGACATGACAGACAGCTCTTGTCACATGCTTTTCAGCAACTGCTTCAACCCAACCTGCACAAAGGGTTCACTAGTTTGAGTGTTGAGCTGGTGTGGGGAAAAAGAAGAAGGTTTTAAGTGAAAGCTTATTCTAGCAGATTTTGAGTTATGGGCAGTTACTCTGACTTCCAACATCCATCAACATCTTTGACTTGATATTTTTATACTGAAGAATGGGTATATGCACTTTAACAGCAAGTTTTTTGGGTACAACTCTCAGCAAGTTTTTTGGGTACAACTCAGGACAGAGATGGTATATCCAAGTCCCTAACTACCCCGTATTAACAGACTAGCAGATACTAAACAGACTACAGGTTCCCAAGTCCGCATTTCTCTAACATCAAGGCTCTACAGCTGAAGACATCAAACACATCTGTACTAGGGGACACAACCACCGCCAGAACTGTTACCATGTACAGAGATCATAGGATCGGATGCCAGACAGCTGCTCTTGTGAGAAGGATTACCTTGCAATCAGACTAGTACTTTAAAACAAATTGGTAGTTTTAAAGCAGCACTGGAGTGGCCAGTTGTTGAAACACCAAGACAGCAGTCAACTGATTTAAAACCACTGCTGCTTTCCAGAATTAAACTGATCTATTATCCTGCTTCTCAGGACAGAGTTCCCCTCTCAATAATATATGCAGCCAGCAAAAATACATCCCGTGGCTCCCATGAAGGGACCTAAGACAGAGGAGACTCAGAAACTTCTCCCAGCTCTCCACAGAAAGCCCAGTTCCCAGTTAGATGAGGGCATACTGCTAAAGCCTTGAGGTTCAGAATAACATTTAGCCTGAGCATCATCTCAGCCCCAGGGGCCAAGATCAGCTGTTTGGCACGTACCTGAAGGTGGTGCTGGTGAACAGAATCTGTTTGTAGACCCAACAGCAGAGATCCCATCTCCAGCAGCCTGCGGAGGGGTGAGAGCCCTCGTGGCGGTCAGAGGGGAGCCCATAGATCGCAGGTCTGCCGTCAGCGGCGGTCCTATCTGTGTCTGCACATTCTTCTTTTGCAAAGTGCTGGTGGTCTCCAGGCTGGCACAGGAGCTCGATATGGACGTAGGCATACCTGTGACCGGCACAGAACCCCTTTGTGCACAAGAAACGGGTCCTGCTATGTTCTCTGTTTTGACAATGGTTCCAATGGTATGATTCAGAAGTCCACAAGTTGCTGGGGGCGTGAGGGGCCGAGGCCACGTTTGCCGATGAGACAAAACAGGTATTGTGTTACCAGATCCAATTAGCCTCTGGGAGTCAGTCAACTGTGCTGAAGATTCAGATGAAACGCCATAGAAATGAGGACCATTTACTTTAATGTCAGAGGCTGTCGGCCCATTCGAAGTCCCGCAAGAAGACACCTTCTTGGACTTATCTATACAAGAGCTGCAGCTGACATCTTCCTGTGACAAAGTCTGCTGGGATTGCGAGGAGCTCAAGGAATTCTGGGTGGTAATCCCTGAGGTGCAGGACGACATGGAATAGAGGGAAGGTGTGGGTGCCTTGTCAGCTGCCTGGTAAGGGTTGGCGAGTGAGCCGTCTGCCACAATAACAGGCTTAATATCAGCCTTCTCTGTTTGTTCAGAGTCCCAAAGGGAAGTCATCTGCTTAGCAGATAAATGTTTCAATATGCTGCACTGGAGCGCAACAACACTACAAAGCCACTGGGAGGAAGAAAAAAGTCCAGGTTAGCTCCACAGGCAGACAGTGCTCCAAACCTCCACAGTTACTCCATCGCTCACCCAGCACGAAGAAATTCAGCTGCCTCACTGTGCTGCTGACTGCTCTGATGCAGTCTGAAACTACAGCATCTGCTCTGATGCTCATCTAGAATCAGGAGAAAATTTTGTCCAGAAGTACAAAAGCGCAACCAGAATTACGTGCTGTTTATCTCCGTGCCGGGGATAGTATAGAGAGGAGCTGAGATTAAAGGAGGGAGAAGACAGAAGATGCACTTCCTCACCCCCAAGCTCTTCCCTCTCTTCACCTGTTAAGCGTTGCAACTCTTCAGCTAGTTACAAACACATCTTTCACTACTATGGGCTTCTATCCAAACACAATCCTCCAACTTACTGTGTAGCACGCTGGAAAGAAATGCTGATCTACCTCACACTATAGGAAGTCACTTGCCAAAGCTGGGGTGAAGAGCACCTTTCCTTTTTTTACACAAGGTAGAGGAAGACCAAAAGATTTATTCGAAGTTTTAAGCTCCATGGTGAATGTGCACCTGCCACATAGAAGAACCCCGCCTGACTAACAGGAGGACTTGACTACACCACTGATTGCAAAGCAACATGCCTTTGTGTTGTGCAATCTGGCAAGAAGTTTCATACAAGATTTAAACACTCATTTGACCTTGACTTAAAAGTCCAATTCTATCAGCAATAAAAAGCAGCCCAGAAATGTGACGTTACCATACGAATAAACATGTCAGAGAGCAGCCTTACATAATCAAAGTGGAAAGTATCTCCCCTCTGCCAGGAAATAAAAATGACATCTAGACAGAAAGCCCTCAACTCCACTCTTAAGGCCAGAAGCCTATTTCACCACTTCTCTGAAGTATCAAATGAGGAGTTTTACATTTCACCTGGAAAGCCAGAATGAAGTTTTAATGGGCAAGGGTGTCAGAAACAAGACAAGCTATCACCTTCAGACATGATTTTGAGACTGGTTTCCTAGACAACTGCTCTGATCATGACTGAAATGGAAGAGATTTTTGTACCAAAGCAACTACAGACATAGAGTCCAAGCATTTGACTTCATTTACCTCCTGTTGTTCCGTCTGGCTGGCTAAGTGCTCAGTGTTCAAAAGGTGCTTCTGCAAGGGTTCCTCAGGGATCCCGTTACAGATCAGCTCGCCATCTCTAATTGCTGCAGGCGCAAGTAACGGGGGTGGAAGCCGGTATTGGGACTTTATAGCATCAGGAACCTAGATCGTAGAGAAGGAAGATCACACATGAGAACAATTACTCAAGAATGACTAGTTAAACAAAGTGCCTAACCAGCACCACACTTTGTGTTTGCTGCTTTCTGACCCAAAGGAACCCTGCAGACAATACATTAGAAGCTTCAAGGACTGAGTGCTTTAAATTGATGCAGCTAGGCTGAAATTAATAGGTTTTATCCCCTTAGGTCAGGCATGACTTCAGCACAATGTGGGGGCTACAGCATGAAAGAAGTAATGCAAAAAAGGCCAAGTAAGAAAGGAAACCTGTATGGCATTTTTCAGGCATTCTGGCAGCAAATACTCTTTGGGTTTTAACACAGAACATGCAGCAGCCCCAACTCTGAATGCAGGGCCACCTTCAGGAGGTTTTGTGCTGTACTTTCTACGCTTGTACTAGATTTAAAGGCTTACTTGTAATAGCCAAGCCTTATGGTTGGCAGAAAAAAAGCTTCTTAAATCCTACATGTAGTGAAAAGTAACTGCTGACTTCCAGACCTCTCACCAACACATTCATTCAGACCCCACCCTCTTCCTCCTGCCCCAAAAGGCTATCCCTACAGGGCATGCTGGTTTCCCTTCCAAACTAGACTACGTATACAGGGAGTTTCACCCACACCTACTTGTTTACACATACCTTCAAACCTTTTCTCTTTACTGATTGAAGAACTCTGCGATTCGGAGGATGTTTCTTATGGATTCGGTTTAAGAAATCCACTTTGACAACATGCTGAGATATGGTGTCCTGGAACCGGTCAAATACTCGGCACCGATTACTCAGGGTCAAGTTCTTCTGGTTCAGCTGGGTGATCAGATAATGCCACAGGAGTTAGGGATCTGCGGGTCACTCTAATGTACCCTAAGACTTTCATAACGCCTCGTAGCACTGGCAGTACAGCATCAGCTCAGCTTTAGACTATTCGTTTCCTGTAGCACTAACCACTTCTGTTAAAGGGCACATTGCTGGAGATGAATACAAAAGCATTTAGAGGCCTACTAAGCAGCATCAATGCTCTCAGAAGCAGTTTGTATGGGCACAAGCCCTTTGTTTCAGCCCCCTGTTTCCTGAGTATTTAGTCTCAAGTACACTGCTTTTCCACAAATGAAAACTCCCTCTTGGAATGAAAGTTTTTTGGGTTAAGCATGCAAAGAATTACTTCCCCTATTTGTAGCACTGTGCTGCTTTGTATCACAGTTCTGGAAGCTCATCTAGATCTTAAGGAGTCCAGTCTGAAAACTAGACAAGCTGTCAGTAAGCCACAATTTGAGCTGTCAGCTTCAGTTACAGGAAGGAGTTCCCCCATCTTTATATTTTATTGCAGATAGCAGCATCATATTCCTTTGGAGAGTGCGTTGCTTGCAGCAGGAGCTTTACAAGCGTTACAGGGAGCAATAAGAGCTCAAAAGCTGTGTTACATTTGTTGTACTTTGTCCTTTAATGGACCTGCCAGGTTCCACTCCAGCATCCGGTTACCATACTGCAATCATAGTCCTGCTTACCACCACATGTTCTATGTGATTTGGGCACATCCATCTACCCAGAGGCATGGCAGTAAGCGGTGGCTCCAGACAATCCATGTGGAACAGGAGTGGGCAATAATCACACTGAATTAGAGGTGCCACTCTGCAACTCCTGCAAAGAGAGCGCCACATCTTATTTCCCATACAGAATATATACTGAACACACAGGCAAGCTCGGCTAACCACTTTAGCTTACCTTTCCCCACCAATTCCCCTACACTATGTTACTTGCACCTAAAATTAGGCTTCCGATTTGTAAGTTGATCTATATGGACCTTCTGCAAGACCCACTCGAAGGCAAAAGGACTTGCCCATGCACATGAGGGTTTCTTGGTGCAAAAGAGGTCCTCTGGCAGGAAGAGATGCAGTTGCTGGAAAGCTGTAAGCACCTGTCAGATTCACATAAGCAACTTTTCAAGTTGACCTTCTGCGTTAGTTCCGAGTGGCTTCATTTAGAGCAAAATTAAAAAATCAAAAGGGAATCTCAGATTTAGGTTATTACAATTTTCCTCCGATGAATTGTGTGTGAAGTTGGGACATTACTTCAACAAGATGTTTTCAGAACAAGTCTCAAACTCCAGAAAGCTACTACATCTGACTCCCCAGGCTTTAAAGAAGTCTTCACTCCAAGACAGTCATCAGCTACTTTCCACAAAAGCCCACCTGAGTCTCCAGCCCACCTCCAGAAACTCACTCTGACTGGGTTCCTGAAATAAAGATTTTTGTTTTCACTGACATTTTGAATTGGGGTTTATCTGTGCATTTTTTTTTTATAGAGTTATAAAAACCAGCAGTATTTTGTACTGGGTTTCAGATTTACTATTTCAGTACAATATTCCTATTTGTCTTGGGCTTATATCTCTCTCAGTACATTTCTATTTCCTAAAGGTCACCTCCTCGCATACTTCTTTCACGAACCATAAACAAATATCTCCATTTTCTAAACCACCATCACTTTAGAATTTTTCTTAGTAGAAAAATACTGAAGACAAGATGGCTCACTCTCTTCAGGCTATGTTTTAAAACCCTTTACATCCACACAAAGCTGCAGAAGCCACACCTACATTTGCCATAGTTAAACATCTGTTATTTAGCAAAAATTATCCTCCCCCATTTGTTTAGAGGATTGTAAGCAAGTTAATGAAAGAGAATGGGAAAGGAAAAAGATCATCTACTTTTTTCAGCAAGAACTTTGCTCCTGTGAAGGGTGCAGCTACACTGAAGAGCTTCCCTGGAAGAGTCAAGTACCTGTTGCATGTGAAGCAGACTTTCACCGGCAAGGGAACCAAACCATTGTGGTCTAACTCGTGTTGTGCTTTCTTGACGTTCTTTCCTGTGGTTTCTTCCTTTCTCCTCCTCTTACTAGTACCTGAAAGCAAATTTTAAAAGGCTTTGGGTTACCCACATAGCAGAGATTTGCTTTCTGGTAGATAAGCATAATCATCTCAGGCAGAGGCAAACAGAAAAGGCAAAGAGAACTGCTTAAGGAACCCTTATCAACCACTAAACTACCCTTAATTGACAGAGATTGGCTTTAAAGGCAGGGATATTTTACACTTAATTTCAGTTACATCCTATACATTAAGTCATTACTTTCTTACTAGATTATCACATCATAAATCAAAATCAAGTATTTTGACAATTGGGATTCTTTTCTTCAAACTGATGATCTAGACTCAGGTGACAACAGCAAGCATCTATCACAAGTGCTGATGGAGGTGTAGCGTGTAGTAGCAGTGTCCCCACAGCTCATATCTGAAAGGCCACTTGCTGTTGGACAGCTGGAGGATGACCAGGAATACTTCTGTACCCTCTGCTTTCACCAGTGAGCATCACTGGAGCCACAGCTGCCAAGGAGTCAAGAGGGAAAAGAGGCAAGATGGCAGCAGGATGTAACTGCAGACATCTTCATCAACACTAACAAGCCATCGCTCACCTGGAAGTGCTGTGGTGCAGGTCAGTTCATTCGGCAACTGGAACTGCGTTGGGTTCCTTTCCATGGCAGCAGCAATAAGAAGCTCAAAGGGCCGCTTCAGCTGGGGCTGCCCACAGTCCATTTCTGCAATGGCAGAGTCATCATCCACGTCAATTATGTCCTCATCGACATCATTCTGCTCTGAGTTGGGGGTCTCGGTGCTGGCATTGGATGTGGGAGTGCCAGGCCGGCTTGCTCTCCTTTCCAAGATCCTGGCATGCGCATTAGCCCTGATGCTGCTGCTAGACCTGTCCAACAGGTCTGCGTCACTGGTGGGGGAGGTGGTCCTTTTCCCAGATTTGTCCACCAATCCATTTACCTGCCCCAGCTCTTTCTTCTGTTCTCGCTTCTGCACGACATGAATAGGCAGGCTTATCATGGAGGCCACAAACAAAGCACATCAACCTTGACAAATACGCAATAGAAGACAAACAGCATCTGAAAAGGCTTGAGCCACTTACTACAACTTCCCCTGTGAAGTCATTAAAGCCTTGACCTAGCAAAACCAATTTGATTGCAGCTAACATACAGATGACAACAGCTGAAGGGAACCAAGCATGGGGAAGGAAATTAGCATGTCTCTCTCCCTTCAGGATAGCTGTATTTGAGTCCAGAGCAGGACATTTCACAGTATCTAGTCCTAAATACCTGACGAATCAGACAACTTTGTTTACTTTGCTAGCCAACACTGAGAAACTCCACAGCAGACCATTGATTGTCGATGCAGTCTGTTAACCCTGGCAGTGCATCCAAACCCATTATGGAACAAGATCAGCTTGAGAATACAAGCACAATATACAAACAACACTGCTATCTCTTGACGACAGGAATCTTGAACAAGGTGGGCTGGGAGAACCACAGCAGAGGAAAACAATACATTGCAATCACCACAAGATCCATTTTGCAACAGGAGGGGATGCTGCATGGCTTAGTATGGGCACCTGTGCACTGCTCCAGTGCCTGACAGCATCACCAATATGGATGAACGAACCTACTTAATCACTAAAATGGTCTGTAAAAGGAGCAGAGTGTTATCAGGCAATTTTTAATACAGAAAAGTTGGGGATTTTTTTTTCTTTTTTCTCTCTTTTATTTTATTATTATTTTTTAAATTGGCGACCCTCATTTTTACTGTTGGCAGTTGGCTGAACAGTACCCTGGAACCGTGACAAGGCAATCGCTTCAGGAACAAAAGGCTGAGTACACAGTTTTCTTCCAATCTGTTTTGGGTGTCACTTCAAGGGAACAGTTGCTAGATAGTTTGGTGCAGTTTCTAAACCCTCTGCTACGCAGTCTTACGTAGTCACAGCAGTAAGATGTTTACATTGTGCAAAATAGCTTCCTGGAGAAAGAGCATCAAGGGAAAAAAAAAAAAAACAAAGAAAAGCCACAATCTTGCCCAATCATCTCCTCCCCATCCTGTTCAACAGCCCAGGAAATCATAACATCACCCTCTGCTGATGTGCAACTGCTGTGAAGCCACACTTCTGAAAAACACAGATTAACCAGAATCACAGCCCTGATGCCAAAGCTGCATTAACCCGACTCCTGTTTCACCTGTAGACAGCTCACCTCCTCAAGCATGGCTCCCATTCCCCCTGCCTCAGCTCTCGCCCCTTTCCAGAAGGGGCAGGGGAAACAGTTTAAAAGGCACAGCATGACAAGAACATATCAGGCACTTCAGTTTTGGTTCCTAATAGCAAGGTTAAAAATACCAGAAGGGTCTCATCAAGACCCCTTCATTTTCTTTAAGCCTGTTCCTAACAAAGCCCTTCGCAACTGCGAGCACTAAGAGCAACTCTGGTGGTATATATGTACGCAGTCTGGGGAGAGGAAGGTATAAAACACAAGGTACACATTTCAAATGGACAGTCGGCAGGGCAGGGTCATGTCTGTTACAAGAGGCTTTACCTTGCGGCGTACAGTGCAGCGGTGACACATCCACTCCCCCGGAGGCAGCATCTCCTCACTGAGTGGAGGGTTGCTACAAGAGAAATACAAAGCAACGCTTTACTGTTATTTCTGGAATGCCTCTTCACACGTACATGCAGCCCGAGTCAGGGTAGCTGTGCAAGTTCCACTCCCAGGCACTTCCTCTTTTTCTTTACGGTGGTGCTCCCCAGTTTTGCTCCCCCATACATCCACTTAGCAAGACACGTCTAAGAAGCTTGTCTTCAATGACACCCATCTCATCCCCATTATGCGACATGCTCTGCGGTTTCAGAAGACAGTCTTAGAATTGAGTAGCAAAGATAAATGGAAGATTCACTTGTGTGCAACACATACACCTCCCCACAACACCAACGCCTCCTTAAATAACTCAATCACTCCACGTAAGACTACACAGATTCCGGTGCAGCAAGCACAGTCATATATCTAGGCATTTCCATCCTTTGAATTTGCAGTTTGAGGCCAACTGAACAAGCTGCCATGAAGTCTACCCACTGCTTCCCATCTACTCCATCTCTGGGCACACTTACTTAATGGTGGAAACCACTTTCTATATTAAGAAAACCCAAATACTCTTAAAAGTGTCACCATATACAGCTTGCCTTGGCTATGAAGCACAAGATACATCCTACTCACATGGATCTGCACTTACTATAAAAGCTGTATCACATCGAAATCACATTCTCATTTTGATGCTAGAAATAAACCAAAGCAAATTAGATGAAGGAGTAAGGAGGACTATTTTAAGAAACATTATTCCTCAGTTAAGGCAGAGCAGCATATGTTAGATGATACACTTTCCTTACAGATCCTACTACTAGCTCAAGTACTTTCCAACACCTTTTTATCATTAAGATTTGTTATTTTAGCAAACTGCTGACTGTTGCAGGAAAAGCATACATGCTGTCAGATAAACAGCCAGTTACCACGCAGCGTGGCTTTAAGATATGCTTTTAAAAGTTCTGCCTACTGATGCTAGAGACAGCTGCATAGCGAGTCTACTCTCTTGTGCTGAACACTCAACAGATAGACGCACTATCGCAGGGCCTGGAAGCTCCATTTCCCAGTCAGTGGGAAATGGATTACAAGGGATCCAGTGGAGACTGACTGGGTTACAAGGTGACCAAGCAGTACTGCAGCCACACTAGCAAGGAGCTTACAAGACCAGCCCAAGAAGCCACGCGAGCATGGGCAGCCAGACTGTGTTCACTTCACGAGTCTCTATACTGTTTATTGCACCTACAGACAAATATCAAACCAAATCCAACTTAAGCTGTAAGAACTCTCCAGCACTGGCACGCTAGAGAGGATAAGATACATATTTGTTGGCCAGTAAGAGCTGTGCTTTGCAGCAAAGGGAGAGGCTGTCTTCCTCGAGAATCTTTCTCCTAGCACGGGGAAATGGCACAGGATCCCAGCCCAGGCTCCCAAGCTTGAGCTGTAAAAACAAACATGCTTCCTGTGTTTAAACAGAATCCCAGCGAGCCTTGCCCCGAGCACGCCAGCGTGCCAACAGAAAGCCTCTGCAGGTACTGCAGCCATCCAGGGTCACACTTGGTCTTGCAACACTGTGCCTGGAAGACTGAAGGAAGAACACAGCAAGAACCAAACTGGTAATAACCTCATCATTTCTGGTGTCAGGCTCCAGGGAATTCAGTAGAGCCAACACATCTGGCAGCCATTTTGAGGAGTGCAGGGTTTCAGAGGCCTCTGTGTTCCAGGCGCTCCAGAAATGCAGTGCTCTGCATATATGCTCAAACATACCTGCAGCTTATGTTTCTCATTTCCTGGAGGACTTGGATGAACAAGAGATCAGGCTCTAGACGAGAGCACCAAAGCCTCAACTGCTGGCTGCTTTACACGAAGCTTCAACTGTTTGGCTGAAGCAGTAACTCCCCCCTGCCCCAAACTAATCTTTTGCTAATGGAAGCGGGGAAGGGGGGTGGAAGGAGGAGAGTAACAAGTGATCTTCGTGTGCTTGCTGCAGCATAAATTCGTTCTGAGTCCTAAGGTGGATCCTGCAAGTTCAGGTTTTACTCCTGCTGGAAACTGAGCTCTTAGATCTGCAGCTACAGCCAGTATGGATTCATCTGGCCTATTCCCTCCTCCCTTCCCAGCACCCCCGGGGAAAAAACCCCACACACTTTGATTTGTTTGTAATGAATTTTAGCCCTCTGAAGCTACCGACGAGCGTGCCTGAACTGCTGGAAACATGTCTGCCCCATTCCAATGGACGCACGGCCTGCCAGGAATCCATGCGCTGCCAGATGCCTCCGGTTATTTGTTTTAACTGTTACCTCAATCTTACTCATTTTACAATGAAACAATTAATACCACGGTGAATCTTAAGAGATGCCTGGAAGAGTTAGAACAGGTTTCTTCTTAAACGTTTATGTTATTGTCCCATTTGTTATGTTTGAACTATCTGCTCAAAAACCATGAGATCCTACATACACTGTCTTAAATGACAGCTTAGAGAAGCATTTTAATGAATGCTACTACCCAAAGGCTTGCGGAAGGAGGGGCAAAGATTAGTTTCAGACCAGCAGCAAGGTTTTAGCTCTCAGACTAGCCTCCTGAGTTTTTTTGCTCACTGTCAGGGCCTAACTGCTATAGCAAGTGTATTAAAAGACTGATTCTGCTTCTCCTGGTTAATGAACTGTGTTCATCAAGGCAGCTCGCTGCACTAACAAAGACTGATGAATGCTGTTCCTGCACTGCTGGCCCCTCTGCAAGCAGAGAGCATTTCCTGGGTCTTAGCAAAAAGCCAGGGAAGCGCTAAAGAATGCTGTTTTAATTGACTAGTTATGACCACATTCTTCAACCTTTTACTGTAAGCACAAGGAGAAACTTATTTTTAAATCTGAACAAGATACTTGATCATCATAACCAAGGTAAGAATTAGCACTTTGGCAGGAGCACCACGGCTGTTTTCTCCCTATCTTTCATAGGTTCATTAGCATGCAGATCTCCAGCCGTTAGTGTCTGCTGCCAACAGGACCTGAAATTGTACAGCACCAACTTTATCTTCAGTTACAACACATCTCCTTTCAACTACACACCAATCAGTTGCACTGTTCTGTACAATTTCACCGAGCCTTTGTTTCAGAAAGTTTCCTCCTGTTATCAAAGGCAAGAGTGGTGGCCAGCACTATTTTACCTGGAAGGTTTGGTGTCACCCGAATCAAATCTGCTCAGCAGAACACATTTCTGAACTTAAGACAGACAGCTCTGAAAAACTGAGGCTGACTTTCAAAGTTAATGCCTATACAAACACCTGGAAGATCAACTCATATAAAGCCTCTGAAAATTAGAGATGTTTATCACTGCTTATTCAAAATCCACTATGCTGATACAAAGTCACTTGCCACAATACTAGTCTCATGGCTTTTTCTAAAAAAAGTTAAGCAGCATCTCCTGAAATTCATACCAAATTTGTGTTGTCAAGACTTGCTCTTGTAAACTTTTGGACTAGCTCCTATGGTCAGAACATTAAGCAAAGCCACCCTTAAATAAAATTTAAATGGCTATGATGAAATAAAAAAATCTTCAAGAGTCATCTGTATATTATCAAGTTTTTATCAAGCAAACAATAGCATGAAGCCACTTAGCTTTTCAATTTCACACTCTGGAGCTCTCATACATCAGATGCCTGTTGTTAGTCTAAATCCTGTAATTACTCTTCACTTTGCTGACCTCAATAAATAAGTAAACAAATGCTCAAAGGAATGGCACCTTCTTCAATACAAACTGGGCCATAGCTCTCAAAGGAACCAGTTATAAGCAAACCTGAAGTTATTTACACTCAGCATTCCTGGTGGCCATCTTGCACCAAAGGCACGTTGACACTACTAAGAGCATGCTCTGGACCCACCAGACTGCAGCCAGCTAGTAGGCTGGGATAATGGTGGCAGGAAAACAAACCAGTGTCTGGTGAAGCTTTCTTGAATAACTTGTCTTTGATGTCATTTGTTTTCAACAATTGGACTTACGTATTTTCTTCTGTGCAGGGGAAAATCTCAACCCCATGAAAAAATGTAGGCAAGAACATTTTTCCTTCTGAGAAATCTTCTAATTGACTTACCAAGGCTCAATGACAGGCTTATAATGAAGGATGCTGGTTATGTTTGCCAGTTAGATAAAGGAAGAAAGCTTTTGGCTCTTCTACTGGACTCCTATTTATCCCAATGATGGATAGAGCTACAGTTGTTCTACCAGCGTCATAAAGAACAAGGCTCCCTAGCTTCCTACAGCAGGGCCTCAGTGGCAGCCGTAACTAAAATAAACCAGGAAACCAACCTCACTGTCAGTGCATCACAAGAGCCCCATTGAGAAACAGAGAAAGTTGCATCATTTACAAATTCAGTTCTTTGAAACAGTTTTACTGCGCCCAAGTTACTCACTTCGGTTCACAGCTGCTCCAAAACCCTGCAGGAGGAGGACACCTGGAACCCAGCGCTCAGAGCCTCTACCTTGTACATAATAAAAACACAAAACAAGCTAACAGCTGCAGCCTGTTTCAAGTTCCTCCCCACTGCAACTCTCTTACTTTCCTATTGCTGCTCTTGGATCAATGAAGAGTTTACTACTTTCTGAAGACAGAAGTCAGACTCCATTACCTTAAAGACCGTTATTAGGAATACTGTCAGCTCTCTCCTCTAGTCCTGTAATGTCAGGATTATTCCTCAGCACAAACTACTCAGCGAAGGTCTACAAGTTCTGCTTATTAACATCGGTAAAGTCACAACACTCAGGAGTACAAGAAACAATCTTCCTGATGGAGCTGAAGACTTCTCAAGCACCAATGCAGAGACCACCAAACTTCAGATAAGCCAGGCATAATTTTTGTTCTTTACAGACCTCTAAGCATGACCCGATCACATTAAAACTAAGAGAGTTTCAGGAACTTTCTGGTCTCAATTAGGCTCACATATTTTATAAGTTATACCTACTTGAAGCCAGTAGTGCAATTCACATTAACTACAGAGCATCATCTGCGGTGCAACTACTCCTGAGAGAACTAGTGAAAAAAGCTTGATAGCAAGCCAGCATAACTTTGTTTACATTGAAGTGAAAGTCTTGAGCATGCATATAAAAAGTTTTATATTAGTAACATCCAGCAGGGAGACCTGGACATCACTGGACAGGTCAGTACATGATTATTTTGGCTGCCACTATGCAAGGAAGGGAACCGAAATGACCGTTTCGCAGGTCACCAATTATCCCATGATCTGGAACACTGCATCTGCTTAGCATGCATCTTTGCAACAGCATGGCCAGAGTTGGAAATAAGGGTTCAGCAACAGACAAGAGAACAGAAGCAGGATTAAAACAGCATTTTATGGCCAAACAGCGAGAACCAAGACACAGGCAAAGAAAAAATAAAGGTACACTAACACAGTCTGTCCACATGCCAGTACAGGAGCAGAGGAAAACTCTAACTCTTAAGAGTTTAAGAAGTAATATCACCCGATATGCTAGATCCCAAAATTTCATTCACTGTGCTTATTTCTATCTTCTAAAACAGGCAGTGTTCAGCACCACAAGGGCAGAACATTGTGCTGACTAGCGGCTCAAGACTCTGGCAGCAGTACTACGATGCTCCTGAAAACCAGGCTCTCCAAAGAGCTAGTGTATTGTCAATTAGAGTATTTTGTGAATTTTGAAGCCAGTGAAGTTATTTACTTGTATCCTTCCTCAAACTGCTCCTGCTAGTCTCATCCTGGGAAGACAGAGCTAAGTATGACCTCATGGAAGCATGTGTTATCTACCTCACCTCGCTTCCCTTCCCACTTGTCACCAGGGGTCCAGCCTCCTCCCTGTGCACTCCTGTGCAGGCAATCCTGAGGCTCACGGGGAATCAAAAAAGTTCCCTCCAACTTGATGAAGTAGAACTTTTTTGTCTCAGACCTGACAAGCAGGAGAGTCCAATAAACTGGATAAGCTGCATGTAAACATGTGATCACCTGAAGTTATCAGTTACTTTATTTATAGAAGGAACCTGGCCCACTGAGACCACCCTCTAGATAACCCATTAGTTATCACCATCATTAGCAGCTGATGAAAAAATTAAAGTATTGGGTTTTTACAATATTAGATTTCCATATATATATATATATAAAACAAAGTATATATCTATATAAATAAATAAGCATAAGTAAGTGTATAATGCCACCTGTACTGCACTGAGGGTTTGCGGTTTAATAAATTAGTCTGGTTCTTTATGAACTGATATTTGGGATGTATCTGCTAGGGAACCATCCAACTTTATATTTATAAGCAGAAATCATGAAATCAATAGGAAGACTTGTTGACTTTGGAAAATTTGGGTCAGATCCAGAAATTCAGGCATTCTGCACACCCTAACTCCCGTTTCTTTCCCATGCATCACTCATGCCTGTACCGCAGACAATAGTAACAGTAACCTGAATTCAATGTCCAGATTCATTTATTAAGTGTTCAGATCTTTACAGCACCAGCTTCTTAACAGATTAGAAGTCATCTTCTCAAAGCAGGATGACACACAGGGCAGCATCAGGGAAAAGAAAGAGGGCTGAGGAACAACACAGCTCTAGTGAGAATCACTTCATCCAATTTTGTCTTTAAAGAACAATAAATGAAGAGACATCTCTGGTGGAGAAAAAAAAAAAATCAAAACACAGGTCTGAGAGGGTTATGAAAAGCGAACACATTCAGCCCTAGCCATACTGAACATGTTCAAAGGAGATGGGGGTGAAAGGACAGAAGCCATAAGGTGGAAAAAAGGAAAGCAGCACATCAGAAGAGGATGAAGGACAGACCCATAAAAGCAAAAGTATGAATTTGTCTTCGCACAGGCACAAGTGAAGTATAATTCTGACATCTACATGCGGATGAGGTTTTCCCAAGAACACTGGGGAAGAAAGGGAAAAAAGCAGCAATAGAAATATCCACCAAAAAAACCCTTAAAGCAGGGTATATGTTCTTTTCTGCCTTTTCCAATCACCTTCATATGCTGCTCCTGTTGCTATTCAGACGGACATCACTGGGAAGTTCACATGATGTCTTGCCCAAAGTCACAGGCTGTACAGGCAGGTGTTTCACACCAATCACTAGCGCTAGCCAGAAATTCAGCATGGGGTTTTCAGCCTGCTAAATTGAATCCTCAGGCCACTGCTTTCTGCAGGGTTCAAAGTCGATAATCTCCAGCTCCATCTAGTTTACTTCAAGTGACTCGTGCAGAGCAGACGTCAGCAGAAATAGGTTAGACTTGGGTTCAGGTGCTAGATTTCCCCCAGCTGGCTGAGATGCTCTTTGCCTTTTGTACTCAAGATCTGATACACCAACTTGAAGAATGATTTATAGAATTTCTTCATTTTTGGCTATAGGGAGCATTTGCTCCATACCCTAAAAAGGTATGTAATTGCATTACAACTGGTATCTGTCAACCCCTTTATTAAAGAGAAGGTACAACATTATTTTTACTTAGCTTACAGAGTTACTAGATACTGCAGCCTTCCTTCGAGGAAGCTGGGCAGACATCTAGCAAGCAGTAGAGTTGGAGGCAGCATAAATTGACTACTATAAGAAAAAAAAGCCAGCTCCAGCAATCTGTGTCACAAAAATCACAAGTTTAGCCAGTAACCTGACGTGGCAAGACGCTTTTTGCTTACGCTCACTTCTTTCAAATCCAGTACTTCATGCCCCTATGACAAAGCCATATTATATTCTCAGATACATTAGCATTTTCACAAGTCCAAGCTTACTTCCTGACGGGTTAAAAAAACCCAAGTACATCCTTCTCACATGTGACTGATATTGCAAAAGGCAGCATTCCCTAAATATTCAGACTTTGTAACACTTGCTTTCAGGAAGATATACCTCTTTCCTACTAGGCAAGTAACTGCTCACTTTCTCCACAGCAGATTCCCGCTACTTGCTACTGACTCGAGGATTAGTAAGGGCTCTGGAGCACAGAAAAAACTCAAGAACCTGACACATACCAGTGAGTCAGTCTAGCAACAAGAACAGTTTACCATCCACCTGTGTGGGTCAATAAACAGAAGAATTTATATTAGTGCCTTTACTACGTAAAAAACTGTTTCACTATTGATGCTACAACTGAAATCTCCAGTTGACTCAGACTGTCCTGCACAGGGAGACAGCCAGGAACCCTGCCCTACATGCAGGTGTTCTTCATACCATTACAACAGCACCTACAACCCAAGTCAAAAAGGTCAGTTTCAGGAGGAAAAAAAGCATGTTTGGTCCTGACTCCTACTATAAATTCACAGTTCTGTTGCTGACACAGTATGGGGGCACTCCCCATCTAAGATGTCCTTCATACCCGCTGTAGGAGAAGTACAGCCAGATGTTAGACATGCTAATCATTACCACTTCCCATTTACTAACCACACCTAAAGCAACATTGAGAAATGGAGAGAGGGGAGAATTATGACTGCATTATACAATTTTGTGTGGCAAACACAGTAGTCCTCCCATTCCCAACTATAAGATCCACAGGCAGCTGTACAATCTTAACAGCACTGAGCTTGTATGTGATAAAAAGACACAAGGCAAGCTAAAGGAAGGCGAATATATTTACAAGATAGCACTAAGATCTCCATAACAAACAGTCATTAGCAGATTAGTATTACAAATCCAATCCAATTAAGAATTTCCTTTGCAAATGCCTGGAGGAGCTGGAATTCCTCTGGGAAGGCCTTTCCACATTTTGAAAGGCTCCCGTGAGTCACGCCTGCAGGTCTGACATACCAGGAAAGACCAGCTCCAGCGCAGCACGAACAAAGCCGTGGGCGAACCCCACCTCGAAGCAAGGCGCTGCATCCTACTGAACTTGAGGAGTCAACTCAAAAATGGACCCTGCAGCAGCACAAAAAAAAAAGACTTCTCAGTTCCACAAGTCCCAGTCAACATAAAACTGGCACTTTCCCAAGCAAAGGGACAAAAACAGCGGAGAACTTTCCTTATTAACAGTCTCAGACCGTGCCCTTTTAAACAGCTTCAGATCATTATGGATGTTTGAGGTAATGCTAGTCCATACAGCAGCCATGTCTGAAGACAAAGAGTAAGTTAAGCAGTTAAACATCTCCCTCCTTGACTTTGTCAGAATCCTAATGCCTTGCTCCTACCACTTTATGCCAATGTTGAGAACAGCAGCAGCGATCCACAGCTTGATTTGAATGACCAGCTCTTGCCCACACTGCAAAATCTGCCCACACTCAGTTTAACACGAGCCACATGCATGCACACACAGGTGAGAATTGTGGTTTCCATGTCCCAAAATTAGATTAGTTCATCAAATTCTTACTGTGAATAGTTCTTGGTGACCTCAGCTTAAGTTTGTAGATCTAAGCTGACCTTATCTGCCTTTGCATCGAGAGATTTAGGGCAAAATAAGGAGAGCGCAAGATCTCATTGGTACAACTTTGCTGAACAGAACTGCCAAGACTGATCATGTTACCACATCTGCAGACACATGCGCAGTGACTCTCCACACAGAGAAACCAAGCCAGTGCAGTTGCTTCCTTCTGGTTTAGGATCAAGACTACACTGGCCCCAACCCTACCAAAATATCAGAACCAAAGACACATAAAAACAAAAGGGTTTTTTTTTTCCTTTCTAAAAAGTGTATAGATGAAACAATATTATTTTAACAAGCTATCAGTTAAGATAGATACATTTAATGTCCGGAACCGAACAGCTTACTCTGATCTTCAAAATGCAATTACATAAACATTAAAGTAGGTTTTTGCCAGTCATTTAATGCAAAAAAAAACCAAAAACCAGAAAGCCTCAAAATAAAGACTTTCTGCAGTTAAACTACAAGCTTTTTTGAAGCTGTCAGAAGTGCCAGTGACTGTATGTAATTCAGTGTACTGAAACCCTGCCCCTCTGTAGTTCACTGTTAGGGATGAAGTTAGCCTCTCCAGCACCTTTCTGGACATCCTGCTACCCCGTGCAGCAGCACATGCTTCAGACCATTAAAAGTTTCACCTGAAACCCCCCAGGCAGCCAAAGATGCCCATTAAGGGAAGGATTAGCCAAGACAATTGACAGACTAATGTTCCCCCCCCACAGAATGGGTATTTATGTAAAACACCAGCAACTAGACCAAATGCCAATATAAGCCAGGACATTTTAGACTCGAATAAGGTGAGAGTTATTGATGTCCTACCAGTCAAATGCAACTTTTTTCCATTCTTTGTGCAAAGCACTTAACCAACATGACTCATAGAAAACATGCAAAACCCAGGCTAGTTTAGCTTCGACTACTTTTCTTTGCAGCTCTATTACTCTAGTTCTTCGACAACAGTACTTTGGCAAAGACTGCCAAATCAGAGGGGAAATGGAGCCAAACGCTCCAAATATAAACACGAAGAGGCAAGCATTGCAAGAAGTCTGATGGAGCTAGCAGGCTCCAGTACGGATGCAGCATACCTCTCCCAGCACAGCTATGGGGTGATCCAGCAGCTAAGGGAAGCCTTTTTGCTGGGCAGTGCCACAAAACTGGTACTGTCTGTTTACCATAACGGGCAGCTGGTCAGCTTTAGGCAACTCAGGACATTTTGCCATGCTAGCAGTGCTTCACAGCCAGCAGCATGCAATTTATAACAGGGACTTGAACAGCAGCATTCAGTGAGGTTAGTGATTTTGGGCTCATCCAACCAGAAACTTGGGCAGTGAGACTTAAAAAGAAAAAAAAATAAACACAAAACTGTTCTGTGTTAGTTCTGCCCCCTGTTGTCACTCCCCTCCCCCAGCTTGTTAACTAAACTTTTCCTCTCCCAGGGATCTTTCCAATCCTTCAGCGAAGCTGTAATGAATTTGCAACATCAGTGACTTTACAAACTGACTTCAACATGAACCAAGTTTACCACGAGCTCAAGAAAATACAGGGAATTCTGACAATTACATAGTCAGAAGGAGGATATAAACGGGGAAGAATAGAAGTAGTACTGGAAAATTGGTTTTAAATCATGTAAAGAAGGAGCGTACACCATTCCCAGGGGCCTGGGTTAAGGCAGAACATCAAAATGAAAATGCACGCTGCACCATCACCCAAAGCAGCAGATTATGGGCAAACAGCATAACCAAAAGCAGACTTAAGAGCTAAAAATCCTATGTCCTGTTTTCAAGAATTATTAAGGACAGAAAAAAACCCTCTCTGTGAATTCAAACCTGAAAACAGTCACCTGACTACAACATTAATCCAAGTATTTTTGAAACTAAGTATCTGGAAGGGATTTTACACTTTCCTGTATCTCTCCCACCAAGCCAGTTTATCTGCAGCCAGGCTGGTAACTCTCCCAGTCCACAGACTCATACAGTACCTGCAGGAGTTTTACGCTGAACTAGCAATTCTGAAAAGGAGTTGTGAGAAGAGCTGACACCCTGACAGATGAATTGGGAAGCCACTTCCACCCACATTAATTCAGGAGAGCAGTCGTTCCCACAGTGTATCAACAAAACTTGTTATTTACCATCAGAGACACGTAATACTACCAGACTCGGAAAGTTTTGGGGGTTTTGGTTGAGCGCCTTCTGTTTTCCGCAGAAGACAACAGATTTAGGTACCAACTTGAAGTCAAGACAAACTGCTGAAGTTTGAGAACCACACACCTAATGAAACAAACTTGCTTGCTACAGGTTTAAACAACATGATACAGAAGAGCCTTCTCTACACAGGAAGAAACAAAACTAGTTTATGGGCTACTGAGCTGGGTTAACTCCTGGGTTTGCCTCCAGCCTACTGCGTGACTTGGGCTGATCACACCCTTGTCATTCATGTTCTTTTATAATATGGCCTCTCCTATACAGCTTTAATCACCTGATTACAAATCCTAGACCAATTAAGCGCTGCTCTTTTTTTTTTTTTTTTTTTTTTTCNTAATAAATGCAACCTGGTACTAAAGCTTACAATAAATATTTAAAGAACAGGTAAGCTGTCGACCCAATTCAGCTAGGATGACCCAGCAGTATATTTAAACTGCTATTCAAATGACTTAAAACAAGAACTGCATTACAGCTGCTATTCTTTAAATAAAAAAAGGAGGCAAAGGAAGTTGCAAGTGCTGCCTTTATGCCTAAGTTTATATCCAGAACGGAAGTTTACTTTAAGCAAGATGTAGGAGGTAGGGGGAAGAAAACATGAAAACAAAACCTGGGCATCCCTTCGAAACAACCTGGTTCACTTGAAGGCCTTGGCCAAGTGACAGACAGAGTTCCACGAGCAGGGAGGCAGAACCAGGCCCAGGCTGGAGGCCTTTAGGCAAAGCCTATCCAGCAGCGCTGTGCCACTCCAGACTATGCCACCTCCCACAGCAGGGTTTGGGCTACTGTCAAAATGATCAGCTGATACCCCAGGAAAGGCAACAAGTGAAGTGAGAAGGTGTAATCAGAATTGCCCCTTCCATTTCTGTTCTGAAGGGTGACTAGTTAGCCAAGGATTTTTTTTTTTAAATAATTATAATGCAACTAACTCAAGTACAGCCAAAGCTTTAGAAATATCTGATTTACATGACTGTTTCCCACTCACTAACTACAAGAAACTTGTCAAATTAAGCTGTGAAATTCAGCCAGATTTAGCCATGCACAAAGTGGTCTCATTTACGGTTAGGTTTAACTAGGAGTCAGAATCAACCAGGAAACTCTACAGCGTTAGTCACAGCTCTTCCATCTCAAAACATGAAGTTTTAGCCATTGCTCCAACCTCACTAAGAGAAGGATCAGGATGTGCTCAGCAGCATCTGAAAGCAAACACCGAGTTCTAAGCAACTACGCCTGATGAAAGAAAAAAAACCCCAACCTTAAAGCTCACCAAGAAGGCTGGACAATAATAAAAAAATTAAGTAACCTCCTAGTAAATATTAAGAGGACCTGCACCACCACCAGTAGCACTTCCTCAGGGTAGGAGGGATGATGTCATGGCTGCACACTACAGCATTGTCGGGTTCGCTGGCTACACGCTGCTAACGGGACACTCCCTACAGAACTGTGACCGCACAGTCAGTTTTCCTGGTATCAGCAATCAGTTTAATAAGTGTTCAGAGACCTGCAATTAGCATATAAACACAGTATAATCACCAAGCAAAAGAAGAAGGAAAAAAAAAAACCCAGGGAAAAAAAAAAAAGCAAAGAGGAGACAGCTGTAACAGGGTGGCAAACAAAGCTCCAAAGCATGAAAGAGAGAAAGGAATGTGGTTAAAAAATCTCCCCTAAGGAAGAATACTCTGTACGCTAAGCTCCAGCTGTTTGACTTGCCCCGCTCCCTCCTCCACTCCATTATCCACTCTGGCTGCGCTAATTTAACACAAACCGCCTGCTTGTGTCAACTGTTGAAGGGGAGATGGGGTAAGGTGGCCTCGGATGCATCTGGGCTCCCAGTGCAGAAAGGAAAAAACTTTGGGGCGTAAAGTTCAGGTGCCTTTGGCGGGTCGCTTTGTGCCGAGAGCTTAGGAAGCTGCAAGGGAAGGCAGCAAGAGTCCTTCCCCGCTGCAGCCTCTACCGACTACAGCTTTGCCACCGCCTCCACATGCACCTCGACTCCCACACGGCACCCAGATTTGCATGCAGGAAGATCTGCCTTCATCAACAAAGCCACGCAACTCCCAGCAAGAGGACCTGACTGCCCCCAATTCACAACAGTCACTTCTACAGATGAGACAAGCAGGTCCAAAGGGTCAGGAGGAAGGAAAAAAAAGGAGGGAAAGGAATAAACCCGGCCAATTTTCAAGTCTGGAGGCCTGGATTTCCACAGGGAAGGTATTTTCACGTTTGAGATACTGGGAGAGCGCTGTGAGGGTTTGGAAGTCATATATGCAGCCAAAATGGCGCTGAGAATAAAAATATAATTTAAAGGAAGGTCGCCATATTGTAAACAGTGAGGCAGGGAGACACAGAGACAGCAACCTCCATTATTCCCAGCAGCTGCAGCAGCACGGAAGCGCTGGGAACGTCAAGGCCTGGTGCAGAGACGCCACCGTCGCTTCCCCCCGCTCTGGCCAGCACCCTCCGGAGGCCCCCCCGCCCCAAAGCAACACACCCTTAGAGAAGGGCGAGGAGGGGAAGTTATCCGCTCCGGGGTGGGGGAAGGTGTGTGGAAGGCCGGGTAAGGGCAGCACCAACGCAGCCAGGCCACGCAGCCGTCGGCCTCGCTCCTCCTCTAGGCCTCTCGGCCGCTGCTCAGCACAAAAAGAAAGGAGGCTGGTGGACCCCCCCGGCCCCCCTGAGAAAGCAGCGAGGAAGCTTTTCACCTCGGCTGCTGCGGATTAGTCTCGCGGGGATGGACCCGAGTGGGGTTTGCACCTCCTTTTTGTTCCTGCCTGCTACGCCCGGCGCTGTGTCCCATCCCGTCCCCCCCACTCCCTCCCTCCCCGGGCAAGGCAGGGACCTAACGGGAAGCGGGAGCCGCTGGAGGGAAGGTGCTGCCTGGACCGGGACGGCCAGATCCGGAGGGAGATAGCACCGAGCCTTACCAGCACTGGAGGTGGAAAGCGG
>VYZV01022621.1:12262-89987 GCA_013401275.1 Pandion haliaetus
AAAGTCTTACAATGGGCTATGAGGCAAGAGCCCCAAAAGACACACCTGACAGCTGGAACCAAGGCTAAGTTTGCAGAGCTGGCTGTTTAAAAAATTTTTTTTTTGCATCAAGAGAGAATGAATGTGACTTGGAAGTTCAGAGGCTCTGATGACACAGCACCAGATCAGATACAGTTATCTAGTTAGAATGGCATTTGCAGATTTTGAATAATATACTTTAATTTGGGAAACTGAATTAGAATCACCTGAAATATGGCAAAAAAAAGGCTGATCTTGTAGTGTGCTGCTGTGACCAGAAGTGCTGGAAACTTCAGGAGAAACCCTCTTCTTTTAAGTTTTCCAAACCAGCACTGGTACTTCAGTCAAATTTTTCCTGTGTCTGCATTGTGGGTAAGAAGTAATAACAGGAATCTTTTGATGTGCACTGCTTGGTATATGGAAATCCCCAGTTATGCATTTTAATAAAGGTAGTAAACTAATATCTAAAACAATGTTTTACAAATCAAACACTGTTTGGTGAGCTTTACAGAGTTTGTCAAATCTTGTCAAGAATGATTTGTCAAATAATTTAAGGCACAAAAACATACAAATAATCAAATAAATCATAGGAATGTTACCCAATGAATTCTGCCTTTATGAATTAGTGTCATCCTGTTTTGTGTCAAAACAGCCAAGCTTCATGGACTATTGAGAGAGAGCTGAAGTGCGATGAGTTCGGAGGGAACACACAATGCTGATCTGCTCAGTCTAAGGGTGCCTCTCGATTGCGCACACTTTTAACAGATGAACAAGGATCCTATAACCAAGATAACCCTGATCAAATGTAATGCAAAACTGTCTGAAGCCACCAAAATAGTAAAAAGAAAAAAAATTCCAAATTAGCCTGGGAAATGATGATGCACACTTAGAGATGAAGGGAAAAAAATTTAACTTTGAAGACCTTTCTCTGTATCAGCTTTGACTGAATGAACATCTTCCAACTACTTTTAATATGCTCTCAATGTTAAGTTTCACTGAAGAGCATTAGGAATGCAAAGCAGTAGAACTGTAGCCATTAATTCAGATCTGTTATATTAAGCACTAAAGGCATATCAACAAATATTCAGAGAACTCATAGATTCACAGGACTGAAGGACTGAGGAGATCATGAAAGTTTCTAGTCAGATCACAGGCCTCTGAAATGTGCCTCTTACTCCCTGTACTGAGCCCGTAAAACGCAGTGTTATCTTTCTCTGACTTGAGCAGTTAGCCAGAAATCCAGATTCTGTTGAGCTGTTTAAGTCAGTAGGAAAGAGAAATTGATGCTAAAATCCTATTTATTTTTTAAAAAATGTACAAAGGCTTCTTTTCTTCAGTACAACAAATACCAAATGGGGAGAGATGCTATCTTTCCTCAAAGCTCTGAGCTCTTTTCTAATCAGCACTTATCCCAACAGCTTTCTCTTGGCTTGGCTGTGGGCTGTGTTCCCAGTTCGTGTTCTGGCTTTGTCTGCTGCTCTCTTAGTCTGTTTTTTTTCTGCCTCCATTTCAAAGACACATACAAATTCATAGATGACATTCAGCCACAGTTACACCAAACTGACTGAGAAATGGTTAGCTAATTTGTTCTAATAATTTATCTTTTTGAGTTTGCATCTTCCAGAGAGAGATATACCATATTCCAGAAAGGTATAATGATTTGAAGACATCAAGAGATGGAGTCCTCTTCTTTACTTGGCTGGGTGTTCATATAGTTAATCACCTTCACAATCAAACTTCTGTGCTTAATTCCTCACCTGAATTTTCTTGAGGACTGTTTTCAGCTTCTGATGTTTTTTTTCTTATTACATTAAAGGTTTTCAGTAATTGGTGATTCCTCCTTATGAAAGTACTTATACACTGTGATTAATTAGTCTCTTGGCATATTTTCTGATGAACTAAATAGAATGAGCTCTTTAACTCTTACTGTAAAGTATTTCCTTCAGTCCTCAGATCATTTCTGTGACTCTTCCTCGTACCTTTGCCAGTGCACCAACACTGTAAAATGTGAGCACCAGAACTGAAAAATAAGCATTACTCCCATCAGTATCCTATACTGAACTTAACTACTCTGCTCTGCTTTTCTGCATTACTTTTCTGGTTATTCATACAACAGCTGAATTAACTGCTTTGCTGGAGCACTGGGATTCATGTGGAGTTGCTTATCCAGTGTACGCTCTACAGTCTTTTGGAAGGTCTCTGCTTTCAGGGATGTCATCCCATTTCTAGAGTAATAAAGTCCTAAAACTTGAATAGGTTGCGAGAAAAAAAACCCAGTCTGTTGGGATATTTAATTTAGGAGTGGTAACTGGTGTTGCAAATGAGCAAGTGCACAACTTGGTATTTGAGTTTATCAATACCTATTTACAATGAAGTGATGTGCATTCAAACAGCTATGGTCTGTGTTGTATGTAAAACTGGAAAGCTTAGATTTCCTACAGAAGGACTTGACACAAATACCCATGGTTTTGAATAGTCCAAGCAAAATCTTATTCCACTGCAAAGGCTTTAAAGAAACAATAGTGAATAATCAACCTGCTCCTTCACCAACTAGAGAAATTTCTTGACTACAGGTCATGACCTAACTTGCATTATTATTTGCAGTTAGATGAAGTGAAAAGGGGACACATCTTTCAGTACCACCAATGAAAATATATAGCACTACACAAAGAAGTGACCAAAGGAAAATATAAACTAGAAAATAGGAAGATTACTCCCTAGGGACCTTCTTTTTCTGTGGGTTGTAGCAAAAAAAGCTGGTTTGTTTCTTTTATATATATATATAGAGTAAGCATATGGAAGAGCAAAGTCATGTGCAAGAAGGTATAACCTAAATGTAAGCTAAAAAGTGGGGAGGGAAGGTATGGTACCAGAGTTTGTATCACAAATTCCATTGTGCTAAATAGGAGAGCTAAGTCCTTGGTTTTCACCTCTGGTCTGGAAATACAAGCCTACCAGTTTGAATGGTACCCTTTCCACTGAGTTCTTCCCCTTACTTATCTATATGAGCTCTTAGTTAATTTGCTCCATGTGTCTGGGCTGTCTTGTGTGAAATAGGGCTAGATTAAAAAAATAAACAAGGATTTGATATCAAGATGGGATCATTTGGGTAGTTTCTATTTTGTCACATTCTTCCACATGTAATTCAGGATGTGCAACTGATCGTCTCAATAGAACTTCAAGCAAACTCCAGTATATTAATTTGAATAGGAAATTCTCATAAGCATTGCAGGTACTGTTCAGCTGTACTCATATTTTAACAGAAGTAATAATTCTGTCACTGATTGCGCAATGAAACACATGCAAGACCTTTTTTTCACAGGAAGAGATAGGAGATATATATAGACCTAAGTGAAGGTAAAGCTATAAATGAAGCTAAGTATATGGCCCTTCGTCTGAAAGCTCCTTTATACACATTCTCAATCCCCATTTTATTTCTGACAAAGCCTCTCTGAAATCCACTGCTTTGACAGAATTCAAGGGCACCAGTTTAGGCTTAGTTTGAGGTATGTATTTGGCCAGTCTTTTTAAAAAAAGTGGTGGTCTGGTGTATTAGCTTTTTGTGAAATATACATTGGAAAACAAAAAAGATTTACAATAAATTGAAGTGGAGGTTCATGAGATTTACAGACTGTATACACTGATTAGTGTTTAAGCTTATTTAAAAGGGATTCCATGGGCTTTGCCAGGATCATATATTTTGAAAAATGCATATCAGAGTACTATTATTAATACCTTATATTTTTTTAAAAGTACATAAAAATTTAGAATTAAAATTAGAATTAGATTAAATTTCCACTCTGAGGTTCCAACAGGCAAGTTTATTTTGGCCCCAGCAATTTCAGAATCAAGGATGGAAAGGGTAGGATACATCAAGTTAGTTTCAAACATGGAATAGATAAAAATCCTCCCTGGATGTGATTAGTATAGATGGGTGAAATTTTTTTGTCATATAATATGGATATGGATGACATTTTCACATATTTTGCTAAATTTGTAAAGGTACTTGACTGAAGATCTTAGCAATTTATATAAGTACCTGATTAAGGGGGAATGAAGAAGAGGGAGCCAGTCTCTTTTCAGTGGTGCTCAGTGACAGGGCAGGCAATGGGCATAAACTGAAATACAGGAAATTCCATTTCAACATAAAAACATTTTTACTGTGATGGTAGTCAAACACCGGAACAAACCCAGAGAGGCTGTGGATGCTCTATCCTTTGAGATACTCAAAATCCAGCTGGACGCAGTCTTGGGCAACCTGTGCTTGTTGATCCTGCTCTGAGCAGGGTGGGTAGACTAGGTGATCTCCAGAGGTCCCTTCCCAGCTCAGTGACTCTCTGATTCAGAGAAACTACTTATGCTCAGAACCCCTGAAAAGGAGGCCTTTTGTTCAAAAATCTGTACTGGAATGTGTTTGCTTCCTAAAGACACAAAAGAAAGGTAAGCCATGTTAGACTCCATACTAAGAATTAGTTTTCTTTATTATCCGACCAATGTTAGTCCAATACAAAAAGCAAGCTATTGATTCAAAGATTTTCTATTGGACACATAAAAATAGACTGAATTTTTAAGCTGATGTCAAGGTCTCAAATTGAGTTAGAGGTGGTCTGAGTCATGTCTTCTGGATTTTTGCTTATTAGGACACATCTAGTAAAAGATCTGTGACACCAGCAAAACTGAAATTTTACATGCTGCTAAATTTAATTCACTCACAGCCACTAGAACGGATGGTTTACCTCATCTCCTTTTACATTTCAGTAAACTGAAGCAATGGTCTGCTGAAACTAAAATCACATTGGTCCTAGAACATGAAAATAGACCCCGTTTCCTTTAATAGAACAGCAGATCACGCTTTTTTGTCAAGTTTTGCCAGTAAAGCCATTGTTCTGGCTGGGTACATGATTTCATTAAAATAATTTTAATAGATGTTTTTACAAGGAGTGCTGCTGGTTTTACAGAAAAAGATAATAGAAAAAGTGCAGGAATGTTTCTTATAACATACCTTTAAACTATACAAAGGCTTGGGAGAAAGGTAAAATAGAGTCTAATGCATCTTTCCAGATTACTGTATAACAAAATTAGCCCTGGCTAGAAGACATTCAAATAGAAATATCTGAAATTATTTCCAGACTGGTAAAATCACACTATTCCCTAAAATGATATGGTATACTTAGGCAATTTTTAGGCAAAATGCTATCAAGGTTCAGGGATCAAGGATATATTATTCCTACCTGCTGAGAAAATTTAAGCTATAGAAGTTCCAGTGAGATATCTGTTGCAGAGATCTGTGAGGCCACCCTAAGTTGATGTACAAAAGAATAATCCTTACACAAAATGACAAATGTCTGACAAGTGTACATAGAATAGGGAAATCTTATGAAACAATATTACTGCTAAGGAAGTATTCCAAATGCCAACATTTTTTTTCTGCAAGTTCCTTACCTTTTGATTTTGGATGAGTGATTCATGTGTAATATTCTTCTTTAGGTCTGGATAATAATTTGAAACCAATCAAAATATACTAATATCTGTCTAGCCTAGAATTACTACACAGGAATCATCAGATGGACCTGGCAATAGCAAAAGTTTGTATCTTTTTAATAATAATATGGTAATTTTTTTCTCTTAGAAAAAATGCAGGTATTTTTATAGACATGATGGAAAGTCTTGTTTAAATTTATGGTGTGCATGTTCAAGTTATTTTTATTTGAAGAACTTTCTTGCTGTGGCTCCCAGAGTAACTGAAGCTCATGCCTTCATTGCAACGCATACTATGCATTCCTTCCTTGGAGAGTTAACAGTGAATGACATTATCTGTGACTCTCCAAAATATGTTCATTCCAAGAGAGTGGGCTTTCATAAGTGAATAGTTAGTTTGTGCCATGCTCAAAGGACAAATATTTCATCATGCTTGCATGGAACTACAGGAGTGTGAGAAATATTGCTTGGGATCATGGGCCTTTGTGAAAAGAATGAAAGCAAATCGCTAGAGACAAATAGAGGAATCTAAGGAAGCAGTAAGGCAGGTCTATACAACAGACAGCGGCTTCATCACACCAGTACCTAAACCATTGCCAAACCTTTCTGCAGACTGATTGGCAAGAGAGGTTACTAAGAAAGGATTTGAAATAGTTTAATGAAATTTATTTGTTAACTAGAAACTTCTTCCAAACAGAAAGGAAAACATGAGAGAAAACATGAAGATGCTTATTTGAAATTTTAATGAGTGAATAAGAGCACTATTGGTGGTATGGAAAGGAATGAAAGACAGGAATATGGGAATACTCTCTTTAGGCAACGTTATACAATCTAAAATCCTATACTGCCCTGGACATGGTATGCAGCTAGAATCTGCAAAATTTAAATATATTCTGCAAATGAAGACCTAAGGGTCTGAGTAGTAGATGAAAATCCAAAGTGTAAATATCTTACACAGGCAAAATGGTAGTCCAGTATGCATGAAGGAAACTGCTTGAGTGAACAGAGAATCAGCCTTGGATTTCTGCTTGATCTAAAGAAGATAGACATATAGCAAAAAGACAGCTTTGTCAGTTGCCTGTTCAGAGATAGTAACTGAATGAATGTTTGCTTAAGTGATTACCCAGGCTAGAGGTGGTAGCTGAGTTAATGTTTGCAGACAAGATTACCCAGAAATATGGTAGGTGTAGTAGGATGGCCATTTTTCAGTTTAACTTTTTACTTTTGGAAAAAGTTACCTTGTAAAAAGTGCAAAGTTTTGTAGAGGAAATTAATCTTCAGTGTCAAGAATTTGTCACTGGTAAAGATGAAAGGAATTTTGATTTATGGAAACAGAATTTCAGTTGACTCACCAGGATTTTGTTTGGAGAATCTGTCTGGAAAGAAATGTATTTCATCTTCATTCTGCTTCTGAGTGGAAGAAAATGGTGGTGATATCAGTGAAGCAGAAATCCTGGTTCTTATCTAGGCTGGACTCTATGAACCCTGTGGACACAAGAAGTTGTTTCCTGTGTTGAAAATGGCAGTCAACATATGGAAAATGAGGAAGAAGTGGTGGCTGTTGGACCAGAAAGAGATTATTACAGATTTTGAGTGTGGTTTCTACTGAGTAGATTCTGTGATGGGTGGCAGTGCTAGGAAGAGATGAATGGATCGAAGACAATGTCACCTCTCTTGGCCAAAATCGGTAGGATTCTGTGAGACCATACAGATAATGCCTCTGCTCCTTCCCCTTCGAGGACTGCTTTCAGCTTCCCCTTAAAAAACTAAATATGGTCCCTTGGAATCATACTTGGGTGGGTGACTTCATGTCTGTGTAAGGCTGTTACACAGAAACCTACACCAACCTCTAGTCTCAGTCAGCAAAGACAGTAACAGTGTTTAGATGCAAAGAGCGCAGGACCCTTCCATGCTGTTTTCTGCCTGATCTTTGCTAACCAGGATATGTGTAGGAGCTTTTCTTGAGCCCAGGCAGGTTGCTAGTGGCTCTGCTGAGCTTCAGAGCAGAGCCGGAACTGGATGTCACCACTTCTCCCCTGTTCATTTCTGTGCACAGAATTAGGAATGGAATAAAAAGGGTTGATACTCGGAAATACCATGGCTTTCTCAAATACACAATTTTCTTGCATTGGTGGCTTTTTCCATTCTCCTTGAGTATTATTTCATTTTAGCTTAGTCTTGGTGTTTTCATCATTTTATAAAGATGTATAGCAGATGTGATGGGAAAAGACATCTCATATCATATGCTCAGTAAATACTGGAGGAATCTTATATGCTCTCTGTTTTGTGTTCAACAGAAGCATGCAAATTTGTCCTAACTCAGCTTTTGCTAGCAATGTTCCTTACTGGAAATTATAATCATATGAGTTGCTCATGATACAATCATGGGAAAAACTTTTGTGTGTGAACCAGCTGAGTGTGCTCACAGGGGGAAGAATTCAGCCCAGCAATGCTATGCATTTAATAGCTTTATCCATTCAGCTTTATAGCTTGCCATTGGGTGCAGATGTTTTATGACCTGTAACAGTTTAATGTGTCCTGGTGGATTACCCTCCAAGTTTCTCTTCATCAAAGCACTTGCTCCAGGTAACTGGAATGTCAGATCTAAATGAAGTACAATGTGAGAATGGGGATTGTCAGATTTTAAACGAAGCACGCAGTGGTGATAAGTAAAGTTTTGAACGTGGTATGACATTTCCATGGCCCATCTCACAGGATCGCTACACCTCTCCTTCTTTCAGGGTGCAAAGTACTGTCGTGAAAGAGGTAAAACAGTCATGCACTGTATTCCACTACAGCACACAGCCAAGCTAAATAATATCTGAAAAGAGAGAGATAATGTTTCACTTGAATTCAAAGTCAAACAAAAAGATGTAACAGACAGGGCAGCACCATTTCATTCCCCAAAGGTGAGCAAGCCTCTTGTGGGCACACTGTTCACTAGCAAAGCTGTGAGCCTTTGCCTCACTCCTCCTTTGCTCCTTCTCCTGTTATCCAGATGTCCCTTGGGGCCAGGAATATCCCCAGCCCTGCTTCCCATCACTTTCCAGAGGGTTCTTCTATTTTGCTCTTCCAAACATGCATCCTCTTCCTTCCTGTCTGTCTCCCACCTGCTCCATTGCTCATCCCAGTTGCTCTGGCTTAGGGCTGGAGAAACAATTGAACCCTCTGGAATGCTTTTGTTGCGATGCAGGGCTGAGTAGCCAGGGGATCTGTGCTGGTAGTCCCCAGGGTCTTCAAGTACCTTCTTTTTCTCCTTTTGCAGAAATTTACTGGAGCAATAAATCTAGTGCAATGATGGAGAAAAACTAAGGCAGGGGATCTCTGGAGGGAGGGAGAGGAAAAAAGAACAGTAACAGTGCAGTAGCGGTTGTGCTACTTTTGCCTGCCTCATGTCTTACTGGCTTGTTTTTCTACAAAGCTTATCTATTATGAGAGGGGAAGGGAAAAAACCATCCTTTCTGACAGTGGATGCATTGCCACGAAGGTCCCACACGGCAGTGAAGTCCAAATTTCTCAACATCTGGAGAGCCAGCATTAAGTAGGTTATCTGATACCTAAAGAGCCACAAAGGTGGCACCTGGCACCGTAAATGATATCTTTTCCTGAGGCAGACAATGAGGCAAAGATAATTACAGTGCCAAAAAGACAATGCATGTCACGCTGAAACAGAAAGAGTACAAACCTCCAAGACCTCAGAGTGTCTCGGAGAAGAGACCTTCAGCTTTTTTTTTGACAGGTTTTGCATGTTTGACTATTATTAACAGAACAAAAGGTTATTACTGAGGTGGCAACCTCCCCTGGTTCAAGTTTTTTGTTTGTTGTTCTAGGACCATTGCGAAAGAGTCACTTGTTTTCTGTCTTTGCACATTTAGGCTGTGATGGCTGGGAAAAAAGTTTTCAGATTAAAAGGTAAGATAGTGAGCCAGAAAACATTCATTGACTTAAAAGGAAACAAAGTGCTTTTATTTTCAAAAATGAGGGGACTTTGGAGACCCTCAAAGTGTTACTCTATAAATACCACCGAGCAAAGAATTTGTACACATAATGTGCCTTGGTTTTCATTAACAGAATACCTGCCAGCAAAATTTCCCATCTTTCTGGCTGTCATTGTTGTTTGTATATCAGAGATGGTGAGAGAATCTTGGGATCCCAACTAACATTATTGCCCTGCTGGGCTAAACACTTTTTGGGCATGCAATTCGTGGGCCTGCTGGCCTGAAACGACTCAAGCTGATCATATTTAAAGGTCTGTGACTTGTGTTGTGTTTTATTTGGGTCTGCCAACTGTGATTCTTCATATATATGGCATTGTTTCTGTTTTCTAGGTTGGATGAAGATAACTCACAACAGCATTATTCCTGTAACTGCAGCAGGCAGCAAAATTAAGATCTGAGGGAATTTCTGTGTATAACCTCAAATTCTGCTTCCCTTGAGTATTTCACGCATGTTACATTGAAAGTGAAGAAGGAAGGACACGGTGAATGTGACTTTATGTAAATCTGTTGAAAATGTGGCTTGAGTATTCACAAAAAGGTTTTTTATGCATTTTTTATTCCTCCATAGTTAAATATATGATGCTCGCTAACTATGGCTGGTAAATGTGCACCCGCAGAAAGGAATCTGGTGAGAATGTGATAAAGGTCTTGCTTGGCTGAAGCACAAATTACCACTAGACTTGGATGCAGAAGTTAATCTTGAGATGATGATGATTCACTTTGAGGAACTGTGGCAGGTTTGTAGCATGAGTTATAGCAATTTGTAGTTATTGCATAAATGCAAATATTTAGATAGAGTGTTCACAATAGTTTGCCACAATAGGAAAAAGCAATGGTAGAGAATGGATTTTTTTCTTCTGACTTATGTATGTAACCGTTGTCCAAGACACTCTGTACATTCCATGGAGAGATACAGACACTTTCAGGAAGTGACTCATCTCGGTTTTAGATGTCTAAAATAAGGCAGATGGAAGAGCCTATTTCTCTCCACAGAAGAACTTTTAAACTGAATCGCATTGTAACAAGCAGGCCCAGCAGTAAAAACAGTTATGACCACCTGCAAGCAAACACAGTTCATGTCTTAGCACCCTGCCACCAGTATAGTCAAACACAAAGTGATAGTGTCTGACTGTAGAACAAATTCTCTTTCAGCTGCAGCAGAAGTAGCTCATCTGATGAATCAGTCATAATCATGCTCAAATGTGTAGTCAAATTTATACAACACAGAACATAGTATTCCAGACTGTCAGGAATTAGCCCTCCCCATGCAAAAAATGTGAGTTTGCACCTGTGAAGTTCATATTAATTTAAGAACAATTCCGGCGTGGCTGTAAATTCAGATATTTATTTTTTTCCCTGTTGAGATTTAGGATTTGATTTTGCGAAGATGCAGAGCATTTTCTGGCCGCTCAGTTTCCTGACTACGTTGAAGGACACGGTGCCTTGTGAGATCAAGGCCTTGCACCATGTAGAATGGCTGTATCTGAATTGCTATGTTCCTTAGGTGTGTAAAATTTTGAAATGCCTCCTAAAACTATCACTTACCCTCCACTACTGCTTCCAGCTGCCAGACAGCAAAGAGTCAGGTGTCTAAGCTTGGCTGATTGGCCAGGCTCCATCTATAATTGATGGAGACAAGCACTTCTGAGGGGAGATTCATCTGGTCTATGGAGACTGTGAATCACACATTTCCTATCTGTTGCCCCCGGCTATTTGTTGGCACCCCTGCCTCACTTCGTGGCACCTTTGGGTTGCTGTTTGTGGCTGTGGCATTAATCAAGTAGCTTAAATTGTTTGGGTTTAAAAAAAAAATAAAAGTGCCCCCCCCNTCCCTGCTTGTACCTTTTTGTGTAGAATTTTAACAAAATCAGTTATTTTTAAACCAGCAATGGCAATCTATCCAGGGAACTAATTTAAATAAAAAAATATGCTTTTGCTGTGTTTTGTGTGCTTTAGTCCAGGCATTAAAGAATAAATAAAAGGGCATGTGTTAAACAAAATTCCTTGCTTTGTAGTTCTTTTTCTTAATTCTCTAGTTCTTCCACTGCCTGGTTCAGCCCTTCTCAAGCCCTGCAGATGCTGGGGGAGGGAGTATGTACTAAATTCCTTTCAGCCTTGGTAAACATAGTTTGCACAATCTAAAACAGGGTAGTGTTACACTGGTGTGCTGGACCCTTTCGAGTCCTGGAAGGAAAAAAAAAAGGGAAAAGGAGGATATTTGACATCTGCATTTTACTGTAGTAGCTACAAGCAGTGTTTCTTATGGAAGAGGGGGACAATGCTTGGGATTTTGAACTGAAAGGAACTGGCTTGAATTTCTGGGCCTCCTGTCTCCCTTCCCTCCTTGCCTGAAGGGCTGCTAAACCTGCACTCCTTCCCGCCAGAGGAGAGCTGTCGGCTCACTCCCCCTGCCCCGTGCAGGGCGCTTCATGGCAGGCAGGCTACATGAGGGAAATTTTACTGCAGATGAGGGACAACCTCTGTTTCATGTTCTAAATGCAATTCTCTTGCAAAAGGGTCCAGCTTTTTTTGCATTTTACTAGTACGTGGGTCATTTTGTTGCTGGTCTTAATTTCGCAGCCCCTCCTTTCTCTAAGTCAATGCTGTTCCACACAGTTGCTTAGTATCTGCAATACCAGCAGTAGTTATAATGAAAGTGTATGTTTAAATAAATACTAAATTTACAGTGAAGATCACAGATGCTGCTTGTGACTAGACGCTTCTGTGGACATCTGAGTCCCTGTAATTGTAATCTCGCTTTGTTTTACATCTGCTTTAGAGGGAATGGGATCTCCAACTGATGTTAAATGCTTTTTAAGATCCTCTTTGGGCCCTCTGGTCACTGACACAGGGAATTCAGTTTTTTCTTTGTGCTTGGGATGTGTGAGAGCAGACCATCTTCCCCCCACCCCCCTCAAATGCATTCATTATTAAAATTACCTGCCATATTCTCCTCTCTCATACCCTTCTGCAAGCAGCTTGCTGCAAGTGTTCGATATTTGGGACTCAAGCTGTTGGTGACTGTCCACAGAAGTGGCTCTGTCTCTGTTCCTTAACTGGCCAAATGTAACTCTAACAAACAGGAGAGGGGCTTTGAGAGTCCACTGAGGATTTGCTTTTCCCTGAGAGAGGTAGCAGATAAACAGGATTAGAGTATTTACACAGTCTTGAAATCTGGGTCGACTAGGTCTTGCCCAAGGCATCCTTCTTACTTAGCTGCAAGATTTGATTGACTGAGTGCAGTGTCAACATTTAGCTTTCTATCCTCACCTTATACTAGCTAATCATCTGAATGCAGGCAGCTCCAAATGCAAAAGGGGTGGTCGGGTTTTTCACCTGGTTCGCTAACTGGCTCAGCCCCAAGATTCGGGAAATGCTGTCCTTATACAGCATCAAGCAGTACCAAGCAGTATCCCAGCTCTCCTGAAGTTCAAGCCTTAGTTTTGCTATTGATCTTGTCTTAATATAGGCGGGAATTGAATTCAGTGGTAGATTTGCCTGTGTAAAAGGTCTCGTAAGGGTTTGGCTCGCCTGAGCAGTGAAACGGTTGCGTTGAACTTCAGGGTGAGCACAGTGCCTGCAGCTGAATTTGTGTGTGTGAAACTGCATGTTGGGTTGGGGGATGCTCAGGAAGCTTCCACCGGTGGCAGCTCTTCCTCGTACCTTGTCCCCAGTGCTCTGCTCGCTTTCCTTCCCTCTGTCAGCAGATACTCCTTTCACTGGCGTGGCTGCACACTCAACCAGGCCTCCCAAATCATGTACTTAAAAAACAAACCCACTGCCTTCTTTTCAGGAAAAAAAACCCCAAACCCTTAAAAACCCAACCTTTCAAGGAAGATCCTTTCTCAGATACAGCTTAGAGTACAAGCATATAAACAGCTGAGGTGGCACAAATGGAGGGGTTGTAGCTGTTTGTGGAAAGGGACCCATTGTGTAGCATGACAGCATCTTGCACAGCATCTAAAAGTCACATGGAAATGTAGCCTAAGACTATGGTTTGATGATAAAAAATAATTAGTGGCAGTTCTGGCCTCAGCAGTTGATTTTGTCTCTCTGCTCCCATCTCTATTTTTTTATTGTTTGGTTTTTGGTTTGGGTTCGTTTTTTTTTTTTAATTGGACCAGTTTCCCTGTTTTGTTCATGGTGCAACCCTGCAAATGGCTGTGGTGATGGAAACAGGAACAAGCAGCTGGGAGCAGGGGGGAGGGACAGTTTAAGCCAATGCTGCTTTTGAACATTTGGTGTCATTGAGCACAGCCTCATCGTTTCCCTGGATAAACAGGGGAACGATACCTTCTCATCTAGTGACATTTCACAGGTTGTCTTAATTCTAGTTAGATACACTTGTCTCTGTATTTATTTTGTTCTCTATTGAAACTGTGGTATGAGCAAGTTAAAATAAAGATATCAGACTCAATTGTTTTACAGTATTACCACCAGCTCAAGGAGAACACGGTCTTAGCTTTTCTGAGCCATTTCTTTGAGCTAATACCCAGAAAACCAGAACTGGGCTGCAAGGAAGCAAGCAAGACACTTAGCTTTGAATGACCTGTGTGGACTGCTCACTTGGGAACAAGAATGAAAAAAATAAACTACAGTTTATCACAAAAGATCTTTGCCTTACTGCAGCAGTAAAAGTGATATAGCAAAAACATATTGATTCTCTGGGTGACTGATAAAGCTACAGCACTGAAAGGAGTTTAATTTTTCCATCCAAATGCCTTGAATAATGCAGCCTTTGTCTGCTGGTCACCTACCTGCAGCACCGTTTAAGATGATGATAGCACTGTTTATCCAGAGTAGGATCCCGAGTTGCCCTGCATCATCACAATTCCCAGTAGCTTCCTTGTGTGAAAACTGTTCTATCACGTCTACAGCGATTATCTGAGAACTCGCCCATTGCACAACAACAGAAAGGCTCTTTATTGTTTCTTTTTTGGCTGTTATTCTCAGCCTGGTGGAAGTACTGCTGAATTTTCATTAAACCAGCACACTTGCGTGTGCACATGACACATACACATGCACTTTAGGCTGCCTGGCAATCTGAACTCATTGCATATTCATGATGTTTTCCTCGTGGCAGAGGCCTCTTAACCGAGACAACGACGAAACACGTTACACCCGGAGGTTGCTCTTGCCCGGCTCTGCGTGCCGAGAGGTACAGGGGTACCTGTATGGGTACCTGTATGGGCGCAGGGGTACGCGCACACACGGAGAACGGGAAGCGGTAGGTGCTCTGAAGAGCTGTCTCCGGCTATCTCTGCTCGAATGGTATCATATCGCCCAGCCCTGCCTCCCCCCCCCCCCACCTCCGCCGGGCAGGATAGTAACGTGGTGGAAAACCTTGCGCCTGTGGGGGGAAGGGTTTAAAAAGCATCATACTGGGGCTGGGCATGCTGCCAGGGGGGAGGGACAGAAGTGAAGTGCGCCTGGAGGTTTTCTTTTTTTAGCCGGTGATTACTGAAGGGGAAAGAAGGCCAGGCGTCGCAGGAGTACAAAAAGACCGAAAAAAAAAGTATTTACTGTGGGCTATTGGCAAATACTTAAGTCTCTCTTTAAGCAAGAATTCCTCACCGGAGTTAAAATCCGCACAAAATAGTTGTGCTTAAAGACGATAGTTCAGTCTCAACAGCTGTTTCCAAATTAGTGATTAAAATGAATGATATCTCTATCATCATTTCCCTTTTTCTCTCCCAAACATGCTAAGATGTATTCACACTCTTGTGTGTCCTTAACGTCCTAAGGACTTGAAGAAAAGGAAGGTGTGGAGGGGATGTGTTTCAGAGTGCGTGATTTATTTCTACGTAAACCTGAAAATTCAGTGTATGCAAGTCTCCTTTGAAAGATAAAATAACAGAGTTATAGAAATAGCAGGTCAGTAACTCTTGTTTGCCCTGAGCTCTCTACAGAGACATTCAGCTTCTTGTTGCACAGAAATGTGGAATATTTATACAACTGAGAACCGCTGGCATCAGAGACAAAAGCCTCATGTCTTCTTGGCAAGGCAGGGTTGTGAAAAACCCTGATACCTGTTTTTTGGGGGGGAAAAATTCCCCACCAGCCATGTGAAGCCTGTCATTGTATTAGCACTTGTGGACAAGAATATCTAGAAGATTGCACAGTCTTTTCTGCACCTAAAGAAAATCACAATTATAAGCTTTGAATTCACATTCCTTGTTAGATGGCAGCACATTTGGGAAGCTTATGTCCCTGTTAAGCTTCTGACTTTTGAAATTAAATTAGGCATGGCAGAGGGAAGGCTTGGGGGATGAGGGAATATTTTTTGGCAAGTGAATGCAAAACTGAAAAGCCAGATTTGCCAAGCATTTTTCCAGGGAGGTGTGCATGATTTGCATGTCCCCACTCAGCCTCATAACACATCCTCAGTGTGAAACTGATGGGGAGTGGTAGGGAAATGGCAGTGGTGGCTGAGAAATTAAGGGCAACAGGAAAAATATTCGGTTTTCCTTGATGCAAGCTGGTTGATGCTGGTGAATCAGTGGATTTGCTGTCGTCCCTGCCCCCACGCCCGAGGAAAGTCTTCTGGCCTCTTCTTTTTCTTTTTTAGTAAACACTTAAAACTGAAACTGTGATCATTACATTAGCACTGGTTGGTGAACCTCAGAAGGAGGTATCAAAATTTTTTGAAGCTAATCCAAAAGCACAACAAAGCATTTTCATTTAGAAATCAAGCTAAAAATCTTTCAAGATCAAATTCCCTTGTGAGATTTCCACTTTTACAAGTGCAGAAAGTATCATGAGACTGTTCTTGCATATCACATCATTGCAGTAATTCTCACTGCAGGAATTACAGTTATGTGTGAATATTGAAGTAAATAAATAGCCAAGCTAAAATGTTTTGAGTTCATTTCAGGTTATAGGCAATGGCTCTCTACCGTTGATGCACCTTCTGAACTGTTTCCTTTGTCCTTAGGCTGATTTAACAAAACACTTTAAAACATACTCACATGTAAGCATCTGGATTTTCCATCAAAGTCACTACTCTGTTCACATATTTAAAGCCAAGCAGGTGTTAGAGAATTTTTTTCTAGGTAGATGATGCAGAGGAAGGTTTTCCGAAAAGATGTCTACAGAGAAAGCAGGAGCCTCTGCCCCTGGCTCGCTCCATTTATTGAACATTAGAAAGTCCTACTTACCGCTCTGCCTAAAAATTCAGTGTGCCCAGTGAGGAAGGGGCCCAGTTTCTAGCAAGACCGTGAAATTTTTGTGGAGATTTACCCTTAATTAGTAAGTTGTCCTTATATGGCAACCACCTGCTGGATGTAGGACAAGAAGTATCAAATCCAACACTTGGGAAACAAGTCAGCACCATCAGTGAAGCTCAAAAGTCTCATGAATTATTACAGTGGAGTGCAATATTTTTTATGCTTTGGAAATGTGGGAAGTCGTTGAAATTTTGACTTTTGGAGGAGAACTGGACCTTGTCATAGCGCCCTGTTGAAAAGCAGCAGTGTTCTTTTGTAGTGTTCAGCTTTATTCAGAGACCCCGTACAACTTTTGGCATGGGTAAGAGCATACATAGAATCATGCATTGTTTTCTGGAAACCTCATAATGTCAGTGAAAATGCAGATAAATCAAAGATGGAACATCATGAAGAGACAAGAAGAATTGGTTTATGACAGAAGATTAAAAGAATCAAATTTATCTAGCTTGTCCAACTTAAATTGAATCTCAAATCATGATGAATAAACACTTTAAGATTGTGAACAGCGAGGACAAGACACACTATTTAGGAGTTTTCAGAGAGCTATCACTGGAAATACCAGGATGAAAGCAAGCAGTAGGAAATATTGGCTGGGTATGAGTAGAAATGCTCTATAAAGATACAGAAGAAGAGGTTCACAAAAGAAAAAGTAGCTCAAATAATTAAAATTTAATTTGATGAAACATTGGAAAACTATCAAATCTCTATTTTAATACCTCATTCATCACTATGATGATATCCCTTTCAGAGAAGAAAATTTCACTTAGGAATGTGATAGTGGTCCATCTTTTTCTTTTTTACTAACTCTAATTTCTATTTTCTTTTCTGCCACTGCGCTCTCTTTCTTGCTGAGAAATGTGTATTGGTCTGATGCCTAAGATTCAGTTCATAATCAGTGATGTCTCAACTGTTACTTTTTCCTCCCTTCCCACAGAGTGTTCAGAGGCGCCTATGGTATGTGAGTTTTGTCAGTGTTATTCTGCTTCATCCTGTCTGGTGTACCTAATAGGAATGCTCAGGACTGATGATGAGACAGTTCCGTCAGTTAATAACATTATAAGATATTCATGCAGTCATAGAAGTTGGGGACCAAGGAAGTCTGTTTAATCACCTGTTCTGTCTGCTGCCATTGATTCTTACTCTGTTTCAGATTCTTATTCAGAAGGATTACATACTTTTGTCTAGGCTTTGTGAGATTAGCCTGTAATTTAAATATGTTTCATTGATAGGTATGCTATATTTTTCCACCGGTCTTCTGTTTATCTGCTCTACTTCCTGTCGTACCCCATATCGTAAAAATAAAGAAACTTCAAGTTTTGCTGCTCCAATCTTCCTGCCTTATGCCTTTCTTAACCATACTACACACTCGCCATCTTAAATGATTTTCTTTAGCAGAGTCAAAAATATCTCTCAGAAAGTCCAGCTTCTGGGCTCCTCCAGTATGTCAGTATCATATTGATAGTACTGGCATGTAGATCTTATTGATAATAAATAGTATATAGATCTGAACATAATGACTTGGGCGTGGGTCCAAAATGCTTTTAAACAGGTGAGGAGTTGCCATGTTAAACTAGAGCTTTAAGTTTGATAATATAAACTGCACTTTTCCTCATCATCCATATGTATATCCTGGGAAAAAGGCACAAGTGAAAGGCTGCACAGTGTGAGCAAGGGAAATCTGTGCAGAAAATTAATTCCAGTAGTTATTTTCACCGGTTATACCGAGTGCGTACAAATGGATGTCTACTCCCTTTAACATCTCCGAGTTTTGCAGTTGCTGAGGTCCTGTGGAGACAGGGCAGTCTCTCAGGTGAGGGGAGGCAAGCCCCGTGTGCCAATCCAGCTCCCACCCAAAGCTGCCCTCTGGTTCACACTGCTGTTAGCAGCTTAGTTGTTCCTAGCACCTTAGAGGCTTGGATGTTACTACTGAGATGCCGATAAACTTCTCAGCCTTCTTCTACTGAAGTCTGAACCTGTTCAAACTCAAATATATCACAACTTCTCCTTCTTTTTACTATGCTTTTGTAGTTTGGGTTTTTTTTTTTACAAATTTTGCAAATCTGTCCGTGCCTGGTTGTCAAAAGCTTTATTTCAGGATTGTGGCAAAAGTCACAGAATACTCCATTACTTAGAGGTCATGGGTCCACTGCCATTTTTGCATGTAAGGATTTCTTCCATCTTTCCAGGAGTGGAATGAAGGCAGGAAGTGTTATGATTGTCTGGTTCAGCCTCCTTCCCCCAGCCCTGGAACTGAGGCTGTATTGCTTTTCTTTAGTCTCACAAGACTTCTCCAACACCCACCTTTTACAGTCAAGCAGTTCAAGCAGTTGATTTTGCTGTTCTGATCACTACTGAAAACAAAACAGAGCTCCTCACTGAGTTGGGCATAAGAATGTCCAATCTGAGATATCAGTAGAAGCCATCAACCTATGCATGGAGTTTAAATTTTTCCTGCACTGGCACATTCTACTTCTATTGAACTAGATCCTCCATCATGTTTCCCAATCTCTTAATTTTATGAGTTCCTGTTAAGTTGTTACCCAATCTTTCTTTTTTTTTCCCCAAAGAAGAAATTTCACTATGAAATGCAAAATAAATGCATTTTACCTTTGTCCCAATTCCGGTGTGCTCTCACAGGTACCTATTTAGTAGTGCAGCACTTCCGTTTCACTGGAAAAAAGGACTTTGCAGAAGCATCTGTTCCCTTGCTCTAACTGTCTTACATACTATAGTGGAGACGTCCAAAGCAGCAGGACTTCGGGGAGGGCAGCCAAACTTCAGCGATGATCCTGGCAGCCACAGGCGAATACCGAATCGGCTGCATGTGCAGTGAGAAAGGGTTGAACGTGCTGGTTAGATGCATTAGCTGTGTGCACACTTCTGTTTGTGTAGGCGAAGGAGTCACAGAAAGAAAATAAATTACTTGTGTCCTTGTGAGGACACTGTCCTTGTGAGTGGTAAAGGTAAGTGGGACTACTGTTGGAAGATCACTTGTGGCTCATCTTGTAACTGTGGCAACGTGATTTCTATAACATACCTGTGGTTTGTTTGTAGCACAGGGAGCCATTATATGGTGTATAAGCTTGACTGAAGTACCATTGTTTTCCCCCAGTCTCCTTAAGCTTAACCAAATTATGCAATTTGGTGTCCTTAGCACATTTGGCACGTGCAAGCCTCTTCCCAGCCCTCAAGTGGATCAAATCGTCATGTCTTTACTTTCCCTATCCTTCCCTAAGAGGTGTGTTTGGCAGACCCCATGGGAAAACTGAGCTGCACTGAGCTCTGTAGGACCTAGCTGGACAGAGAAATCTCATGGCACTGAGCTCAATGCAAAATTATGGACTTTTACAGGAGCCTTGTCCATATAAGAATGATAAAACAAACTTCACAATAATTCCCATGGTACCCTCAACATGAATCTTTGCCTTATATCACCACTTACATCTGTGGAAAAGGCAAAGGCTGAAACATTTGGCATGGTAGCTGCCATTACCAACTGGTGCAAATTCAGTAAGAATAGGGCAGGAGGCAAAATTTTAAACAAGAATGTGAAGGATGTCCTGGCCATTGTTAACACAAAAATAAGACTTCTTCCTGTCTCTGCTTTATAGTCTCTTAAGAATGAGGATTAGTTTATCACTGAGGCAACTCTCATTCTGAAAGTCAAAGAATATAACAGAAAAAAACCAAGTATGCCTTTGTCATTTCACGAAAATACCTTGACTGTATTCTGAGTACATATGGCAAGCAAATGCATATGATTATTTTTGCTGGTATCTGAAATGTGGAAATCACAGCCTTTATGGCGGAAAGGTTTTTTTCATTACATAGTGCATGGCTGGCCAGTGACTATCTGCAGCTCATTGTACTTTATCCTGAAGCCAGCAACAGATCTCTTATACTGAAAGGCTGTTGCTGGTTTAGTTATTGGATGTAACACATTTGAAACAAATGGTTTAACTACAATTTATCCGAGTCTATAATTATTCAAATTGCTCAAGGGGCTCTGTAGGTTCCACCCCAGCTGGAATTTTTCTTCCTATTTTTATTTCTTTTTCTTTTTTCCCCCCTTTTTTTCTAACATAAGGAAAAAATAACATTGAAAGTGTTAAACAAAATACACATTATTTTTAATTTCAGAACAATCTCATGCACTGGTGCAGCTGTCCCCATTAGTCTTTCTGTGCCATACTACTGCAGCAGTCTCTGCTAGAGAAGGAGGGTTTTTTTGACTTTATGTTTCTCTCTTTGTTCTTTTGTTTCTCTCTTTGTTTTTTTTTTGGTTTTTTTTTTTTTTTTTTTTCTCCTTTCCCCCTCCCTACCCACCCCGGTCAATAATTGACCTACAGGACTCCACTCAAAGATGAAGCTTGAGAAACTTGTGTGAATTTGGAAAGCTGACTGCATTTCTGTAAGTGTTAATGGTTTAATATTTATAATTTTCCTCTTACTTCTTGAGATTTTGACTTGGAATTTGGAAAAGAAATAAACAGCTAATCAGAAAATTAAAACAAATACAAACCCAAACCCAACAACAGCTGGCTACTTGAGAGGGCAGTGTAATGAATTTCTGTCTTCTTGGATGCCTATGTGCTGCTTGCATTCTTGTTACTCTTTTTCGATGGATTTCCTATACCTGTTGGAAGATTTATATGTTAACTGCTTTGGGAAGTTTAAAACCATTGCTTCATGATGTGAACAGGATCCTTTAGGTCTCTCATGATAACTTTTTTTTTCTATCCTTCTTAATCAGAGCATGATTCTTTAGGTGCTGAGTATCAAAACGTGACATGCAATAATGGACCGCTGTTAAGTAGCTCAGAAGCAAATACTGACTAGTCCAGAATTCATGGCAGATGAAAAGTATCCTAGCCTCCTTGGTGCAGGGATTGTATATTTGACTTGTATATTTAACTAGTGGCCATTTACAGTATGATGTCTTGTAAATTGCCAGAAATGCAAACTAGTACTCTGATTTGTGGGGAGTTATTTAGTAATGTAAGGCATTGCTTGGCCCACTACCTTCAGCGTTTCATCAGGTATCTAATCAGGAATGGTACCACCACAGTTGTCACTTTGCCGTTTGCATTCACATTTACTTAATTTCAGTCTCTTTCAATCACTGCTATGAGTGGGAGCTATCAGGGCTAGAATCAAGATTACGCAGTATTTATCTTAAGCTTGTTGTTTCAGAAGTCAAACTGTATGAGGTGTTAATATCTGACTGGCTTTCCTGTAAGAATATTGCCTGTGAAACCCCTGCTGGAGTGCAAGTGAATGTAGAAAAAATGATCAGTTCTGTCTCATTTTGGACCTCAGGCACCATCTAACTTGTGAAATCAAAAGAAAAAAGGAAGTTTGACTTTTCTGTCCACTTGGAAGGAGGATGTAACAGCTGCCATGCTGATCCAGCCTGACGTCCCCCTGTCCTATTGTATGTTTTCTGACATAGACCCATAGGTGGAGGGATGCTGGCAGGTTTACTTAGGGGAAAACAGATTTCTGAAGTGATTAGAAGCATAGCTACTGGCTTGATATTGGAGCATTCTTGCTTAGGGCCTTTTCACCCTGCTTTCTCATGGTGGTATGAAATGAGCCCCCTCAGTCCCTCAGGCTTGTTTACAAAAAAATCCAGGAAAATTATTTTGTTGTCAAAGTTTTTGGAAAACATAAGGTATTAGGAATGGAAAAGTTAGAATTGCCTGTCCTTTCCATTTTTTATTTCTGTCTGAAATAATATAGCTTTCAAAGCCAGGATTCAGTCATCACTGAAGCCTGATGTAGTCTGGTGGCTTAACTAACACATTACACTTGACGTTTGCAGCGGCCTGGGAACACGCTCTGTCAGTCGTCATGTCCCTTCTGAGCGGTGCTGAGCTGAGCAGCTTCCACCTTAGAGGGAAAGGCATCGTAACAGAATCAGCTGTGATCAATGAAGTGTAGCCTTTAGCTGTGTCTACACTATGTAGTGTTCCTGAAATAGTTATGTTTGTAAGGAGGGTAAAAATACATGTGGGGATAAGTGGCAAACTTAAACTAGAAACCTTCGCTGCACCCAGGTAGATGCAATTCATTTTTTCTCTTGTTTCTGCATGATTATGACTAAGTGTTAAAATATCTACTACTTTGGCTTCTAAAACAGTTTCAGAAATTATTTTATGGCATTATTTTCAAACTCAGACTCGTGCATCCTCCAAGTTGCTCTACCCAAGGGGTATATTGAGATAAATAAATCAAAACATCCAAGGTCTTTGTGTAAGCCTTGAAACCAGCTAAAGTTTAAAACAAAAAGGCTCCATAAATGGATCCTCAGATATAAGGTTGCTGTAGCTTAGCCGTGAGCGGGATCAGAAAAATTTCCATTATCCATTTTAAGTGCATAGAAAGACACAGAGACTGATTTCAATTAAGTTTTATATACAGTGAGTTGTGTTCAATACAGTTGCTTCCATTTATACTAGTACAAGCAAAAGGAAGGCTGGGACCATTTTCCCTACTCTGAATATTTTAAATCGTTTAGTAAAACTAACACGTTTATATCTCTTATTATCACTTCACTGTGGTAGTATTTTATAAGCAGGACTGAAATTCTCTCGGCAACGTCCCTGCTGGAAAGACTGTTCCCATTTCACAGCCAGGGAGCTGAGGCATGTAGGTCAACAACCTAATCCAAAGCCCAATTTTTAGCACTCTTATGAAAGACACTTGAATTATTTCATTGTGAACTGAAGATAGGTTTGCTTGCTTGTAAGCCAGAACACATTCTGTAATTTGTCTGTAAGGCAGCTGTGCCCAAGCACAGCATTCAAGGATATGTGCAGAAAAGCCTTAGCCTTAAGTTTCAGTCTTCCAGAACTTTTTTGCATCCCTGTGACTCTTACAGCCTATTCACAGTGTGGGGTACTGAAACCTGTAGCAGCATGGAGGTCAATTTCTAAAAACACCAGTAGGGCTAGCACAGAGCTGGTTTTGGGGCTGTGCCATCTGGAGAGAGACGTTGGTGGCTCCCACCTTCTGGCTCATTCTGAGAGCAGCAGGAGCTTCTGCCTTGTACAGATGCAATTTAATGATGATAGAAAATGGTAGCATATTGTTTCTGTAAGAGGCAGCCTCTCATGGATTCCACAGTGTTCTTACCAGCATGTTTAACCTCTAATCTGGGAAAGAAAAGCGCCATCTGGTACACACCATCCTTGAAAGGTTGCTGTCCCTTGCTTTGATGTGTACCTGGAGAGCTCATGTAAGCGCTGCACTGAGTTACCCATGCTGAATGAACCCTCCTGGGCCCCAGAAGAAGTGAAGCAACGTTAGTGTGATGCACTATCTGAGTTAATATAGCTGACTTTGCAGCAGGGCTAATGAGCTGGTGCAGAATGCCATATTTGTCTGGCTATGCTGCTTCCAGTAGTGGAGCTGGCTTGTTTAGAGCTCTCTTAGGTATCTCTGCCCAGAACTGCACCAGGCCATGTTGGCAGATCCATAAACTCTTAATGTTTAATCAAGAATATTTTGTTTCTTAATTTTATTTATCTCATCAGAGAAAATATCACGCTTTCTGGCCTAAGGAACACGTGCTTCCTTGTTTGCTTATTTATGCGGTGCTAATCCTATTTTCACTGTTAAGGTGAGAAGGATTCTGGCACAAATGAGAACTTGCTGTTAAGCTCTGACAGCCCTGACTCACGATACCTGTCAGACTTAACATATCACCTCTGTAATCTACGCCTTCCCTCTGTGTTGTCTCTGTAACAGAGAGGACAGGAGGGGCTGTGTGTCCACTCTCAATCAAAATCTGCAGTCAACTGGCCTATTGATTTAAATCAGTTAAAATTTAAATTTAAACAGTTTTGGTACATGCCCCTAGGTAAACTGGACTGTGCTGCCAGAAAGTGAGCTGCTCTGTTTCTGACCCAGGTGGGTCCACCCCTCCTTAGGCAACCTGCTGACCTGAGCTCGCTGGGATCATCAGACTGACACCAGACACGGTGTGGAAACATGGCTGGCCAAGCACACTGCAGCCGCACTCTCACGGGCACCCATCCACCTCCTGAGAAGCTGGGATGATGGGCATGGTCCACCACACCCAGCTTTTTCCTTACAGGCAGTCAAAAATTGCCAGTGCTGACTGTATTTCTAGTCATGAGGGAAGGATATTGGAATAGTTTTCAGCGAGCAAATACCGTGCCTTGGATTGACCTTGCTGGTGAAGACACTAGCGCTGCGTGAACACACAGCTCGTTCTGCTACCTCTGTGAAAGAGATGAGGTGAGACTTACAGGTGAGACCTCATGAATTACTGCCGAGCATGTGAATCAGAACCCCAGGCCCATTGGTGGCGTCTGTCCACTGCAAAGAAGCAATTCTTCCTCATCCCAGTTCTGCAGTTCTTTAATAATAAAGTGTCCTCTCAGAGACAAAATGAAAATGTGAAATAGAAGCTTTAAAAGTGAAGCTGTGTAACTGGCTTTTGTGTGCGTAGGGACAGAACTAACCGGCTGCTACTTTGGTCTGTTTGGAAATCTCTGTCCTATTACTGCTTTCATTCCTTCAGCAGGTTGCAAATAGAACAGTTTTGGTTTAAAAAGATTCCTCATACACATGCTAAAATGTGCTTATTTAATTTTTTTTTTTAAAAGTGCCTGTAAAGTAGCTTGGAAATAATTGTTCCTGATGTTTAATTAGGTAGTGTTTGAAAAGCACTTTGAAAATGAAAAATGGAGTAGAAGTGCTAAATATTCTTGCCTAAGGTTGATGAATTATGGACAGTAAATCTTACATTAGCCCATGTGATAAATGTGAGTGAGTAGACTGCATAATCTATTAAAGGAAACCCAGGCATATACATTTTTTCCTCTGCGCATGCATCTGGGGCTGATAATCTGGAGGTTGAGAATTGTGCCTGCTTTGTAGCTCCTCAACCCCTTTATTATTCAATGCTATTGAAGACTTTAGCAGAGAATTCAGAATCTGGCTTTTCAGAGCTAGCAGAGGGGCAATCCGGGCCATGGGAACCTGCTGGGCTCCTTCAGAAGTTTCCGCTTTCAACTTCACAGGAAGTTGTTAGACACTGAGGCTACATCTATATTAGTAAATCAAACATGTCCAGCTCTCTGCCACTGAAGTCACCTGGCACTGAACTGCCCGCATCCACACGATTAAACACTTCTACCCTGTGAGACCGAGGTGGTTGGAGGCAGGTGCTCTGATGGGAAGAGTCCCTGGCCTGTGCTAGCTCAGGAAGTCTTCCTGGAGATTGCTTGGGTGAGTGCAAGCTGGCCAGGGTCAAAACCATTCTAGAAATGTAACAGTGGAGATGATCGAAGCTCAGTGCCTAAGCCTGCCCAGCACTGTTCATTTTACTGGTACAGATGTAGCCTGAGGTGCTGCAGCTTCCACCTAGAGTACTTACCTCTGCTGTCTTCAGGGCACCTTCCACTGATGGAGGGGCACAAAGCTGCTTTTCTACGGGTCAGATCATGTCATATGATATATGTATCTTGCTGACCTCGCCGAGCTGTGGCTGTTTTGGGGCAGCAATGGTGATATCTGGTCTTCAAGGGCCGATGAAACTAGCCACCCAGCTTCACTTGCACTGCAGAATAGATGATAGATTGCAGGACCACTTGGTGTCTTTGACAGGTTTTAAGTGGGGCTAATGTATAAAGAGCAAATGTTCTTATCACACGTAGACCAAATATGTGAGAGCTCCGTGCTAGTTCTTGCAAATATGATAAGTGCCTTGAATAAACTGACAATCACTTACCTCAGATAAAAAGTCCGGAGAAGCCTGTAGAATGAAGGCAGAAAAGGATGGAAGAGGCGAGTCCAGGGAAACTGCATGAGAGTCTGTGGAAAATACAGAGAGCATCTGTGCCTTTTTTTTTTTTCCCCTATATGACAGTTTGCTTATACTCTGTAGTACTGTGATCTTCTAAGACTGGAAGAGCAAGTTTTCTCCTTGGAACAGGGGGATCAGATCAGTTGTTGACATTGGCACATTGGAGTTAGCATGAAGGACTGATCTGAAATTGTTGCTTTAAGAGGGAATTACTTTGAAATATAGCAAACCCAATGACTAGTCATTAACATTGTTGACTTACAAAAATAGAGGCAGCATATATAAAAACATCGTAACTGCAGAACCGGCAATAAGGTCTCTGCTGCAGAGTGTAGCAGGAAAGTTGGAATCATGGCATTTTGGTCTGAAAAGAAAATGCAGAAGCCTTGCTTTTCCAACTCAGGTGACAGATCCTAAAATGTTAAATTCTGATCTGTTTGGAAAAGATTGTCATGTGTCCCTGAAAATGACTCTTGACTACAGAGCTTCAAAGAGATAAAGTCTTTGACAAAAGCTCTGGTTCTTTTAGCTTCGGTGAACAAGCTACAGTGAGAAAAGGTACTGAAGGTCAGATCTAGGCATAAGGAAGTTGAGGCAAAAAGTAGGGCCTTAGGCATAGCCTTTGCAGCCCCCCCAGATTTCCCTTCCTCTGCATCTATTCACTAGATCCAGCCTGAGGGGAGTCAGCAAGAAGGTCCTGCAGAGCTCTTCAAAACATCTCTGAAAAGAGGGTGAGCTGGTTGAGAAGGAGCTGATGAAATGGCAACTCACCTGGTGGGTAAGAAGCTTGAATGCATGGTGTTCATTGAAAGGAAGCAGTGGGAAAGGGAGAGATACTCAGAAAAGAGAGGCAAGGACTGGGGAGAAAGCACAGAGACCTGGAGGGCAGGATCTTTTTAACGCTGAAAAAGAAAATCCATACAAAGTGCATCTTCCCTGGTTTTGGACTCATAGAAATTTCTGAAATCTAGTTAACTAAAGGCATGATATTTAGCACCCCACTTTTGATTGATCCTTCTCTCAAGAATGTGTGAATGAGATGCTGAGGTGTAAACAAGAACCATGAGACGTACATCTATGATGAACTACACATACCCATTCTATTAACATAATTCACTTGTATCAGGTGCTTTATGCAGCATTTCATTTATTTTAGCAAGTTTCTCAGTTGCAAGAGCTTCAAAACACAAAATCAACAGAACTGAAATGTTTTCCTTATTTTTGCATCAGGAATTCTTGAAGATATAATATGCGATGTTATCTGCTTCACAGTGCTATGCAACTTGGTCACAAGCTATCACAAGTGACCTATAAAACAGATTTATTTGACACTAAATTCAAGCTGAAAACAACTTCCCAGAACCCTAGAAAAGGCAGTGAAACTATATCCTCGCTCCAAGGAGGCATGCACACACATTCAAATATGCATACTTTTATGCACAGATATCATCATGTATCATATTCTTGCTGACCATCTGTTTGCTTACTGAGAGCTCTGAGATGATTCAGTTGCTATGCCTTTGGGGAAAAACACTGGGTAAGACCTGCATGTAAATGTGCAAGGACACATTTGAGGATACGCTAACTGCTGTGTGCTGAGACCCGACATGCTATGCCTGGCTCCATCTATCCCATCAGCCCTCCTGGGTGGGCAGTCAAGATGGTTCAGAGATCCATCACCAAAGCTAGGGTGGTGGGGCCACCTTATAGCAAGGAAGGGTGCGAAGTGTAGACAATACAAATTCTGACTGAGTTTAGGTTGTCTGCAGGAGCTGGGTGGGCTTCAGGACCACACAGAAAACAGGTGGCTTTTGGTACAATTTAGCTCAGACAAAAGCAGATACAATTGCTCTATCTTTGTGGGACAATGCAGAGAATAAACTAGAAGCATACAAACAGCAGGAGCTGTGACCACTTTTATTTAGGTGGGGATCATCAATGCGAAAAATGGAACACCCTTAAAAAGTGAGGGAGATACTGAATCCAAATTACATAATAAATATAAGAACCCTGTGTTCACATAGGTCAATCTGGTGAAATCTGAGTCTCAGAGTAGGAGCTTGATCTAAGACAGGTTTACCTGTGCAAGAAGGAAGTTCTGCAGCAAGTGTAATATTACATTAACAGTGCACCTCCACTTATTCACATGTAGTACAGTTGTGCATTTCACATAGGTCTGAAAAGACCCCGCAGCTGGAAGTCATGAAGCTTTTCATTTATATTTCCTCAAATCCACGTTTCATGTAATGTTTTCTGTGTCCTTCCCAATGCACAATGCATCTCTGTCAGCCTTTATAACTGGAAGTATATCACTGTCCCAAATAGCTACATTGCTTTTTGCATAATGGATTTTATTTCTGGCCTAATTTAGGAAATTGCAGAAATGTCCTGAGTCAGGAGCTGAAACCCTCTACTTTTCAGAGATGTTCTGTTAGGCTTTTGTTACCAGGCATGTTAAAACTGGGGCTGCTTGTAAGAAACTTCCCTACCGTTCTCTGCCCTGCGAAAAGCTGGCACAGGCAGACCCCACAATTGTGTGCAGTCGCATGCAGGATAGGGGCCTAGAGTTTTTTTCTGTCAAGTCAATTCACAGCTGCAAGCAACTGAGAGTTGATACTTTGATTAGGGCTTTTCCTTATTTTTCTCCTTTCAAGTCAGTGATGAAGGAAGCTCTCAGATCTGCCCTTGTATTTTTGTCCCAATGAAGTAGAGCTTCCTATGGCATTTGCTTTGCTCCAGAACTATTCATCACTAGCACTGTGTTGATAAGGTGATGACAGTTGTTGCCAAAACTTTCCTGTTCACCCTAAATCTGTTTTTCTTGGTATGAAAATAAAGATACGAAGCTCAGCAGAGAGAGAGCTCTCGGTGGTATCAGAGCTCAAGGTGACTGGGATGGAGTAATTATCCAAGGACAAATCCTGGTGAGGGCGGGCAGCATTTTCCAGATTCCAGAGGAGAAGAGCAGTGTGAGGCTAAGGGGGTGGGCTGGGTGGGATGTGCCTGCTGGAGGCTGGAGAGAGAGACAGTGCTCCTCTTTTAAAGGAAAATGAGCAGCCAGCAGAAACTAGATGCGTCTCACCATGGGGTGAGGGTGGAGAACCCACCAACTGCTGAGACAGTCAATAGGCAGATTATTCATCACACATTGCTAGGAGATTAACTGAGCAAACGTTCTGACAAAACTGATTAAAGCCTTCATCCTGTACTGGGGAACAAAGAGACACCAAGTTATTACACCCCAGCCAAATGCCAGATGATGACTACATGTAGTGGAAACACAAAGTACAGAGTGTTTTTTTTTTTCTTCCCCCAAACTGGGATGATTCTCCCTCTCTTTATCACTAAAGTCATCGCAAGTTACAGTTTGTAAATACAGCTACCTACTGAATACTTTAAAGCCAGATTGCTGTGATGTAATACATAAAGCACATCCCCCCCCTCTTTAGTTTGCTTCTCTTAAAATGTTATCTCAGAGTGTTATCATGTCTAGAGTCATCTCTCTTCTGAAGTGCATTCTTTCCCAGTGTTATCACCACTGTTTACAATTGCAGATACTTAAAATGAGCAAAATACTTGACTTCCCATTATAGTAAAATTTGGATGGTACTCCCTCAGCCACGTGTAAATTTTGAATGTGAGTGCTTCCAGTATCAGTGTTTGCTCAGTTGCTAGCACTGGTAAAGGGGAAATGGACATGATTTTTTACTGTGTTCACTAATTACCACAGTTTCTACCCTTGCCACCTCCTAAAGTAAGAGAAGTGGTATCAATAAAACTAAATCACTTAATTGCAGAGTTCTGATGACTGGGAAAGTCATGAAAAACAGGCTGAGAAAGGAATCCCTTTCCAGACAACTCTGTTTTCTTTTGACAGTCAGAAATTTAATGGGTCATGGAAATGATCAGACTAAAACTGCCAAGTGTCTACTACCTCTAACAAGTGCCTGCTAACAAGTGTTTAACCTGAGGCACCGCGAAAGCCTAAGCACTGAGCTCAGCATAGATTTAGATATACCTGTGTACTGTTCACTGTTTCTCGGGCATGAAAAATCTGCCTGTAAGTCATCCTGGTAATGTACAGACACTTTTGAAATGGAAGGCCATCATCTGTCAGGACCCTGAGACGTAAAATTAGACAGCGCAGCCCCCTGGGGAGTGAGTAGCAGGAGCTGGGCAATGCCACTGCTGGCTCTTCCCTCTAAACCCCTGACTCTGAGGGTAAGGACAGTACAACTAATTCCGTCTTTGGACTGTGCTGACATGAATAACCCATTTGAGGTTAACTGTCATGCTTCTTAATGTCATAAAGCCTCCTTTTCATAGAATTAAAGCCTTATTACATAAAATGGTGTCAAATCGTTCCCTTGTGCTGGGTTAGATCCTATAAACTAGTCTAAAAAAGTTGGCTTTTGGGAAAAGTTGGGCTCACTCACTGTAATAGTGTCCAAGTAATCTTTTATTATAAATGTGTTTTTCATGTGTCAGAAAACTGGGTGTCAAATATGCAGTGGCTTTTGAAAACAAATGTCATCTAATGTAATAACAGAAATCTCCTCTGAACGTTAGGGAGAACACTGGTATGGTTAGGAAGGCTCCAAGACTGTTAACTAAATTATCAGTTGCTACCTCATGGGGTTTTTTGCTTAATGATTTGTATTTGTTAACTTGCATTTACCTTAGCTGTGGTTCTCAGTATCACCTCTTTAATCTAAGCAAAGAGGCAGGAGATAGCAAGTGAGGAAAGGATCTTTCTATTTAACACTGTGAACCCTAGACACTGGGTTAAGAAATAGCTCACATATATTAGAAGCAGATCCGATAGAAATATTAATAACAAAACCAGCAAAATACTATGTGCAAGAGAGTACAGTAGTACATATACTGTAATAATTTGTAAATATAATAGGAACTGTTATGTACATGAACATTTTATGGATCCAGTTGATGTGTTGAGGTGGAGCAGTGAAATATTAAGAAACCTCTAGAGAATTGCAGATACCTTACATAATTTATAGTTGATTTTCCCCTAAGTTGTTAAATGGCTTTATCTAGCAACGTTGTATGTATATCAGCATTTCATAGCTAACATAAATATGCAAAAGATGCTGCCAACTGTTTTTTTTTTGGGGGGGTTGGAGTCTTTTTTGTTAAAGAGGCAGCTTCTTCACCACTCAAATGATTCTCACCATTTTGAGACCACCCCAATCATTAGATGATCTTTGAAAAGGCAAGCATCTACATCTGGATTGCTCTGGCAAGGCAAGGAGCTTTTTGAAATGAAGGAAACAGCTTCTCTTTTAAAAAACCTTTTATACCCTTGTAAAAGGCAATAAAATATATATCAAACATAGATGATACTGACTGCTCTTTACAGTTACTATTAAGATTTATGGTCCCTGAAGTTAAATATTGACTTTGGCATCACCTTGGTCAATATTTATCTCTCAGATCAATAAATCTTAATATTGACTGCAACTGAAGTCACCATGCTGCCCAGTGTTACCTCTGAATGATTTATGTCAATGTATTTTCTGCTTGCCTCAATATATCTTTTACTTTCCTGTGTTCCTATTTGATGGGTTTAGAAGATCTTTTTGAATCAGGAAACTTTTTCTCTGCATAGAGTGCTGTCTTTCCCATCAGGTTGTTTTACTTCTTTCCTTACTTCTTTATAAGTCCTACTGTAACTGCATAAACCATCTTAGCATGAAAAGATTTTCCTAGTGCCTAAGTAAATGTGTAACTTCTGAGAGCATATTAGGCTGTATCATTTTCATTATGATTTTACATACTGGAAGTTATAATCATCATAATAATCCTAATCAGTATTAATGCTTTCTCTTGTTATCCTTAAATTTCTATATTAACATTTACTTTTCTGCCTCCCAATGTTTTCCTTCAACTATTAGAGTTATAATACAACTGAAAATTATAGTTTATTTAAAATTTAATTTTTTAGTCCCATTTGGCAAGTTTTTATTATCTTGATTTCCTCAACACAATTCATTTCATGAAGAAGTTAGAGACATGATCACAACTAGCTTTTCATGTATATAATTTTCCTAATATCACTGGAATTTTTGTGTCAGCAGGGCCTTTGAGGCTAATTGAACAAAGCTCCTTTACTGAGTCCAATTAAAAGTGAAGTTCCTAGTGAACTCTTCTGAACGTGATATATAGACAGTCATTAAGGCAAAAATGGGTTGCTGGCTACCCTCCCTGTATTATCCTAACCTGAACCTTTAAAAAGATCCAGTCTTTTTTTACATAAAAGAAGTGTGTGTTATTTCATGAACTATATTCTCACCAATGGAAATCTACAAGCACGTTCAGTGGAAACAGCCCTTTTTGTTCTTTCCCAGCATCTAAAAAATCCACCTTTCTTTTGTTCCCCTGTGTGAATGCTGCTTATGCCCTGACTGTGTTGTGCCTGCGCCCGCCCTGGTGCCTCACTTCTCTGCAATCCCATCCGAGGGGCTCTGGGACGGAACCAGCCTCAGCACCACGTGCCACGCTGTGAATCACAGCATCATCCACCTACTCAGTCTTTGATCCAGTGTTGGTCTTTTTCTGCTGTACAGCTCCAAGAACAGTGAGAGCTTAATTAAGCAGTAGTAATATAGATGGTCTCTGCATCTGTACCAACTTCAAGGGTAGGCATTTGACGGCAAAAAGATCCTAATTTTTTTTTACCGTGTAATTCTTCCAAGTGCTTGAGACTGTAAAATGTCTGTATGAGTTGTGCTCACACTTGAACAAAGGAAGAGTAGGAGTTTCAATAAACTTTTATTCCTGCCACTGGGAAAAGCTAGAAGCATGCTAATGTTAAATAACAAAATGAAGAATATTAGGCTGCTGCCAAATCATCAGCTAAGCCTTTTTTTTGTTGCTGTTGTGTTCCCATGCGAGGGCTGCACCCTACAGAATAAAATAGCTCTCTTCTACTGAGTGTGTCATGGAAAATTTGCCAAATAGAAACAAAGGCCCTTCTTCTACTTCCGCCTTCTGACATAAACAGCTGTACTGCTGCATGTGATAAATTATCAGAATGGATAAAAATCTTCCTTTCCTTCTGTTTTCTTTAAAATGAGATCAGAGTGCTCAGATGAACACAGCCTCTCTCCCTATCTGAGAAACAGAGTGAAAATGGCTTCTGATGACCTTCTACATTATTTGGGTAGCTCAGCTAATTGGGGACACAGCAGAACTCCCTCGTGACTTGCCTATCATGATCTTTCCCAACTCACACAGTTCAACCTCTGAATGCACCAGCAAAAAGCAGCTTCAGGATGTTCCTTGCAACCAGGGGAAGAAATAAGTTTTCCTCTGCTTGGATGGAAAATGGAGTGGCTGGAGGGAAAAAAAGAGTAATTCACCAGTACATTTGTGAATGGGGAGTGAAACTCTGAGCAAGAGTTCAAAGTTGAAATGCAAGGAGTTGTATGGCTTACTCTTTATCGCTTGCTAAGGTCCAAACCTTCCCCCATTAGCAAAAACTGCATAATTTTCTATACTTCCTTCCTTAAACTCTGGAGTAGCATTGGTGCGCACAGCTACGAGTCTGCTGCTCTCCAGTCCAGCAGAACCTGCATTTCCCTGGCTGGTGAACAGGCCATCCTTGCAGCTACTGGAGTGCTAGGGATCAGAATAAGTGCTCCAGAAATGCTTTAATGTGTCAGGGCCCAGAAAATGATAACAGTTTATCAGCTTTATTTGGTATTATTAACATCAGTACTATTGGTATTAGTGAAACCATTGACAATGTGGTTTAGAAGCGGGAGGGAAATTAGGTCTGAATATCCTGTACAGTAAATAATCTGCAGGCTGCTTAGAGGCAACTATGAGGATCAGTGAAGATTTTTTTCAGTGTCATGCAATACTTTCAAACAAGGTGATAAAGAAACATTCCCTAAATGCTGGCCTGGTGACCTGTCTAACAGTATACCTTGTGATGATTAACTGTTTCTCAGACCTCTAAGAAAACAGGACTGAAAAATGCTGGTAACCTTGCACCACCACCTAAGGCAAGATGACAAATCTTGCTCTGCCCCTGAAACTGATGCTTGCTGATGAAGACAACAATGCTAATGTGGATCAGCGATGAATGCTTTTATCCTCTGATTCAGCCCACAGGGTTAAAACACCTCACTTCGTGTGGCTTCTGACTCCTGAGCTAACTGCAACAGAGCTGGGTGAGATTGAGGATGATGGTAAGAGCCTTGAAAAATTGTAAGGAGAATTTATCTGCCAGTTGTGTGAGCAAACCAGATTTCTTCTTCTCAGGACTGCTCAACAATAAGAAGGAAATTCCTTGTTTAAGTCCTACTAACAAGCAAATCAAATTTGCAGCCACTTAAAAGCATCTGGGCACATGTGCCATGCTTCCAAGCCCTGCTTTTGAAGTTAAGAGGGACCTAGCATGATGCTCTGAATGTCAGATAGGGCTAGGAGGCTGGAGAGACTGATTTGAGAACAAATTAGAACAATCAAATATGTTTAGCTTGGATAAACAACAGCTAATGGGCTGGGAAGGCATACAACTGACAAGTTTGGAGAAGGCTGTAAACATCAGCAAAGGCAGTGACATAATTCTGAAGGTTCAAGTAGATTCAGCTAAAGAGTAAGGGCTTGTTTACACCAAGAAATTCACTGTTATAATTATGCAGCATAATTATACAGCATAATTGTAATTATCCTGGAGTTATTCTGAGGGAAGAGTGTCCACATGGGAAGCTACGCTGATATAAAGATACTACTGAATTTCCCTGTGTAGACAAGCCTCAGCAAAAGAAAGGTTTGTTTTTGTGTAAAGCCTCTGTGTGCTGCTGTTACTAGTACCATGGTGCAATACAAAACAGAATGTAAATTACAGTCATAGCTTTTAGTTGATTTAATCTATCTAGTTCAAGCCTTGTCCCCAGAGAGAGACCCCCTACCGGGATTGGCTTGTGTGACGCATATTGCCATTTCATATGAAAAGTCTTTGCACTTTTTTAGTCCCCTGATTCACCTGGGACTGTGTCCTGCTCTGTAGTTTAGCTCAACTAAATAGCTTGCATGACAATAGCTCACTCTCTGCCTCTGTGGCACTGTCATCCACAGCTGTAAGGCACTTATCAGGAAGATGATTTTCTCCAGCCTATTGCTGGTATGTCAGTATCTAATAGAGTTTGTTTCTTCATACTTCTCTAGATTTTAGTTAACAAGCTTTAAGCTTCCTCTGGGAAACAATATCATATGCCCAGGCCTGACTATGCAAGACATTGTTCTGCATTAATGTTACCAGAAAAGCCAAAGTGATACGTTCTCCTCAGTTATGGATGCTCATATACAACAACATTTATAAACCATTTGCATGACTTTGTGGCCATCTCACTGGACTAGAAAACAAGGTTAAATATGTGTGCCCTCAGCAAACAAAATCCATCACTTCCATGCTCCTACACAAGCAATGGTGCAACTGCTTGAGGAGGGATAATGAGGCTTCAGGATAATCGGAATGTCCTTCTTACAGTGTATTTACAAGTAGGTTTATTCCTATGATTTGTTTAAGGTTTCAAACTGAGCTATCCAGAAGAGTTTGAATATTTGAAGGAAGGTTCAGAAAGCAAACAGTATGGCAAGGAATTGCTGTGATAATTAGTTTGAATAATAACATTGCTACTCTTGCCTAGCATTTTTTTTACAGTCTTTTCAACAGGAAGACGTTGTCATAATCTTCATTTTATAGATGACAGGCAAAGAGGAGAAGTGGCTCACCCAAAGTGCCTTACCACCTCCTGGCTGGGAGGAGCGAACTGATGTACTGAGTTCTTGAACAGATACTGCTGAGAGGCCATGCACCAAGGACAAGTTTGTAATGAGATATATTTTAAATACTTTAAGAACCTGTGCAGTTGCATGTAGAGAAGCCACTTTCACTGCTGAAAGAGGAGGTTGGAAATATATAGTTTCATTGGAATAGAGAATTTTAAAATGCAGCTGACTGTGGGATGGATGAGATAGATTATTCCAGAACTCTGTTTTTCTATGGCTAAGCCTTTTGCTATTCTTTGTTAATACATAGAGTTTTGCAAACCTGAGTGTTCCGTTTGCACATTGCTTGTTCCTTGCTCCTTCATTTAAAATGACCTCTTATTCATTTTTGTGCATCCAAAATAAAGAATGATTTTTTTTTGTCTTCAGCTTGTCACTGTGTTTCCTTCTTTCTTTTTCAATTGTACCAATTTTAAACTAAGAAAACACAGCAAAAATAACACAACTTATCTGCCTGTAAACTCTTCCCTGCCACAAAACTCGTGTCCGAATTATCGTTTTCAAAATGGGGGAATGACCCTGGTACAGCCTTTCTCTTTCCTAGTTTCTATTTCCTATTTTCTGACATATTTTTGTTTCATTTCTAGGCCACATTCTTCCTCTCCCAATTTGGGGACTTCAGGTGAGATTCTTAAAATGACTTAGGAGGCATCATCTGCAAAGGACTGTGGCATCAGTGTGATCCCACAGCCCCAGGTTGTGCCTTCATGCCATGAATGACTCCTGGAGAGCTGGCTGTGAATGAGGTTCAAACAGGCTAGTGGTCTGATCTGTTGAATACAGCTCTGGAGAAAAGCTCAGGAGAGTGTTAGAGTCCCTGCTGCACCTTTGGAGATCACAGTATGTAACCCTTCCGCATGGGGTTTGCTGAGAACTGTGTGCCCAAACAGATGGAATGAAAGGCGTGGGAAAGGTTTGCCTTTCTCTAGTGCTCCAGTGAGCACAATACTCCCCTAGGATGCAGGAGGGCCAGGTTTGTCTTTGTTTCTTCCTTAAGAAGACCTGAGTCAATCTCTTTCCCCACTCAGAATTGTGCCATTAGCACCAGGTGCTAGCAGAACACCTCCTCTGATGAGGCTTATACCCTTATTGCTCTCCTCCTGAGACAATTCCTTAATAACCTGGGTATTAGAAATGAGTTCAGATGCCTCTGCAAAGCACATCTCCAGGATGAGGCATCTCCCAGATTAAGCGGCAGCTGAGTGGGATTTAGAACTAGCTTTGTGTAGACAGACAGTTTTACAGATTTATCCCTTTCTTCCTTTAAAACTCTTTGCCTTGTCTTTAATTCTAGCTCCATCACTAATGTGTGGGTTCACCAGTTACTAGCCCATGGTGCAGAATTCCTCTTTTTCTGAGCCATTTTTACATTTACAATTATACTGGCTTTTAAAAATGCCATGGCTTTGTCATTATGCAGAGTTAAAGACAATGTTGATTAATTCAACTTAGCACACACCTTCCAGAATTTCAACAAAGAAAATGAAAGTGGGTCTTTAAGCAGGGTAGGCAGATTGAACTATAAGATCCTCTAAACAGCATAGCTCAACTAGCTCAGCACCTTTTATATTGCTGCCTTCTCTACACTCAGAAAAACAGGGAGACTCTATCAGTCATCATATTCTAGCAGTATACCTGGTGTAGACAAAACTGAACTTAAGGCTTCTGTTAAGTTTTCTTCCTTTGAAGACAAGGTTGGATTGTCAGTCTTTTACATACATGCCCCCCACCCTTTATCCAGAAATGGGACCAGCTTGTTCTCCCGGAAAATACCAAATTCACAGTCTTAGGTGGGATTCAGATATTTTGGAACACTTCCTTAAATTAGGCTTTCCACTATCTAAAAGGAACATGTGTTGGAAATAATCTCCTACCCACTGGAATGCTATGGCAATATGGTATGCAAAAAAGATTTTAAATTTTTGCTGCCTAACGTTACTAGTAATAGATTTTGCTGTGGGGAAGAAGTTGTCAAGTCAAATCTCCTGTCCTAATTGTTAATTATTGTTGTCTTTGTCTCAAAGAAAATCTGTTATGAGACTAGGCAGCTTTATTGAGTTAAAATGTTCCAGGAAAATTCAACACCTATCACATTTAAAAATGAAAATTCAACACCAATCACATTTAAAAATAAATGTTCAGTAGCACAATGAAGAAATACACAGTAGCATACCTATTACATGTTTGCTCTTCTTGATCTCCAAACAACATTTATGCTTGTAATCTCTGTCTTTTAAAAGTGAATACTGTGTTGATGGAAGCTGTTCATTTGACTGTCCTAGGGAATGAGCTCTGCTTCAGTGGGTGAGTTAGTAATGCCTGCCTTCTGCATGTGAACTAATAATTGTTTATAAAGCCCTGCAAATGCAACCTGGTATTTATTTGGTGAGGAGACTTAGTTGCAAACTGGTTGTAATCCTGACCTTGATAAAGTAAGATGTAAGTTTATGCAGTAGTGATTGCCTACTCTCGTAAGGGAGCTTTACCAGCTCTTGAAAAGTTTGAAATTTGTCTCAGTCTGAAATTTTACTTGCAAGCCCTAAGTGTGCATCCACTTGATGGAAAGCCTTGTTGGAAGAAAATATTTCTTTTTAAGGCTATGTCCCACTTATACCACCATATACAGTGTGTTTTGATGAAATCATAGCTCTACGCTAGCGATAGTAGAAATCAAAGGTCACACACATGAATTAGCTATGGTAGTTTACCACCTTGTCAGGTGTCAATTTATGCTAGCTGTTGGTAAAATTTAGGCATGTGCTCTGAGTCCGCTTGGCTGTGAAGTAATCTATTCCTTAGCTCAACCCTGATGAGAGAGTTTGAGCTAATCATGCATACCATTGCTCAGCTGATGGGAGGTAACTTGTGCAGCCATAACTTCATTGTATATCTATGTCTCAATTATCAGCTCATATCTTCCACGAGTCTTAGAAGTGCTTAGAGATAGGTCTAGTGGCTGGAAGTTATGTAGGCTTTTATAAACCTGTACGGACAGAAAGATTGAAACCCAAGACACTTCATTTAGCTCACCCTCAGCTATCAGACAGTAATGCTTTCAGTCCTCAATAATCTGAACTAGACTGTAACCTCCATGGTAGGGATTGTCACTTGGTTAGTATAGTATAGTAGTATAGCGATCAGCCCATTTGGGTAGTGACGCTGTATAAACATAATTTCTGTTTTACTGTAAGCAAATTTGTTCACTCTAATGACACTGATCTCCTCAAGCATGCAGAATCTATCTTTCTTTTATCAGTCCATATCACCAGCTATTTGTGCTGTAGACCATGATGAAACATGTTTACATACATGGACCATATGGCAATTCCACATTTCAAGCACCTTTGTATGAAGAATATCTGTCTGTCTGACTTGTGTTTAATATCTGTCCTTTTTTCCCCCTCAACATCAGTCCAAAACCACATGACTCCAATTAGTTCCTATCTCAAACAGTTTATTGGCAGCAATCTGTTCTCTGTATTGCCAAAATACATAAAACTGTTGCAAGTCCCATGATTTTTCATGGTTTTCTTTACAATTCAAAATTCAGATGAATACCTTAACATTATATGAGATGAAAAGAAGTGAAAATTACCTTTCAGCTCAGAAAAACAAAACAAACCAAAGCTTGGATCTAATTAACCTTGGCAAGAAAAGAAATCACTGAGAATGAAAATCTCTCCAATTCAAAGAGGCCAAAACAAAGCCCTCTGAAGTCCTAACAAAACTCTTGAAATAGGATTTAACTGGTACATCAGTGCTGCTCAGATTGATGTTGATGCTCTGTATGGAGATTAATTTTACTCTTAAAAAGGAGGCTTCCTGCCAAATACATGCAGTCCATATTATTTATGTCTTTAAGTCCAAAAAATCCTGGAAGTTCTCTGCTTGCTCCCCTGTATCTCAAATAATTGGGTTAAGGCAAACATTGCAGGGAGTGAGAATTTCCTCATGCCTGGGTATTTACTGATATTTTAAGTTCCAAAATTTATGTAGGTCAAAGGCTTGTGGGGCTCTGTTCATTCTTCATTCCACTGTCACTACTGTAAAATTCTTACATTTAAATAAAGTTAGTACTAAGTTGCATGGAAATTATAGTCAGCTTACCCCAAGGGGGCTAATAAGCAAGACAATATAAGCCAGTCTCCAGAGAAGAGTAGATGTCTTTAAATTATATCCCAGAGATGTACTCTGACGACTTGCATCAGAAATAAGAATCAGAATTAGGGACAGGATTTTTAACATCCCCTTTAGGCAACCAGAGCATCAGATTTCATCTCAGTTTTAACATAGGTAGAATCTGTTCCAACTGCCATTTGTAAGTGTTTTAATTTCACTTCTCTAGTGACTGAATGACTTTGGGGAATGAGAGAATAAAAACAAGGGTAACAAATCAGGTGATATTCGAAATAGCATTACTAGCTCCGCATCCTCTGCAAACATATGGACAAAATGCTGTATAGGTGGTATCAGGGTACATACAAAAGAAAATAGAAGCATTTCCCTGTTGCCCAGTTTTATGAATCAGATCCAATGCTGCAATCATAACTGTGGCATCTGCAGACATAATCTGTATAGAAGGTGCCAGAGTGGTATGTCATAGAGATCTTGCAGACTGAGAGCTCCAAGCAATAACATCTTGTTGAAAACTATAGCAGCTTCTTTAGCTTCAATACCATTTTCACATATGTGACTACTTTGCTAAATCAAGCCACTGGACGAGTGTCTTTCTTCACTGTATTTCTCAGCATCACTCCAACTATCAGAAATTGAAGCTTCCCTGAAGACTTAAGCCACAGAAAGACTTATGTCTCAAAAATAAAGAAGAAGTGTTAGAGGGGTTTAAAACACCTTTGACCATTATTACTTCTGCCACTGTTGTTTCTGCTTTGCACCATGCCTTCAAAACCACATGCTTCAATATTGGAGTTCTCAGTACTTCTTTAAAGGATGGGAAGAGTAGGATGAGATAATCATATTCCATTTTGATTCGGGATTGCTAAAAGCTGAACAGACAACATAGAATAACTGCAAGATCATGATTGTTTTATGTAATAATTACAGATAGAGGCTTCAAGGTCATCTACCAAGAGTAGTATAAAACATAATACCTGAAAGAGTATAATTTTTCAGGCATCCTGTTAGGCCTGATGGTCCTTTCTTTTAAAACCATGATGCATTCATGAAAATGGAGGAACTCTAGTATCAAAAGTGACAAAACTGGGTCTGGACATTGATTAAAACAGTGGGTTTGCCTGGCCAGTTAGAGCTGGCCAGTTAGAGCTGTCTCATCTCATAGAGGCTAGATAAAGGTATGAGAAACCTGTTCAATTGATCAGGAAGAAGGGTATTTTTTTCAAGCTGAAATGAAATACAGGAAAGTAGGGGTTAAAGAAGATAACACTGCCTATCCATTGGCAGGGAGAAGGCTGCTTATGTGGCTCTTAAGGTAAAATTGCATGAGATGAGCTGCTCTAAGAATTCACAGCTCACTGGAAAGGTCCTTCAAAGAGGTCTTCCTATTCAATTCATTCACCCCACGTCACAAATCATCTCTGCCGGAATGGGGAGGTCCCATCCCTTCTACTCCCCGGCTTCTGACTTCTGTTTTGGTTCTGACACTCACTAGACCCTCTTTTGAGCCAGTTTGATTTAGTAACCCAAAAGAAAATAATAATTTATATTTTTGGATTAGTTTTTTTGCCACGTTAGTGAGCTGGTTTACATACAAGTCTGACAAACACCAGAGCTGGGCATAGATTGGGTGCTGGAGTGGGAATGCATGGATGAAGTGGCAGGGCCTTCCCCTTTTAGCCACAAGGGGCTGTAGATTTACTTACTCATTTTTTATAATTTAATCCTTTCTAGCATGTGAAAGTACTAAGAGAAATTCCTGACTGTTGAAATGTCACATGAACTCAACCAATTTATATAAGTTGCATGTGGGATGTTTTTAATGAAAATGAATTTGGAAAGAGGTGCTCTGTTTTATTTTCAAGATCCATTTGGATTTCTGCTACAGTGCCTTTCTGCAGAGAGTTACCAAAATGAGGGATTCATCACTAGCCTTACATGTTTTACATAATTACCATTTATATTTTCTAAAGTGGCCTTTGAGGGGAAAAAAAATAACTGTATGAAAACTGTTCTAGAGGCAAAAAAATACAAATATTCTCCAAGTCAGCAAAAAATACTTGCAAACTCTCAATGAAGTGTTATTCTGCAGGGACATCTACAATTTTATAGGATGCAATTTCACAGTTCAGGCTTGGTTTGCCATGTGTGGAGAGCAGGCTGATTGCATCAGGTGGTGGAGCATTATCAAGTCATTGTTAACTCATTGCCACGAGAACATAAATGGCTTTCCCCACAGCAGTCACCAACAGTGACAGTCAACTGGTTTGGCCAGGCTGATACTGGTGGAGGGAATGTTCTCCAAGCTGAAATGTGGAATGAAAAATATAGATTTTTTTCTGAATAAGATCTTAGGATTTTTGTAGTAGTTGCATGCTTTACAGTTTAACAATGATGACTCTCTCCTGTCCCCTTCACTTGCAAGACAACATTTGCCACCTTACCGCTAAAAATACTTTACTGTTTCTCTTCAAAGTGCTTTTTAAAGTCCTTCTTCACTCCCATCCTCAATATCTATTGGTAGGCTGCTGGTAAACCTTGACTTTTTTTGCTAACTACCAGTTCCAGTAATTCTTGTATTTTGAACCTGTTCTTGGCAGGTTCTTCATTTATTCTGTATTTGCACAATAACTTGCATCTATTTTGGTCCATAAATCTGATGAGCTGGACTAATGCAAATAATAAATACGTATAGTAGTAGGCTAGCCGTACTGGCCTGAAAGTTTATCTTTGTATTATTCAAATACAGATATTGACATATAGACCTTCTGTAATGAATCATCACATTTTGACAAACTGGATAGAATAAAATATAGCAGCTGCATCTTAGGAGATGAATATGATGTGCTGAAACAAGTCATTCCACTAACCTTCTACCTGACAGGAATTAATGAAAGGCAGATACCAGGGAAGACTGTTTGCCAAAACCAATATGGAGGCCAGCCTTTAAATTTATCATGGAAGTGGGTTGCTACATTTTTTACAAGAATTTCTGAATATGTTTGGGGTTATGTTTCTTTGTGTTAATATTACTGGTTTGCTTATCCACCTCTGCTCTCTATTTTCCTCTCTGTAGCCCAGCAACATGCCTAGCATATATTTTCACATAATACTGTAAATGTAACCAAAAGCTGCAAGTTGTTCTCAAAGTACTGATCAAAACTTCTAAACCTTGTTCCCATGAACCTCAGCTGTTCAACTTGGCAAGGGCTTGGGGCAAGAGGTGATCCCAGTGATTCCCTGTGTGCCAGATAAAATGGTGATGCTCCAGTAGCATTCCCTTGCCCCCCAAGGAAACTGAGATACGTAACTTGTCCTCGTTTTGGCTGGGATAGAGTTAATTTTCTTCCTAGTAGCTGGTATGGTGTTATGTCTTGGGTTCAGTATGAGAAGAATGTTGATAACACACTGAGGTTTTCAGTTGTTGCTACGTAGTGTTTAGACTAAGTCAAGGATTTTTCAGCTTCTCATGCCCAGCCAGCAAGAAGGCTGGAGGGGCACAAGAAGCTGGAAGGGGACACAGCCAGGGCAGCTGACCCAAACTGGCCTAAGGGGTATTCCATACTATGTGATGTCATGCCCAGTACATAAACTGGGGGGAGTTGGCCTTGTGGGGTATTGCTACTCAGGAACTAACTGGACATCGGTCAGCGAGTGGTGAGCAATTGCATTGTGCATCACTTGTTTTGTATATTCCAATCCTTTTCATTATTATTATCATTTTATTATTGTTATTTTATAATTACTAGTTTCTTCCTTTCTGTTCTATTAAACTGTTCTTATCTGAACCCATGAGTTTTACTTGTTTTTTCCTCATTCTCTCCCTCATCCCACTGGGTGGAGGGAGTGAGTGGGCGGCTGCGTGGTGGTTAGTTACCATCTGGGGTTAAACCACAACATAACTGCTGTCCCTGCACTAGGTCATGAACCATCAGGGACACGATGAAACAAAATGCAGTTGATTGGCTAGTACAGTGAATGCTGGGTATAAGACTGCAGGCAGGGAGCCAGACCATTTGTAAAAGTGGCATGGGATGTATAAAAGAGCAGATGACAGAGGATATTTGTGGAGGCCAGAGGACCACACAAACTTTACACAATAGTAATAACAATAGGAATTACTATTAATATTCTTGTTAGCAGATTGGCCAAGGCAAACCACAGCATGACACAATTCCATAAGCTTAGATGGACAAGCCAGTCTACTCGGGGGACTAGTCATCTCTAATGAATCAATTGCCTGACCAGATGTGCAAAGAGATTGCAGAGCTCTTGCAAAACACAGAAATCCAATTGGGTTCTGGAAGTGCTCTAATTTGGAAATAATGGTAGGACATAACCCATTAGGGTTTTCAACAAGCAAGTAACTACCCACTGCTCAGTCTTTCTGACAGCAAATTACTAATGAGAAAAGATGGAAGCAGAAGAGATGTTCACATGTGGCAGTCTGGAGGAATGTTGAAGGTATCAAGGCAGAGCGTAAGAATAGCCACAGTGGGTTGGACCAAAGATCCACCTAAACTGCTATCTGAAGGTGGCCAAAAGTGGATAATGACTTTTGGATACGTGATGGACAATCCTGTAGTCACAGTTATTGAACTTCTAGCAATCTGCAGTTCATGTATTTCCCTAACCATGGATATCATCTCTGTGCTTAACAGGCATTGATGTCTTGTTCTTCTATTACTCTATTTGATCATTTTGGGAAGCCATGAAGTCTTTTGGCATCCATGATACACTGTGTCAATAAGTGACACAATTTAACTGTACTTTTGGAGAAGAATATCTCATTTCATTAATTTTCAACATGCCACTATAGAATTTAATTTGACGTTCCCTAATTCTAAACAGGCATATCTCTTCCAGTCATATCACCTCCAATACCTTTACTATGTGCTTTTAACTATGCTGTCAATTGATTAACATGGCTTCTCTGTGAAAGTTTGTCAGAACAATATTCACAGTATTGGTAGCAGAGGAAATTCCAGAGCCTTTGGTCCAATATACAAGGATGCATATTAATTGCCATCAGACAGTATCAGCAGGACATCATTCCACTGATGAGCAGCAGAGGACAAGGGCAGGTTTCCCAAGAGTCAATTTCAGTCCCCAAGTGGACCCAAAAAGCTTCCCCAAAAGCTTGTTTTTAGTTTTGGTAGCCAATTTTGCCAGAAGGTCATTATAAGTCTGAGATCTGTCAAAAGAAATGTCAGAGAAAAATTGTTTTGGGAGACTGTTTATATTTCCACACTGCAGAAGCATCATGGAAGCAGGAAATGCAGACACATAATTTAGAAGGGGTTCAGTTCCAGTTAACAGTTATGGCTGTAGGTGGGTATTCACCTAATTCAAGCTGTCCTAATGTTCAGAAAGGATCTGATGGCATTCATATAGCTGAAATTAATGGGTAGATTTTCAAACAGACAACTGTGTACATTTAAAAAGAAATACTGCTACTGGGGAATATTAACATAGGTGGTTGAACTGGCGTGTCTTGGAATTGTTTTTGTTGTTTATATGGCTTGTTTTATGCTAGGAAGTGTTCTTGTATTGAGGGAAAAACAAAGTATAATCAGTTCCTATTAACCCTTTTAATGCTATTGATTTTATAGATTTCTGTCACATCCTCCCTTGGGCATTCTTTTTTTCAGGCTGAAAAGCCCTAGTCTGATTATCTGTTCCTTGTTCTCATATTTTGAGATGGGGGCCCAACACGGCACACTGCATTCAAGACGTCTGTCACCATGTGTTTATACATAATAATGAAATAATGATGTCTTATGCTTTGTTCTCTCTGTCTTTTTTAATAGACCCAACATGCAATGTACTTTTACAAGTCCTCCTGATCAGCAAATTCACATTTTTTTCTCTGTCATTATTTGACTAGCTGTATCTATGATCTCAGGTATCAGCGATGTACATGGAAACTCAGACAGAACTGATCTTACATTAATCCTTCCCATGAGTAATCTGAAGGACTTGGGTGGCATCATGCAGGTGTGTAAGAGCTTTTGAATCATATCCTGTGTTAAATGAGAATTGCTTTGTCAGAAGTACTAACTATATGAAATACACGAGGCATCTTGTTAGTTGTCCAGTTCCCACATTTATCTTCTATAGAAATAAAACTAGACTAATATTTGATCATTAAGCCATGCCTCCTTTTTGAATGTGTTGTATCATTAAAGACCCGTTTTCTTGCTAACTAGGACTACTTCATGATTTTGGGTTGAAAAAACTCTTAATTCTAGGTGAGTTCCATGAGAAGAATGATTTCAAGTGAAGTTTACTCTGAGGTTTTGAAATCATTTGGATCTGAAGCTCCCAGTGAGACTGAAAAGGGTAAAGTTGAAACCATGTGGACTGAAATCAAGAAAAAATGTACAGATAACCTCTCCATGAGTGCAACCTCTTGAGTTTCAATGAAATCTAGTGACAATGAGCTCAGCTAGTTTCTAAGTCCCCAGTCCTTTGCCTGCAGCATGAAAGTATGAACTTTATTTTCATTCTTACCTCGGCTTGGTTTTCATGGTTCATTGTGCAAGAATGAACAATGATTTCTTTTGTCAGTCATCCAACTGAAAATTGTTTTGCTTATTATTCAATATAAATTTTTCCTCTGCTAAAACACAAGATATCAGCATGTAAGCATTTATTGCCCAATTTTACCTCTCACAATTCTAAAACATGAGAACAGTACTTGCTACTTTGGTAGAGAATGAGAAACATGGTAAAAGGGGGAAATGTACGTTTCACTAAAGAGAGAGTATTGAATAGCTCCCAAATTTGCTATAGTTCAAAGCAGTAGCTCTGGAAATCCATTCCTTTGGAAGAGGACTATGGAAAAATGCCATCTTTGTGTTGAATATGAAAGGGTGAGATTTTCCAAAGTGTTCTGGTGAAATAGGAGGCTACAACCTAGATCCTTTGAACTTGAAGCTCCTAATATAGGACTGGAAAAGGTACTGCTGAAGTTATGCAGACTGAACACAGCACATAACATCTGAGTGAAGAATAACCTCTGAGTTACAACTAAGTCTAGCAAGCCAACTCAAGGAATTTAGAAACCCAGTGGTCTTAAGTTTTATTTTTAGTCATTGCACACCTACCATTAGAATTATTCTTGTAACTTCTGTGGACTACTGAGAGATTGACCTGAGGCTGATGAATTTAAGGACCTTTAGTTATAGTGAGGTGGCTTTTTGTCTTTGAGCAGGCTCTGAGAGTATAATTAACATGAAGTAAATGTAGATAACTTAGCATTGCTGTGACTCCCCCTAAGTTATAGCTGAACCATCTTTGTGGTGTGACCAAAATGAAAGATTAATACTTCTCTGACAGAGAAATCCTGCAGAGCCAAAGCAGCTAAACAAATTAGCTAGTTTGTGATCCAGTGGATGTATCATTAGAAGAGCTTTTGCAGTCTGAGTTGTAAGAGATAAAAGGAGGAGACTGGTCCTATTTTCAAATATCATTTGTATATTTTGCATTAAACAGTTACTTGATAGAATCTGTGAAGAATAGTCCAAAAGCCAGGACTCGATGACCAAGTAACTTAAACTCCTCTGGAGCTGCAGAGAAGACCGAATCCAGAGTTTGAGCAGAGAACCTATTGTAAGCAAAGGGGCTCTCACTTTTTGGGGTGTGCTGCCCATCACAGTCCCAGGAGTCAGCTGAAAATGATTTTCAGAAAGAGTCACTTGGGGATGATTGTGGAAAACTTCTGTACTTTTGGATTCTATTTGGACATTAACTGTGGGACTATTTTTGAACTCCTTAGCACTGTCAGAAATGCTTTCTGTTGGTGGGTACAACTACTTAGAACAGCACAAACTGGTGCACAGGGAAAAACCACACTGGAAGACCCCAGATGGGTGTTTGGGCTCAGAATAAATACACAGAGCTGAAGGCTAGAGAAATCTACTCAGGTGAAAATCACTGTTGTAATAAACTCCATGTTGAAATTTTTAGAAATACATGCCTAAGGTGTCAGGGAGCAGCAAGAGCAGGTTCGCTTCATGAGGGAGGACAAGCCAGGAGCCAAGTGTGACCTCCACATAGGCAGGGTGCTCGTCATCTAGGCACTGTCCCACAAGGTCTGAACAGGACCAGGTTGGTGATAGTGGCAGGCCCCATCAGGACAAGACCTATGGATGCCCTTGGGGTCCTGACATAAGGATACTATCGTCTGAGCAAAAGCTATCATGTGTCTAAATCTTACTAGTTTTGCTTTTTAATTATTTACTGTATTATGGATTCAACTTCAAGCCACAGATCAAACATCTGACAACTGATGACAATTTGTGTTTGGATCCAAAAACCCTTATCACTAAGGACTGGTTATTTGGAAGCAGACTGGAATTTTGTGCTTTGTTGCATCTCTTCAAAGCAAATTTGACCCTTGTGTCCTCAGGCAGATTTGCAAATGGATGTCACTTGAAGGATTCTTGGTTTCAGTGGCAGCTATTCATGGTATCACAGGATGCCAAAAGCAGTACCCAATCCTTGTTATTTAAGTTGCATACTGCATCACTGGGAATTTGTAAAACAAAACAATGCCCATTACTTCTGCAACTCTTGAACTGAGATTATTTGTCCCCCATCTGCTGACTCCAAAGTAATAATTAACTAAGCACACTATTTCCTGAGCAATTGATAATGCTGACAAAAAAGAAAAGGTGGTTTGGCGTAACTAAAGGTGTCTTATAGCAGAAATATATAATCAGGGCCTTGATTACCTATAATCAGTAAAGTTCTAAAGCGCCATAGGTGTTTTGGCCTGATTTCACTGGTTAGGCAACAGCACTGTAAAGACATCATATTACTGCGTAGGTCTTGTTATATAAACTGAAGATATTAAACTGAAACAGATGTGTTGATTTCAGCTTGGCTCAAAACACACACAAGAAACCAATGTTTGCCAAATGGAAAAGGATAAAAATCAGTTGATAAAATGTTATTTTCATGCATCTGAGATAATTACAACCAGTGGGCAGTGAAACAAAATTAAAACCTATAAAGAATAAGCTGGCAGCAGCTGACAGTAGATGCTACAGAGGGAGGTAAAATCCTTGTCAGTGAACCAAGCCAGTAGGCGAGTAGAACTATATAAGGAGAAATTGCATTTTCTGTGTACCCTGTGACATAAATTTAATACTCATTTATGATGTCTTTCATGTCTACAGAATGTATTAATGGTTGTAACGTTAGCCTTCTTTTACACTGTATCCATAGTATTTCACTTAATGACCTTGTGCAGTAGTATGTCTCTCATAAGTAAATATTTCTCTTTCTAATTGGAATTTATTGCCTTTTAATTTGCAACCCTGTGTTGTTATATGATGGGACAAGTTTAATAAAAGGAGAGATTGATCAGTTTATTACTATACCAGTAGCAATTCTGTACACCTCTATCAAGACTCCTGTTACTCTTGTCCTGTCTGGGTTAATCTCTCATCCAATATAAATCCCACCTTACCTCTACCTCTACTCTGAACTTCATCAATCTCTGCTTTATCTTTCTTGAGAGTGATTCAGCCACAACTGAGCTTAGTATTACGAGTCAGAATTGATCATTTTTATATGGTGCTATATATTTCCTATATTGTTTCTATCCATTTTAAAATGTGGTCTTTTAAAGTAATTCTTAAAATTTGGCATTTTTCTTTAAGGCAAGAAGCCTTCTTAGCAGTTCCAGCATGCAAAAGTACATGCAAATTGAATATTTATTTGGCCCTTTCAACAATTTTTTTTGTAGCAACACTCTGTTTTCCTCAAGAGTTGAAAACTAATGAGCTTTGTCAAATTGGACAGCGCTGTGTCTAGGAAACTGTTAGAGGAAATGCTGCTTAGTTAGTGAGCTAAAACCATAGCCACAATTTGCTGTTGATTGTCCAAGGCAGGCAGTTATTGAATTTATCTACAAGATAACTCTTAAACAGAATGTATTTAGCTAGTTAGATTCAATAACAGGGAATCACATTCATTCAATGGAGAGGACAGAATTATATTTTCAGTGATGGTCTAGGGAGAGTAATAGACTGGGTGTTAATGTTTGTAGTTTAGAAGCAGTTATTTTCCTGAATTAGGGTTCTGAGTATACTTACTGTGATATGGAAGGAAGTCAGTAAAGTATTTACATATTTAAATAGGACTCAAAAGCACCTGAGAGTCTCATGGAAATTAACAGAACATAGGTTTGGAAAATTTTAACAGGGATCTATCTGCATCTTAAAATGAATAGACATGGACTTCATGCTGTACACAGATCAACCTTTCTCCTGTGTGTCCTTCATTTGGAGTATAGTACAAAATGTAGGTTTGTATGTTAAGCCTAATTCACCCTACGTTTTATACTGATCTCACATATAAGGGCATGCCCTGCATGTACTAAATGAAAGTAATGCTAGATTCTGCTTTGCTCAGCAGGAACAGAATAATACAAGGGTGCTTTAGGATCTACTGCTGTTCAGGAACTCATGACTGAAAACCACTATGTGGTCAGTGATTATCCAAACAGGATTAGCATTATATATAGATGTTTTTTCTTAGTCTTCTGGCTCTGATGGCGGTTCTAGTCACATTTCTGGAGAGTTTGAATGCTTTCGGAGTTTTGTGATGCATGTCCTCCAATAAGAGACATTTACATGAATGTGATCAATTATAAATGAGTTAAGGCAGATTTTATATTGAGTTCAACTTGTAGCATCTCTATCTGTTTCATTCAGTGCTCAATCTATTTTTTTGACAATGACCACCACTAAATGAATTATTTTACTTTGAGCAAATTGTTACTTTATTGTTAATATTTGCAGTCCTATCGTATTTCTCAATTTCCTCTAGCATCTTCTCTACATGAGTTTCAGTATACCAAAATAGGAAAAATTATGACAGATAATTTTTGGTTTGAATCAGCTGTAGCCACAATTTTGTGCTAAGCAAACTGATATCATGATAAGACAATTCATTAATTGATGGTACTATAAAGCTTACCTTTCTTTATAAAATTTAGTTCTCTTTTAATAAAGGCAACTTGTGAGCAGCTGATTTTTTTTTTTTTTAAATAGAAATATGCCACAATAAGGCATTTACAAGAATATGAATGATGCCTCAAAGCTATGTCGGAACAGTCATCCCACAGTCTTACATCTTCTATTTTTTTTTATTAGATCTATAATTAATCCTCACTTATACCAAATGTGTGTGACTCAGACACACTGACAGAGGGCTGATGACAAAACATATTATTGTTGATGCTGCAGAAGATGTACTGTGAGCATCTTCCAAGGCTTGGAGAACACCCCTTTGTTCAAGCTGTTTACTCAGTAATCACAAATCACAACAAGAACTGTGTCAGTCCACACTTCAAAGTAACATTTTTTCTTTTTTTTTTTCTTTTTTAGGTTTAATCCATTCCTTGATGAAATTCCAGACACACCTCTTTCCCTGTTTGCTGGATTTTTTTCTATATTTAGACAATCAGTAAGAGCAACCAGCTCAGGTAAAGCAGCTGACCAGCCAGGCTTCACATCTCTATTTGCATCCCTGAAACCCTAGAGGACAGAAAAGTCTTTTAATTGGTGAGTCAACCTCAGTAGGAACAAGCTTTTAGGAAATGAGGCCTACACCGTTGTCTTCACACTGGGCACACTCGCTTTGGTTGCCATGGTAATCTGCTGGAGCATGCTAGGTCCAATGATGTGGAAAACAAGATGGCTTCCTCATTTGTTTAGCCTTAAGGAAAATTACAGATATTAACAAATCATTACAGGGCTAACAGACACTCTGAAGACTTGACCTAAATAAACAGCATCAGATTGTCAGATTGCTAATAGCTGCCTAAGTTTTACTTCTGTGACTCTCCTGAAAGTCCTTAGTTAATGAAGATTTTATTACCCTAAATATTTGTTTTTCTCCACCTGCAAGTAAAATCCTGTACTTTGAATGTTAAGGTGGATCTCCTATTCAGTGAAGTGCATTTAATTTGTCAATCAATTGGCAAGAAATTTAAACATTAAAAAACAACTGATATTTTTGTGAATATAAAACCAAAATTTTGGGTTCTTCTTGCCACTGTCCCCTGGAAAGTGTTTTCTGTACTTCACAGAAAGCTTTTCCCTGGTGCAGAGCGGCCGACACATGGTATGCTCCTTGTGGCAACGGAGCGAGGTCTCAGGCTCCTCAGCCTCTGTGGGGCTGGAAAGGGTGATGCGTCTCTGAGAGAGGAAGCGTTGCATTTGAAGTTGGTGCTTTGAGGATGGGGGAAGAGGAAAATTAAATGCAGGCATGAGAAAAAGTGTACTAACGAATGAACCCATCTGTTAAAAATATAGGAGGAAGTGGCAGCCAAAATCTGTAACTGCAGATACGATGGTGGTAGGCTCATATGGGAGAACCGCAAGGTCAGTAGAAAAATAGATTACGTCTTTCAAGTTTTCTCAGTTAAATGGTCTGTAATTTCAAAGCAGCCGATTAGTTGGTGCCATCCACTTCCTCAGAGCCTGCTCCCTGGGGAATGGAAGATGAAGGTGAGGAATTTCACAAGTTGCTGAAAGAAACATTTTTAAAAAGACTTGTTTTGGTAAGTCTTCTGACATACCATGTTTTTACTGGGGCTTCCAGTGTCTTCTGGAATCCGAACGATAGAAGAAGCCAATTAACAGAGAAAACACATGGGGCAAGTTTGCTGCTTCCTTGACTGAAACGTGTCAGTGACAGATACACAAACGTAGGCATACGCTCCCCATCTAGCTCTGTGCGCTTTAGTACATAACTGGAGAAACTATGCCTTCTGCTTCCTTTGCTAGCTTTAAAATGCAAGTGCTCTGGTTTTTGGTTTGGTCCAGGAATATGGGAGATTCCTGATGGAAATGTGTTGTATTCAAAACAGGGCGATTCTCTAAACTGTAGAAAATACCAACACTGAGTCCTTGATTTTAAATGTAGAAAAGCTGTCCAAGGACTGCAAGATCGAATTAAATGAGATGATCTCCCCACAAAAAAAATTAACCACATTCCAATATAATTATATTTATGCTCAGCATCTGAATTGCTTAGATCCTTATTGATTATTTGAACGGTGATTCTTACCATTTCTATGAATTTCTTGCTCTAGAATTCACCCTTGCAACTGAAATAACAGCATGTGATTCCATTGTTTTTCAAGACTATTTGAAATATCAGCAGTCAGAGCACATATTTATTTAGCAGAGGGAACAGGAAACATGGTGGATCAGGACACTTAATACAACCACCTGAATGTTGTTTATTCATTATGTTCTGGCTTTTTTACTGTATTAATATATTATGATATAGTATACCTTATGCCAGGTATACTACCTGCATACATAATTGCCCTTGCACTTTTCCTTTTATATTGTATCTTGATCAAATAAATTAAAAAAACAGTGGGCACTCTAACTGATTTATTTTCTCGGTGTACCAAATTTACTTAGTTTGAATATCCTTAAATAAACAGGATAAAATGTTGTATGTGATTTCATGCATTAGATCTATCACTGCTTTTATCTTTTATCCCAGAGGTCTCTTTTTTTTTTTTTTTTTTTTTTTTNACTTCTCAGGTGTAGCTGTGAAAATGTTGCATTGTGATTCTGCTCTGACATCTCAGTTGTAAAATTTCTGATACGCTTTATGAAGCACCATGTCAATGCATCATCCTTAACAACTGGTGAGATTTACAAACTGGGAAGAGAAAGGAGAATTCCTGTTTGGTTGTGGGTGGACTTAAACCAATTTGCTGTAAACAATTATCTAATCAAAGGTCTGGGTTTACAACTGAAATGTATCCAAAAATTGGGTCTTCAGATAGAAAGCTACAAATATCCTGAGAAGAATTCAACACTCTTTCATGAGAATTCTGCTATATTTTATACCTGTTTCTTGGAAAGGCCCAGCCCCGACTCTAGATGTTCCCATTTTGGAACATTTGACTTGTTTCATTAAGCATGTTAAGAGGAAATGTGAACACATATAAAGGAGAAATTACTCCCTGCACAGCTTCAACAGTGAAAGCTTGGTTCTGGTTCAGTTAAGCATTACAAAAAGCTCTGGGTGCACTGTTACTTTCATTTGAAATTATTTGTTTATCACAATATCATTGAGTTCTCAACCTTTTACTTCTGGAAAAAGGAAATATCATTTAAACTATCTTCTCAGAGCTTCAACTTGCTAAGAGATGAAAATCACTGATAGCTGTTGCTGGAAGGGAGGTTACATTTTTAAAAAAGAGAAGGAAAGACCATTTGAAAAATGAATGGGAAAAGAACAAAAAACCCAAAGATAAAGATATTCGTGACTCTTCTGTTCTGGTGCAGAGGAAGAGTAACACATTTTTCCCCTTTAATTATTCCACATCTTCATTCCTGAAAGCATTCCGGACCCTAGAGGCTTTGTAGAATGGGGTGCTGCGGAATGGGCTCTTGCAATGCTTGGGTGATTGTAGCTGCAATGACTGCTGGGAAGGGACAAAGCCTGGCTATCAGTATGTGATCTATGGACCATTCTCCTCTCTTTGAGCCAAAAGCTCTGCCTCTCCCTAGAGTTGTCATTACCATTTCTAGTTTTCTTAGAAAAATGTCTTTAGAAATTAGAAAGACTTCTTAGATTTCTTTCTTTTTTTCCTTGATGGTAGATCCTATGAAAATAAATTATTTTTATATTGTGGAAATGATTTGGATATTCCCTGCAGTTTTGGACGTGTGGTGGATCATGGGAATCAGAAGTTTGTTTGATGTCAGTCAGCAAAAGGCAACAAAACCAACAACAACGAATAAGAAAAAATGAGGGAAAAAAAAGAAAAAAGAGAGAAGGAAAAAAAAGGAGGGAGAGAACATTTTGAGCAACTGATGTTTTCCCTGCAATGAAGAAAACAAATGAAGGATGAAGTTACCTCATCACACAAGCATCCTCTGGGGGGAGGAAGAAACCAGTCTAGAACCATTTCTCAGAGGCAGCTTAAAGCCTTTAACTGTGAACTGGTTGGGAATCCTTGTCCTGACTTATGGTTGGGCAGAAACAAATGAGATTTCCCACCCTGGGGGGCAGGTGGTAGCAGAGCTTTTGTCTTAACAACTTCCCGTGTCAGAGCCAGGCTCTGTTCAAATCAAGGTTAAATTCAGCATGGCTTCTCTTTTGGTCTTTGTTTTCCCATGTGTATTGGGAGGTTATTATCTTTTGCCATGTCCAGAAGCAGCTACTGCCTCTGTGTGCAGTTCAGTCTGTATTTAGGAAATCCAAATCTTTATTATTTCAGGCAGAGCACTCAGTAACAACTAGTTAAAATTGTGGTTCTTGCTATTATTGCCTCCCCACTACTATAAAATGTTCATAACTTTCTGAAATGAGTCTTGTCTTGAATTCTACTGGTGTAGTTTCTGTCCCAGTATGATTTTTTAAAAAAAATTATTTAAAACTTGAGCACAAAAGATGAGCAATTTCTGAACAATTCAGAGAAAAAAAGTACATTCTATTTTGTTTCCCTTTTGCTCTTTTTGTATTTCCTTAAGAAGGAGATTTGAAAGGTGTCATTTGACATAGAAAGTCTTCACTAAGAGGCAATGGACCTTAGGCTGTTGGAGAAATAAATATTTCCTGTGCTATGTGTAATTCTGTACTTTGAATATGATCCAGTCATTAAGAAATGCACTGCAGCTTAATAACTCTAACCCCACAGAGAGGGATAAAGTTGAAAGTAGTTCTAGAATTCTGGTGACGGTGATCCCTTTCTCTTCAAGGAATAACTGTGCAGACTTCATTTTACGTTTGTGTCTATTTTTACTTTTAATTCATGTTACTGAGCTTTCTCTCAAATCTTTGCTCTAAGTCTCTCAAGAATTTCTCCTCCCCTTCCATAATTTTTCTAATGTCATGGTTTACAACAAAAGCAGACCACGTTTCTTTTTCCTCTATATTGTCTCTCGCTTTACAAGTTATACTCATCTGGTTGCTTGCCCATTATAATAGATATGTATCATTAGCACTCACCGCGAAATGCCAACTACATGGGGACATTAGCTGCTCTCCTCTTTCTGACCATGCCTGTTTGTTACAGACATTTTGGTATTTACTCTTTCTGCTGTCCTTTCTGCACCCAGTAATTGTGTTTTTAATTCTTTTGTTTTCTGTGTTCACAAACACAGTGTTTCAAAATGTCTTCTCTCTCCAGAGACCAATCTTCGTTATATCTTTTTTCTCCATGAAGTATTAACTTCTCTATCTCATTGCCTTGTTTCTAATTATGGTATAAGTTAGTTGTGTTTTGATAGACAATTGCCCAAAACACCAGAACAATGTTTAAATTACCATGGTCAGACATCAGCTGTTTTTTCCCTAGAGTGCAATTCCTCCCCTTTGTAAAAGTATCCCCTTGTATCTCCTCAGCTTCCTGAGTAACACATACCACATGGGTACTACAGATTGACACCTATAAGGAATTATTTTTCAGAAAGTGGATAGTGCCACTACGATAGTCCAGAGAGGTTTTCTTCAGTGCAGGTGTTTGGAGAGGATGACATGAATCCCGGTCAGGAGTTAAGATCAGGAAGACTTTAATGATGACAGAAGAGTGCAGAGATTCTAGTTTTCATTATAGTTCTTATAACAAATGCATTATCCCTCCTTGTTTTTAATTTTTTTTTTTCCCTCTCCAGATTACTCTTGGAGACCGATGAGAAATGATTGCTGGCACCTGCAGAAAAAAAACAGCTGGGGTCTACTTCCAGACATTAAGCTGAGTTTAATCTAAATATCCTGTAAATATTTCATGTTGAATCAATCTGTTAAGTCTGGTGTGCATCCCACAACCTTTGCACAGCTCTTTATAAAAAATGCTAGACTGTCTCTGTGCTTGTCAGCGCAATATTGGGTTGAGGCTGCAAGAAGGGAGCAAAATCTGATTGCCCAGAAGCATGGAGGCAAACTCTCCCTGGGTGGCCAGGGAACCATTCTGCACTGCTATCAAATCAGGTCAGGGAGCGTGGAGATGTCATTTGGAAATTGAAATTGTTGTCTGCAAAATCCTGCCTAGACACAGGAATCTCCTCTTCAGCAAGAAATGGCCCAAAGAGAGCGACCAGTGTGAGTTGCTGATCTGGGAAGGAAGAATGTGGAAAAGAGTGGTGGGGGAAGGGCAACAGCTCACGTTTTACTCAGTGCACAAAAATAATGTCTTTCCTTTTTTGTTGGCTAACAGCAAGTGTATTTTGGTCTTCATCCCACTGCCTCCAAAGTCAAATGCTCTTCCCTATCTATATTCCTCCACTTAAAAAATAAGCAAACCAGGAATTTGCCACAGCTTTGCCTACTGGCCTCAGCCACTTCTCTGGTTTTCTTTTCTATCATGCGCTCCCTTAGGTTACCTCTGTGCTCTGGCTTGTGAGATTCTGAGAGTGGGACTGTTCTTCCAACACTGACACACAAACACTGACAGTTTGAGTCATCTGGAAAGCCTATAGTGCATTCAAGTCACGCAGTCCATTGAAGACTGCTTTTTTTTAGTAGTTGGTAGTCTTTTCCCAAAAAAGGATGCATAATTATATAATACATTGAACTTCCTAGCTGTAGACTTTGCTTCTGTGGCTCCGTTTTGAGCAAATATTTGGAAACTCTGGTATGTGCCTATGTCTTTATTAGAGCTGCAATTCTAAACTGTGTGTTGGAGGCAGTGATATAGTACAGTTCATTCAGAACCATGTATTGAGGAAGTTGTGCAAACCAGTCAAATTTTGCACAGTAGGGTCATGATCCATGCTTTGGCCCTGTAGGCACTTCAGTCTTTTAAAAAAGTTATCAGTGAGAACTTGCAGGAGTTGCAAACTGAGGCCTGAAACATGCTGGCAAAAATTTGGCAATAACATTAGAACACTTGTCTCTAACAAAGCATTCAGAAACATCTTTAAGAAAACAAAGACAGCTAGCAGCAAACTAAAGTTGATTTACAGGAAAAAGCAAAAACCAACAAAATGTTGTTAATTCCTGGTTATTGTTAAATATTTTATTCTGCTATTACTAACTAAGAATGGGTGCCAAAATCCACATATACAATGCCTTAGGTTTGTATACCATACAGATTGGATTTGAATTTTCAAAATCTTTAGGTGATATGGATTTGGTTTGTTTTATTCATGCTTCCTATATATACACATATTATATATGCAAGTATGTATGCATTATATATACATGTATGTATGTATGTATATTATTGGGAGGGAAAATATTTAAGTAGGAGACTTATGGTTTTGTTTATCTCATCAATGGAGGACCAAATAGAAGAGGTTTTTTTTTTCCTAAAGTCTTCATTAGTTGGGTTTAATTTTTATAAATCCCAAAGCTGATACAGACCAGTGCCAAAGTCATCCAGGGTTTGATCTGATGAGAGGCTCCTCTTTAGATTCATGTTTACCCTGAGAGGTTTAGCAGTGGAATTTCCAGAAGTGCCAAAGTGCCTGAGAAGCAGAAGTCTTATTGAACTCAATGGGATTTATCCATACCCTACTAGATGTGGTGTCCCTTATACCTGACTGTTTCACAGACAACCTCTGTGAAAAATTGGAAGCGAGAGTCTAAACTTAAAGCAATGCACTCCAGTAACTCTCCCTCACACCAGGGATCCAGCCCCAGAGGAGGAGCTTCCTGTCAGCATCTGCCAAGGAGAACGGACAGCATCCAATGGGCTGGCCTGAGAAATGGCTGCTTTATATATGTCATTTCTTGTGCCTGAGAGCCACTTCTTAGAAAAGGAAAGCCATGTCATGAATTGGAAAAGAGTTTGTTTTAGGAATAGTTTCAGCAAGTGTGTATTAGCCAGTTATGGTTTAACTTTCCTAGGGTAAGTAATGGTGCTAAAGTAAGGCAACAGCTTCTTGCGTAAGTATGTGAAAGTTAGTGGTGAAAAGACTATTAAAGTGGCTCCTGCTAAGTTGTAAAATATAAGAACCTGTTTAAGAGTCTCACGTATGCAAGAAGAATGATAGTTCTCTTAATGCTACATGTGTTTTTATTAAGAGGTGAAATAACAGAAACTACAGCAGTTAACTGACACAGCTAGCAGAGAGGCCAGTGGGAAAGAGGAGGACAGAAGAGTAGACGTAGGTTGAACTGACCTTTTTATGTGGGAAAACTTGACAGTCTCAAAATGAGGAGATGCTACTGCAGGATGGAGGAAGCAACTGGGTGGCATAGCTTTGCCAAAGAAGGCTGTGAGACAGTTGTACTTCATGGCTTAGGTAGTGCATAATAGCCAGTTGTTTTACTTGGTTAGGAATTTTCCTTTCTCCCTTTAATAAAATCTTGCTATTGCCATTGATTCAAATTTGCAAGTGGGGTTAATTACCTCACTGAGCACCAATAATGTCATTTAAATTCCTGGGTGAAGGGCTGAACTTGGATTTCACTGGGAACCCCAATTCAGATGGGACCAGGCCCTTGCTGCCAGGTTGAGGGAGAGAAGTTACACAAGATAGCCAGCCTTAGATTACCTGGTGGCTCCTGGGCATGGCAGGGTGCTGAGGTGTACAGTGGGTGCTGAGGAGGCCGTGCCACAAGGCCGTGGCAAAGCTGGCAGCAGGGAAGCTACGTGCACCTGAGGGTGGCACAGGCACAGTCTTACCTGCCTTTGAAAATGCAGCCCTGAGAAGGTTTGTGGATTCTGTTACTCACTCTCTCTCATGGAAAGTCTTCCCCCTCACCAGCTGTGATGCCGCATCCTCAGAGACCTTCACCCTCATGTTCGCTCAGTAATGAAGATCATCTAGGGAGCCTGAGACATGCTGTGACCTGTTCTAGATTTCTGCTCTACAGCCTAGCAACAAGAAGCAGATGGAAATGAAAGATGCAAAGTTTTGCACCCATAAAAGCCCTCTAAATTTTTTCTAGGAACATTTAGTCCTCTCCAAAGAAGGCATTAAAATACTTGTGACAAGGTGAATGGACAGGCCCCAGTTTATCAGGAGTTAAAACTGGCTCAGTCAGCTGGAGGCTTACCAGCCACTAGCTATTACGATTGTCATTTCCCCTCAGGAAATACCTGCTGGTGTATCAAGGGTAATTGCGAGCAGTCAGCTGTATCCCCAGAGGGTGGGTATATAAGATCATCAGGAAAAGACTGAACTGTTCCTGGCAGGAGGCAGTAGGGATTGTGTGTGTGTGTGTCTTGGGTGTTTATCTTAATGAAGGATCTTAATGCAATATGGGCTTTTGTTTCAGTTTTAACCCTGGTTGTGACTCATCCTTAGTTTTCGGCTGAAGCTTGAATTTTACAGACTCCTTTTCTTATCTGAGGCCACCACTTGCAACACTGGCTGGTTTGTCACAAGTATTCTCCAAAACACAGTAGATAATTATAGCTTCCTGAATGGCTTGGTGTCACTATGTGGTTTTGATTCTAGAATACTTGAAATAGCATTCCCAAATGCCCTTCACTTTGTTATGCTCTTGGCCAATCTTTCCTCTCACAAAAGGAGTAAACCCCTTTGCTTTCCTGAGCCTTAGTTAAACTATCCGTGAAGCAGGTATATCAAGTAATGCCTACTGGTTACCCTTTAAAGTTCATTCTAAAATTTACAGCATTATAAAGATGAAAAGCAAGGCAAAAAATTCAGAGGCACTCGTGCAGTCAGTTTAAAGATTTGCTCCCTCTCCTGCCCAGGCAGAGGTCTCCCTTGAATATCACAGCCCATCAGTTTTAGCCTGTCAATTAAAGCACTCTTTGCCTCCATCATTTCTGCAGTAATAAAGTTCCCAGAAGTACAATAAAGCCAGACACTCAAAATAGGTCATCTACATGACCCATGTCTCTTTGTTTGGACATATCCCCACATATCCAGGCTTTCAGTTATGCCCCCCAGGCTTTTTGTTGTCCTCTCAAAAGACTCCTCCAGACAGCAAGCTGTCACTTGGCTGTAACCTCAGGAGGAGGCTCTCCCTGCCTCTCCATCCCCTTTCACTCCCTCTTCCTGCCTGACATCTGCTGCAGGTGTGTTTGAGTAGGACCCTCTCCCTCCTTGCCAGTGGAGAGACCTTGTATTTGTCAAACAATGAAGTGAGCTTCATTTTGGTTGTGAAGCTCAAGTTAGGTGTTTCCAGGATGGACTCAACACTTGCACACTCTCCAAAATAACTGGTAAAACCTGTCATGATCAGGCCATGAACTAATCACAGACTAAGGTGCTTTTCGAACAACAACGAATGTCAAATATGTAATAGATTAATAGAGTTCATAAACCATTTTCTAGAAGGTCAGAACTAGGGAAAAAGAAATAATTTGATGAATAAACTATTCACAGTGCAGGTGCTTCTCTAAAGCAGTTTCTCAGTAGAAACTGAGATAGGATTCAGAGGTAAACCAATGTTATTTACTTTGCTCTTTCCTTCTTGTATTCACTTCCTGAGATAAGAAAAAGTATCTCCTCTCAGACAGCTGTGGTTGTCTTAAGAGTAGTGAGGTCTTCTGTGAATCATACACTTTCAGATACTCAGTTTGTAAGGAAATCTTAAACCTTTGCATGTATATGGGAAGTATGTCAGCTTCATTATTCTAATTTCCAGAACTCAGCAAACTATGAGGTTAAATTCTAAAAGAGTTCTCAATTATAAAGTTTAAAAAAACAACGGAGAAGGAAACATCTTACAATCAAAATTTTTCAACTGATGATAGTTTTTCCTTTGCTTAGTATACTCATCCTGGGATGCTTTGTAGGATGCTCAGAAGAGGCCTGAGGAAGACACATGATTTGATTGCCTAGTTAATTTCCAAAACACTGTGTTGAAACTCTTAGCTCATTGCCTTGTTGTCCTTTTTAAGTGGATGTGATCTATTGATGGGAAGAGATGAATTCTCTCTACAACAGAGCAGACCTTTGTGAAAATGGATCCCCTTGTAAACGGCCCAATCCTCTCCCTGAAAAACAGATGCCAGAAGCAGTTGGGGGACATTATGTTTCAGCTCTAGAGACTTCCACTACTAAGAATAAAGTAAAGGAGTCATTATTTATCTAAACAAGGCCTTTATGCTATGGTTCAGTGGCTGCTGGACAGCCGTGTGATCTGTCTTGTGTAATGCCCTCACCCCCTCCTTTCCCCATTTGGAGAAGAGAAAAAAGGACTTGTCCTAGCTCAGAACATACTTACACATCTCACTGTCTATTGTGCTCAGTCGCTCTGTCTATTATGGTCCATTAGATAAACATGGTGTTGAGCAGCCACTCAGCTGCTGATATGTACAGCGGTGCTGATAACATGCTCTATGTTTAGAAGGGAAGCAGTGCGTCACGGACTATATGGGATATGTTTACATATACGTGCATGCTTTCTCCTCAACAGCAGAGAACTTCCATCACAAAGCCCCTCTCTCTGAGGAAACAGGCAGTTTTTGAAATGATAGTCTGATAGTCTTTTATCTTTTGTGATGGATTTTTTCATGCTGCTTCTCAAAATATCGCCTTGTATTTCTGTGTCTGAGGGTAAATGAAGTGAGATACAGACTCCTAATCTTTCCCCTCTCCTGTAAGAAATTGTACTTTAAATACAGAAGGAAGGAAGCAGCTGGCTAAATGTGCACTTTCCATGTGCTGCTGAGTCTGTCAGAGTTTCTGTGTATATGAGGCAGCTGACCTTTTTCAGAAGCCAAGTGGTCAAACAAGTTACATTTTACAAAAGCACCTGATCATATTTTTTCAAAAGTGACTTAGGCACTTCAGAGCCAAGATCTCTTTATTTGATAATGGGGCTTGGGGCTTATCTATTCAGGGAGGCATACTGCTTTGCTGTGTTCGGTGTTGACCTCCAGATATGTACACAGCCCAACACAAAAGCTCCTCTTGTGCTTCTGAAAATGTCACCCAAAGAACACAGTGCTCTGAAAACCATGTTCTGTGGAGGGCTGGTCCAGGATCAGTGAGTATAAACTTGCAAAGAGCAGACAGACCGGGGAGGGCTTGCCAGTGTGAAAGGGCAAATGGTCAGGAGCTTCTTCCTCCCTGACAATATGAAGCAACAAACTGAGCACTGAGACTGCCCTTAAATGATCAGAAGTTAGGTGTTATTCTCATTTTGCACACAGGAGAGAATGGGGATTTTTCTTTGGGCCCAAGGTAATGGGCATTGCAATGAAGCAGGAGCTCAGCATCACCGTTCTCTGGCCGGTCTTTTATCGAGCAGATCTCATGATCAGACTTTCACTGCAGAAACAATGACGGTGACCAACCTGAGGTGGTCAATGGCCTGTTTCTTGCCATGTGCTGGATAAGCTGCACACAGGGTACATGTTAAGAAGTATGAAAGTTCTGCTGACTCCTCTAAGGCTTCATGAGCAATGATTAGGTTCTTTCTGAGACAGCCCAGCATGTGGTAATGCTCCAATACAAGGTAATAAAATAATCTGTCCATTAAGACATACCTTAGATAGCATCCAAGTACTTATTTTAAAACACTCAAATTGCAGGCTGCTATGCTATACAGCAAAAAAATACTTAGAGTGTAATGGTTCATTACAACAGAACAAGTCCATTGAATCGTTCATTCTTAATACTTTTTTCCCCCATAATTGCCGTGTTATTAACCTAACAACAAAATAATTCAGCAAAACCTTTAAAAATTTCAATGTTGTTCCCATGAACCCATGGAAAAGACCTCAAATTTTCATTCAAAATTTTCTTGGCAACACATGCTTATGATTTTTTAATTAGCATTTTAATGGAAGATATTTTGGCTTCCAAAGTATTGGTAAACAAGACAACCCACATAATGATTTAAATGTCTCATTTATGATTAAAATATATTACACAAGAATTTATTAACTTGGAAAAACATTGGTTGTCTCAATATTTCCTCATGAACGTTTTAGCCTATATTTCACATTAAAAACCAAATACTTTAAAATTTTATAATATTCAAAGTTTCTAATGTCCACAGTTCTGTGGACTAATTATTTTACTTTTTCTTTTTTCCTTTGAATCATTCTGAAACCTGAAAAAATTTTATTGGTTATAAGTAGATTCTACACTGCAGTTGTGTTTTCACAGCTTTATTTCTTCCTGAAGAATGCTGAAGTTCGTTTCTTTACCTGAATTGTCCTATTGCAAGATCCCTTTTGTAGTCATGAGGAATCATTTTAATAGCATGCCTCCATTTCCAGTAAAAATTTTGGTCATGATTGCAGACTTCTAAAATCCATGCTTTTTACTTGGTCTTATTTCCTGATATTTGTATTTTTTCTCTTCCTTTTAACTACTCTGCTTTCAGTGTTAAAGTATGTCATAGTTTTTCTGTAAAGGATTAATTCAAGCTCACTAAAAATAAGAAACTACAACACAAATACATAAATAGTGAAATTCAGTCCATGGTCTGAATGGCACAGCATTTACACAGAAGCCCCAGAGAATGCAGGGTGTATATCGGACATTTTTAGCTATCAGAAAAGTTCTGGTAGTTTCCCTTACTGTATTAGAGGTATGTTTGTTTGGATATTTGCACAAGTGAGTGAAGTTGAGCATGAAGGTGATTTCTGTTATTTATTTAAAAAAAAATCTCTATCTATACCTATATACAATCTGTCTTCCTTACACCCTTCCTGAGGTGAATGCCGGTGTCTTCTGTCAGGTGGCTGGTGATAGGAGGAGAGTAAATGGCCTGCAGTTGCGGCAGGGGAGGTTTAGATTGGATATTAGGAAAAATTTCTTTACTGAAAGGGTTGTCAGGCATTGAAACAGGCTGCCCAGGAAAGTGGTTGAGTCACCATACCTGTAGGTATTCAAAAAGTGTATAGACAAGGCACTTCAGGACATGGTTTAGTGGGCATGGTTGATGGTTGGACTCGATGATCTTAAAGGTCTTTTCCAACCTAAATGATTCTATGATTCTATATTCATTTTACTGCTGTTGTGGTTTAACCCCATAGCCACCTACAGTGAATCTGGCGTATAACTTATTTTCATCTCAATGGGGGTTTTTTCATATAAAAATTACATCAATCACAGTGCAGGTGTGTGCATTAGGTGCCCTTCTGAGTGGGAAGCCTAATAAGAGAAATGAGAGCCAGAAGTTTCTTGCAATTCTTGGTGGTTATCTCAGCTTATCTCAGGTAGTACAGACACCAACCAGTGCACAAGAGCAGAAAGACTCACAGACTGCCAGCTCTGCTTTCTTCCCTGCTTGCAAACAAAATATGGTGGAGCCTCTGCCTCCTGTGGCCCATCCTGTGACAATGGAAAGACACTGTGGAGCCAGGGGTTCAGGAAGACAGGGGTTAGGCAGGCATTCAGGTGTGGGTCTGGATGGCAGATAGCCCCTTCTGTGCCCTTGCTGCATACGTCTCATTGTGGAGGTCTGTAGGCTGGCTGGGCCAGGGAGGGCACTGACTCTGGGATGATCAGTCCCTGTGAGCATGCATCATGTAAGTTGTCCTGGGTTTTTCTCAGGTTACAGATGTTACTGGTATGCTCCTACTAAGCTATAGAGAGTTTAAAGACAGAACTGGAGAAAGGAGAAAAGAATGAGGAAAGGACAGGTAATGTGAGAAAAGAGGGTATCCTTAGCCTAAGCACTGAAATCTCGCTTGTCCCTGCCTTTAGCAATATAGCCCATGTAGAACTTACATTCATGTTGGTCAGTTTAGGCACACTGTTCAAGCTAGGGGCACCTGCTTCCAGATTTCATCAAATCATCAAAATATCACCAACTAGGCACTTCATTCACTCTTATTGCCCAATTTCCATCCAATCAGATGTCTGATTCTGTCTTTTATAGCAGGAATTGTTTTGTGTACAATGCTCTTCCCAAGTGCAATTAACATCAGTAGCTCTCTTCTGACTGGCTTCTTCAGCCGACCTCCCTCAATGGTTATAAAATTTACGCAGGGAGAAAAAGCAGTCACACGTAAGAAATAACTCAAGTGTAATCCCCAGTGAATGTCAAGTTAGATAGGATGCCTCTTCTCCTTGCATGCCTTTCTGGCAACAGTATATCACTCTGTATGTAGTAATAGTATACAGTAAAGCTAAACTGAGTCATTCATGCACAGAAGTTCAGTCCCGACAGAAGCAAGTAATCTGAAATGCTAGTGTACATATGCAATCAAAGAGTATAAATCTTGTTTCTGTGCAGTAATTTGAGTGAAGAAGAGTTCAGCTCTATATGCAAATACATTCAGAGTATATGATTGTGTTTAGATACAGGTAAGTCAGTAAAACATTGTATAATTTCTGATTTAGATATCAATGCAAGATTTATTGTGATCATTAGGCAGCAGCAGCTATTGGAATATTTTCTAATTTGGTTTTATTTTCACTTGATAGCACCTACTGCTTTTATACAGCACATACTCTTCAGGGCTGCCCAAAGTTAGCACTGTTCATTAAAATGGAATGAGGATAGAGAGGGGAGTGGAGTGATGGGGTGTTATAGTGGCAAAATACAAGCCCCCCCCCCAAAAGAAGTATCTTCTATTCTACAAGTTTATAGGATGCTACATTGGCGTTTCAGTTCCTGGCATCCAGTTCCCACCTTCCTGCACTCATATGGACATGCACTCTCTTCATACCCTTTTCCTTGACCATGTCAAATAAAGATCAGCAACAGGAAGGAAATATTTCTCTTTGATGCTGTGAAGTCTACATGATCACCACGGAAAGCTGACCAGAACTAATATGGGATTGTCTGGAAAGGTCAGTAGTAACGCGAGGAACATTAAAAGCCTGGTCTATTTCAGTGATAAATGCAATACACTGTTGATTAAATGCATATATAAAATGATAAATTGTTTTGGTGATAACTGTAGCTACAGCTGTTATAGTTCTGGGTGACTCTAATTATCTCCTGTGTCCTTTTCCTGGTCTAAACTGTTCCTGTGTGCCAGTGGAGTCTATTTTTTTAAGACCAAATGTTTGATGATGGTGACTTTTCTCAAGATTGGTGCTTTCATGCAGTTTAAAAGCTATGTTTTGTACAAACATCTGCAGTTGGATAGAGAGAGAGAGAATGTTGGACATATTCAGGAGAAAAAAGTTATATATTTATAATGGCCATTGAAATGCATTCCTCAGGCCAAAAACCCAGAATCTCAAGTGCATAGATTCATCTCCTGCACATTTCCCACTAGGTGAAAAGCACAATCTTGACTGCAGTGAATAGCTGTGTGCTCTGGTGTGGAGCAGATTTCAGAAAATAAAGATTTGAGTATTTGGCCTCAGGGGAGTTTTTCTTGACTGAGGACTTTGAGATCTGATTAACAAAAGCCAATCATTAGTCAATAAATTGTCATCTTTCATCAAATAATGTGTTTGACAAATCAGTTATTCTGGTATTCAGTCAGCTTTTTAGGCTGTTCCTCAAATGTGTTACTTGACACAGAAAACATTTGTCAGACAAACATAGTTGATAAATTTCTGCAATATCCTCTCATGTCCTTGTCTGGCTTACAGTTTTGCCTTACAAAGCTCCCTCCATTCCTTACAGTCCTGTCTTCCTCTCTGCACTGCTCACCACCCCTCCCCTCTCCAACACTGCAAGAGGAATAAATATTTTCCTTGTCATCACTTTGGTGTTTCTTCATTAAGTTTTGGGAGATGAAATAAGTAGCAAGAGCAAAGATCAGAACTTTTTATCGTTCATTGCAGCAGTTTCTTCTAAAAACACCACAGTTTTAGCAGAAGTTTATTTATGACTTCAAGAATCATTCGAGATACTGGTGGAAATAGAGAATTAATTTAACTCTATTATAAATTTGTAGTAATGTACATGTCACAGTATTGTGGTAGGATCACATGTTTGAGGTGATAGGTTTACTACAAGCAAGAGACTCAGGGAAATAAGCACACATCTGATTTGCCTGTGGGGATGGGGCAGGCAAAGGATGGGTTGGATGGCACCAGTGTTTGAAAGAAGCCTGACAGGGGCTAAGGAAAGCAGTTCAATCTTATAAAACAGAGCTCTATTCCCTGAGGACTGCTTCTGCTGGAGAGCTCTGAAATATCCCCTGTAACTTTGGCAGGCTGAATTTTGAGGGAAGGTGCTCCCTATGTGCAGCTGTGTGTGGGGAGGTGGTGATGGGGAGGGTGGTGAAAGTCTTTACAGTGAAGCTTTGTGAGTTCCTTATTCCTGCATGCTGTGCAAAAAAAGAAAGTCCCTACTTCTTAGCATTTTCCATCACTGGATTGACACATTTGTCATCTCTGTGAGCACACACAAAAGAGACCTTGACCTGTCCACTAGGAATCCTAATTTTAGTGAGAGTAGAAACTATCAGCGGTACTTTATCCAAAGTCTACATTGTCACAGCTGACTACTTAGGCTGACTGTCTGACACTAACCATTTCTGTTGGAATCTGAGGTTAGCTTAAGTTAGTATATACCCAAACCAAAAAAGATACGGGTCCAATTGCTATGCAGTGTTGATGCAGTCAAATCAAGCCACTTAGACACAGTGAGTAGTCCTGTTTCATTTGGCTGTATAGGTGTACACCCACATTAACTTCTGAAGAATGTCTTTAAAGTGTAATAAAGAAATTTGCTTTCTTCACGTGCCTACATTCTTAGAAAAGGATCATCATCAGGAAGAATAAACATGATCTTGTACTGCCTTACATATTTAGTTCAGCTTCCTGAGGAAATTAGCTTATCAAATCATGTTGTCTGTTCTGTCTGTCACTTTCCCTTTAGCTTCCTCCCAACAGCCCACACCTTTCATGCCCAGTAGGTGTGAAACCCATTCATCAACTTAGGAAATGTCAGTAGCACAAGTATGAAAATAATTCAGCCAGGATAGATGGCATGCAATGGCTAGGCAGAAACCATAATGAATGTTCTTGTGGGGAGAAACTCTGCTGGAATTTAGTCCATTATCCATTCTGAGAGGGGGCATCTAAGTGGCCAGTCAATGTATGTGTACTGACTAGCTGATCAGTGCAGCATAGCTCTGAGCCAGACAAGCTGCATAATGCTTCGTGTGCAGCAGGAGAAATGAGGAAAGCAGTATGTGAAAGATGATGTTTTGGGGAAATGGAACGGACTGGAAGTATTAAAAGAGAGAATTAGGGACACACAGACTTCAAGTTTCATTATGAAAGGAACAACATGTTTTTAAAGAAGCAAAACGTTATGTGCTGTGCATCATCCTGTTTATTGTTGCTGCTGTTGCATGCAGCCCTCCCACAGGAATGGCTGCTTGCAGGGTATATTTAGATTACAGCGATCAGATTCCACCACACTGCTTTACAGTACAGGTCAAAACTGTGCTGCTTGTTTTCATTTTCAGCAGAAATGTTAAACATTTTGTGTGCGGATGCATAAACTCTTCCTTTTCAACTAAGGATATAAACAGCAATATCTCTTCCCAAGAGTTATTTTGTTTTTTGGTTGGTTGGGTTTGGTTTTTTTTTTTTTTTGGTAAAACTAATTGTCCTCTAATTCAGTGTTAAAAGCACTGACTTTTGTCATAGGATCGAAGCTATACAGCCTTACACAATGGTGACTGGAATAGCTGTGTGCTGTCAATATTAACTCCAGCCTTGATTTCAGATGCCTCCAACCTGTGACGGATGCACTCGACCCCCCACCTCCCTTAACCAAACTAACAGTAGTTTCATGCAGGCTCCAAAGGAGGTAAAAGCCTGAGCTGTAGCCAGGCCAAGAACTCCTCTAGGAAACCCACAAAGAAACAGAGTGACACAGTGAGAACAAAGAATGTTGTGGGTACAAAGAGTCTTGTGAATACCTCTCCCCTTGTGTGCAATTTTACTATGAGCCAACGACTTTGTCCCATAAATATGATAGCATAAGTGAGCCTTCTTTGAGCTCTTTCTGATAGGCAGCGTGGCTGCATGACTGTGATCTGCCCTTGAGCTGGAACGCCTCTCAAGGTTGCTCCTTGAAGCAATGAGATCTTTTACCAACAACAGATTGTTGGATGAGCCCAATTTGATTTCTCCCTGGATGGCAACTAGACTGCACGCCAGGCAACTCTCCCCTTGAGCAGGAGTGCCTCTCAATGTTGAGAGATATTAGCTGTTTAGCTTAAATAAGTAAGTTTTAAAATAGAATTAATCACTTAGAGTTATAATGTTGTGTGATTTAGTATGCTGTTTGCTTGGCTTTACTTAGCATGAGTAGCTAGATTGGCTGAACTTGTACTGAAAGTGTACCTACTTAGTCAAAACAAGGGCCTCCAGAGCCAGCATAAATCAGAAAATAAGGAGGTTTCAAGGCTACAACCATTAACAGCAGCTGCAACTCGACAAGATAATGGCCTGTCTGGAGACAGTGAAGGACTCCAGTTAGGGGTCAGAAGATCTCAGACCAGAATCACTATTAGAAACAAAGGACGCGTGGAAGGCATGTGAAGAGAGTGTGAAGAGTGCGTAAGGGTATAATTGCCCAGGGATTTCTTTGTTCAGGTCGGTTCCTCCCCAGAGGCACCCAGCTCGAGCCAATCCTGCTGTTGTACCACTCTATTAAATGATTTATTTTTATAAGATTTGATGCCTGAGACTCTGTTTCGGGAAACCTAGGGTTTGAACTTCAGAGCAAACTAACACCAGACACCTGGATGGACTGTAAGTGTTTAGTACCACGCTAAACTTAGAAATCTTAACTAAGTGATATAAAGGATTGATAGTGCACATATAATTCCATAAGCTGTAAACTGTTGACCAAGTCTGGATGAAGGCGCAAGTAGACTTCTCTCTGAGAAGGAGTTTAGAAAGCAAGGGGGTCCATTCTGAGCCTTGTGACTCAATGGGAGGTTTTCCTTACCCTTTGTATCTCTTCCATTAGACATAAACTGTTGCCCAAGTGTGACACTAGGATTGGACCTAGCTGCCCCTAAGCTCCATCAGGAGTTTAGAAAGCAAGGGGGTCCACTCTGAACATTATGACTCAACAGGAGGCTCTCGCTTACTTTTTCCATCTCTGGTCTCTGTGTAAATAATTCTAAATTGATTCTAACTTGATTTTCCTTTGTATGTTTCTTCCATGTAGTAAGTAATAGAGTGAACCTTGCAATTGAACTCTGTTAAGTTGCGCTTTTACAAATTCATGTTAAAATCACTTTTGCGAATACCTTTGACTGTGATTCTTTAAGTGATCTCAAACACTCCTAAATCAGGATCCATGACACCACCATTAAATGTTTTATGTGGTTTATAAGTCCTGCTTGTCCAATTGGGTCCTCAGATGGAGAAACTTGTAAGGGTCTACAGAGCCTGACTGGTAAATAGCTTTGCTCAACAGCATGTTGGGACAAACCTCGTTGCAGGTTTTGACCATCAGGCAATATTAGATATTTACTGTGGTTGTCTCTTCCTTCATAAATTGCTCAGAAAGTGAGTTGCTCATGGTAATAATCTCCTAAAACCTGCTTCAAAAATCCTGGGGGGTATGTCTGTAGTTGAGTAACATTTTCTCATACTCTTGTAGGAGGGCTCTGAAGATAAAATTTTTGTGGCTACTGCTTTGGATGTTAAGGGGACTATCATGGAAGTGGTTGGAAGGACTACTGGCTGATCTGGGGATCTCAGGCTCACGTTGCTGGCAGAATACTGTGCCTCTGAGCAGGAAGATCTCTAAGGACTGGTTCACCTCCAAGCCTTATCCCAGAAGTGTAAGCATTAGAAATCCCTGTCTAACCGTGTGTGTAGGACACTGGCAACCTAGACTGTCCAGAAGATGTCAGGCATCATGGTCTGGCCTGATTATTGCTGCAGAACAATCAACACACATAACTGGTGTGGTTAAGACTGTGTCTGCTGCATGCAGTGCCTGGCTTCTGGAGGCGCACGTAGCTTCTTGTCCACACTATACGTTGGCAGTGAAGATGTGGGCTGGTTCTAGCAATCACTTCAAACTGCCATTGGTCTCTTGCAGCTTGCAGCCTTTGCTAGTTAGGTAAGGGACCTCTTTCTGCTAAGTCCCTTGGGGAATTTCTGAGCTCTGGGCCATGACTGGAATTATTGCTAGTAGAGGCACTGCAGTTAGGGATGAGGGCAAATCCATCATGCAGCAGTGACTCCAGGTGGCCTTGGGCAGTCTTGAGGAAGGGCCAGTGATTAAAGAGCAATGGTAGCACACTGTGGGCCACGGGTTGGATTTTCTCAAAGCCAGTTTGTGTACAGCAGCTCCACTGTGAACTGGGCTGGAACTCCTAGGCTAGTCACATACGCCAACACCTGCATCCAGAGGATCACTTGGATTAGCAGAACATCATCTAGCCAATTGTCAGGCAGGCAGTGGTGAAAAAAGGCTGGAGCTCCATTAGCACTGAGTCGCACCAGCAGAGACATGCTGGCTTTTCTTCTTGCCTGGATTTGCTAGTTCTCTCTGCTCCTGCAGTCTTGTTTACAGGCTTTAATATACCTGAACCTGTGCAATAGGTGGTATTCATCTTGTTTTGACTGTGGCCACCTAAACCCTAGGCATATAGTCTGAATTCCTGCAGTCAATGAAGAAGAGATGAATGCTTCCAGCATCTAACTCACTCTGTGCACCTTAGGCACCTGCCCTGGCATGGGTTACCTCTACTAAACCAAATCCAGCTAAGTGAGAAAAAAGTATCAATCCAGCTGAAGCTGATGAGTGTAAAATAACTGAAAGTGTTGGTGATGCTCTCTGCCATGGCCTGTGCTAGTGTCTGTAAAATGGCTGTGAAGAGACATAATGATGAAAGTTATTTCTCCATGATCAATAGAAGTCTAGCCAAATACAGCATGATACTGCTACTGTGTGTGGTGACTGAGGTGAATACTGAATTCTTGGTCAGGAAAAGCAACCCACACAGGATCAAGAAAGAGACTTTATATATTAAGGATCATCTGTTGGATCCTGTATCAGTGTTTTGAACTACAGTTCAGTCTTATACCACATTTCTGAGATGTAACATATGATTGGTAATTATTCAGGAGGGGAAATGTGAATACAGGCTGGCCTTACTTCACCAAATGCATTCCTGACTATAATGAACTGTCAGTGAGATTTTTTGTACATGTAGATGTCCTCAGAGATTTCTAAAAAAATACTGTCTTTTGGTTCCAGCCTAATCAAGTGTGGAGACTGTGTGTGGAGTGAATATGTCTCCAGTTAGGGAGGCTCCCAGACCCAAAATGTAGGATCCTTTTGTTGAAAATCCTTGGGGTGAGGTAGGCTTACACAAATAGAATGGGACTGGTGCAGGTGGGTAACTGTCAGCACAGAACAGTCAATCTTTTGGCCAGGCATCCAGGGCCTAACTGCATCCCCAGAAAATCATATTAAAGCTTCCCCTCCAAATGACCAGAAAGAAGGCTTCATTTCCTAGCCTGTGACAAGCTAATCAATTGTTTGATTCTAGTAACAGGTAATGGCAAAAATCCATGCTCTGGATAGCCCTGTCATGGTTTTTGGGATGTCTCTCTTCCTTGGGTGATGTGAACTAGCGTTAAAGGGCATCCTTAGGTGATCAGCACCACATTGTCTATTCTTTGGCTTTGTTTGTAGTGTCTTGTGGAGCCCAGTCTTGACCTGTCTTGTTCCAGGTTGCTTTGGAGCCTACACTGAAGCATCCGTCAGAAGGGAATGGCAGACCATTTCCTAATGTGCACTGCCAGAGTTCTTGTAGGGTCAACAGCTTCTGTTTGGATCCCAAAAGACAGAACTTCAGGAGAAGCAAAGCCACCAAACAGACAAAAGCAAAGCCGTGAAATGGACTAACTCAGGCATTGTTTGTGCCAGCTTCTGGGTGCTGAAATTCTAACTACTTAGAGCTGGTACAGGAGTCCATTATCAGGAAAGATTCAACTACAATGAGAAGCAAAAATGGAAATACAGCCAAAATGGAAGCTCTGAAATCACATTTAGAGAAGGCTGGTGACATCCAGAGTCCTCTGAAAATGCAGAGCAGCAATTGCAGGACTAGACCAAATGGAGAAGTCCTGAGAAACTCTTGAATGGACCAGATATTAATGAAAAAACATACCTGTATGGAAGCAGCCTATCAGAAAAAGCGGGTAAATTTTGTGCAAGATTGTGAGTTTCAGCCAGAGCAGGGCTGTGCTTCACATTGCTACACCATTAAGTTGGAGACCTCAAGAGAGATTTATGGTGCCATCAAACCACAGTCTTAGTTTTACTAACTACTCTGTCTTTTTAATGGTACTTAAGGGCTTTACTGCAGTTGGGCATTTTACTGTGTTTAGACATGGTTTTAACAACTGAGTTAGCTCTCATGATGCTGCCAATTGCAGCCAGTGTGCAGAAATAAAAGTCTTTTTTCAGCACTGTAACCTAGTAGACAAGGTTATATTTTGGTCTTTCAGAGTTTAAGAATGACTAGAAGCCATTATGTTGAACACAGATTCTCCCTGTATTTGCTGACATTCAGTTCATGTGATGTCAACTAACTTCATTTGTCAACAATTTTATTTAAACAAGCTGAAAAATTTCTAAAGGAGAAAATCTTTAAAGGTTTTTTTCCAGCCTTGAATGACTCCCATGGAGGTAGTGAATTGGGAGGAGAAAAGAAGAAAAAGGAAAATGCAGGCAGATCCAACCTAAAATCAAAACTGTTGCTTCATGCTGAGAAAAACAATCAGCTGTTCTCTTCTAACTATTCTTTTAAAATAGTTGAACCTGTTTGAAAAGTAATAATGTAGCTTACTTGACTTTTAAAGCACAAGAGTATTTCAATTTTAAAGGACAAAACCAAAATCTAAAATTCATGAAAGGCAGAGAGAAAACTTAGCTGCTGTCCCACAGCTTCCATGTTAACACAGGAGTGATATACCCTGCAGGAGACTGACTCAACTTTTTTATGAACCATCAGTGATTTATTAGAAATCCCGATGTTGTTCCCCAAAAAACAAGCATATTTCATTAGGCAGCAGGAGGTGACATAATGGACTGATCTGTCCTGCTATTCTCCCTCTTACCCCATTCTATCTTCCCAAAATCTAGTTATTATTGTGCAGTATTGGGTGGGGAAGTGATTCCTGGAAGCCAAAAACTCCAAGGGATATTATTTGACATGCTAGCTTAATACTAGGGTTTGCTAAAATTGGGTGGGAAGAAGCATACCTTAGCTACTTTAAATAGGGCAGAAACATCCTAAATTTTGCCTAAAAAAAATGATAGTGTAAGCTTACCATTTATTATTAGTCACAGCTGATTATTTCAGAGATAGCTTTGGCTTTATTCAGCGGTAAATCTGCTGTCACCAGCTATGCGCTGTGGCCACCCTTCTTGCCAGTAGTCAGCTTTGGGCAGTGGATCAACTGAATGCCTTAAATTCTCTGTTGAACCTTGGCATTATTATGGAAGAAGTCTGCAGCCAATTCATGGGTTCCTGGTATAGCTCCAGCAGCTTAACAGATGGATCACTAGCAAGTCTCTTCTCAAATTCTCTGTTAAATATTCATGGAGCCAGCATGCGCCTAGGCCCAAGCATGCCCCTGGAGGTGCCAGCAAGGGTCTCTGATCTGGGGAAGATGTCAAATTGGCTAGTGGAAGTCTGAGGGCAGAAATATTTTCTGCAAGGATCCATCCTTCAGTGCAGAACATGGAGTGACAGCCATATGTGCAACTGTGTTGGTGAATATGTCTGCAATGCATGCTTATACAATCTATTAATAGGCCGGTGGCATACTGAGTGTTAATGTGGGGAAACAGGGAGTGAAAACAATAAGGAAATGCCTTAGACTAAGTTGAAGCATCAACCAAAGTAAAAGTCTTCCTGTTAGCTTGCTGTGAAGTTGAAGGAAAAGTTAAGCTGCGTTCCCCCCCCCTTAGAATATACCACTCTTATTTTCAGAATGTGCTACCGAAAACATTGCTAAATGCAAGTTCGTACAGCCCTGCAGATTGCTTAGTGGTTTTTGATCCCAGTCAGGGCTAGAATGATGCCTTCTTTGCTATTATTTAATACCATGATTAGAACAACAGCCAAATATGTTTCTGGAGTGTCAGGGTCCGTATATGAGTATTGGGCTACCTTTCTAGGCAGTACTGCATATCAGCATCTAGATTTTTTTTTTTTTAACTCTGCAATATCTACAAAGCCTTAGGAATGTTCTTTTAAAGTCTGCCTGTGGTGAAAAGGAGGTTGCAGTTTTCTTACTTTGACAAATTTCTTTGTTTCCACTGCTATACCAGAAATAGTTTATCATTATGTATCATTAAAAATGTTGCAGAGAAGTAATTTGTGATTGTTACAATGGACTGTACTGCACAGAGTATGGAGAACTAAAAAAAAATCCTGGGAAAAACTTGCTTATTCCCTCTTGAAAGATTTGCACCCAGTCCTTTGAAATTACACAGTGCTGACAAGCTGCTATATAACCAGTATTCCTGATATAATCAATTTGAAAAAAGGTGAAATATTTCGAGTGAACTCAGTGCAAGCCTTTTTATAACATGATATTACAGAAGGTATGTAATATGCACATGTTGCAATGAAGAAGAAAACATTTCTGTGTTTGCCAGTGACATGCTAGTCATAAGTACAGTAAGCATTAAAATTAAGATGGTGTGCCTGGAAAAGGCCATATTGCAGACTCGTGTTTCCTTTTACTGAACAGTGTAAGGCTTTTAGTGCTTCTTAACTTAGGCTGGAAGTCTTGCCTCCTTAGCCAGGAATTCAGATAGCTGCCTAAGTTGTTTGCCCCAAAACTGGTTCTAAGTGCAATTTCATACAGTTGCAGTATTAGCTACATTAACAGAAGAAAACTAATGTTCTAGTACTGTCTTATATTTCCCAAGTGACACAACAGAGTATATGTTTCCAAAGGGCATAGTCTGTGCATAAGCTGTGAGTTATTTTAACTGGTACTCAGACACACTTAAGGTATTTGTCACAACCTGAATTGTACAGCGTGACACATCTGTAAGGTGGTGTAGTATACTACACAGTGCAGCTAATACGCCATTAAATGTTGTATCCTACATAGTCTGGTGGTTCTTGTAGCCCAGGAAAGTCTTTTCTCTGTGATAGATAAAGGTATTTCTAAAAAGATGCTATATAATTTGCAGGAAGAAGTAGGCTTTCAGTCAGCTCAAGACTAACACAAACCAAATATCTTTGAAAGCAAGTGTAAAGTACGCAGACTGAATTTCATCTACAAAAGGGACAATAGGGAATATAACACAAAGGTGTCTGTATAATACCAGGAGATGAAATTGGACACTTGTAAATGAACATGCTTGAAAAAGTAAATGCCTATTTACTTTAAAGCCAAGAATATTTC
>VYZV01022621.1:100689-121249 GCA_013401275.1 Pandion haliaetus
CACAATAGGACACTTCAGCTGCTGAACATCTAAAAGTACTCAGATGATGCAGTGCTCAGATGGTCAGCCTGTTTCCAAGATAAGTAGCATTTCTGTTAACGTGGCAAAAGACTGTGCTCTACCTAATGCAAAGAGAGGGAAAATCTCCCAGCTCAAGGTTTGTGACTCCCTGCAGGAAAAAGTTACAGAGCTTTAGGCAGAAGTGTGAATGTGGGAGTAGTACATGTCTTGGCTCATCAAGAAGGGGGATGCTCTTGACAGCATAGAGGCACATTCTTGATGTTTGTCAAAGTTTCTGACACATTTTTATCCATTTTGAGACAGTGACAAAAATGTTGCAAGCATTTTAGTAAAATGTTAGTCTCATTTTCTGACCAGAACCTTATAAGAAAATGACAGCAAAAAATTGAAAAGTGGGATTTCTTGCTTTCACAGGCACCATGCTGTCTGAAATCATCCCCTAAAGAATGAGTATGAGCTAGGAAATAACAAATATACCTCACTTGAAAGCTTCTAAAACATTTATCCTCTTTTAATTGTTACTCTATTTTTCAAGAAAGTTCCATCAAACGCATGCATTGCATTTTGAAGTTTATTCAAGGGCACAGTTGTTCTTTTTTGGTTTTCACAAGCTTGGGCTAGCAGTCAGGCAATGCAGTTCCTCCGTTTGAAGACCTGAACACTTGAAGTTGCTGGCTGCATTGTTTTTGTTCATGCAATCTGAGTGAAGGCTTACCTTTTAGATAATTTGACTTTCTCTTGCAGGAGGTCTTAGCAATGAGAACCACTAACTTGGAATTGACTTGATGTTCCCAACAAGTACAGGTAGCTACTTACACTTAGAGCATGATCGCAAGGGAATTATTCTGCAGACTGCAGCTAAACTGCTTGTACAGTTCCACCTGGGAGAAGCATCAGAATATGGCCCTGTACACTCAGGACAGATTTGCTATTCCATCAGGACAAAAAATGTGAGTATTCTTACTGATATTAAGGTAAATTGTGTTCGATTTACTTCACAGATCATCCTTTGGACCCAGATCTCAGCTAGCGTTAATTGATGGAGCTCTGAATTTAATTAAACTTTGGAAGCTCTCATTGCCTGAGAATCTGTCCTGTAGATTGCTTTTGGAATAAGCTTACATTCGGCTTGATCTATTCACAATTGCAATTTATGCTTTAACTGAAGGTAAATGATGGCTATTGGTGATTAATATCCTGTTCTCATGCCAAGTCAACTTAAGATGTGCTGACTTAATTTAACACTAACCAGCAGTTACTATCTAACCATAATTATAAGAAAAAGCACATCATTTTGACCTTTGAGCAATCATGTGGGCAGTCCATCCCTTAAAGTTTCCTTCTAATTTTCTATTAAGCTAACACTTCCTTCTCTGAGGAGATCATTGCAAATGCTTTTCAAAAAGGAGAATTACAGGGAAGTGGAGGCTGCAGTTTTGAAGGTGGTTTGTGAAGCTGAAGCTGAGGAGGGACACTTTCAGAAGGATCACTTCCTGCAGCAAGACAATTCTTTGTTAGGCAAAAAGATCAATTGCTAATTATGACATTATCACAGTGCAGGAGAGTGTGTGGGTGTGGGTGTGGGTGTGGGTGTGTATTTGTGTGGGTGTGTAAGGGGTAGTGGTGGGTAAATGATTGTCAAGCGAGGTGCAGATGGGCCAATCGTAAATGTAAGAAGGTTTAAGCCCCAGGGACCCTTAAGGGAAAAGACTCTGGGTGCAGTCAGTGCCATCATCAACTTTGCCTCTTTTGGGAAAGACAAGGAGTTGGGCTGCTTTGAACCTTCTGTGGAGTCCTGCTCTGAGCACTGGTTGCAATGGCATGATTCACCATTTCTGCCACCCACCTTCAGCAATTCTTTCTAGGGGGATGCAGTGGGGATCTTATTGTGCAGTACTACATTTTGAGAGTCATTAAGATGAAAATTCATGTCTGCTCAGATGTACTGTGTTTTGGGTGCAAAAATATTCTGTATGCGTGTTCTCTTTTCAAATAACAGGAGAGCTCCTCCAAGAAAGCAAAAGCTGCTTGCTTCAGTGCAGAAAGGCAGTAAAGAGGTGAGATTGCCTGCAGTTGGGTCTATTTCCAAAGGCAGGGAAATTATCATTTTTTCAAATTCCCTCAGGCAGCAGTAGCCAAGCCAAGTTGGCTCTAGCCAACTCTTGTTTGTAAAATGTAATTCTGTGGTAATGAGCTGGTGACAACTTGAAGAAAAGAGTCTAAACATCCTGAAAACAATTCCAAACATGACTAAATGCGAGAAGGAAACTTCTAATAACTGCCTCATGGGAATCAAGAGCCCTACATACAAATGCAAACATCATTTATTTTCTAGACAATAATATATATATTATCATCCTCTTCCTTTCTTTTCCTCCCTGAATGTATATGTAGGTAAGTGTATATCTCTATACCTGTTATCTGTCTCTCCAAATGACCTATATTTCATGCAGAAGCTAGCAGTTTTGTCATTGTTGGAAAAAGTAGAAATTGAAGTCTTAGCCAACACCTGATGTGACCACAGGAGATGGGAACAGATTAGAGCTGTGTGTGTGATAGTGTAGCTGCCTGAAGATCTTTATGCTACATTGTTTTGATTTGATATTTTTTGAGACTTGCACTAGGTAACAATGCAGCAAAAATAACAAAATTATATAGAAAAAAGTTGCATTATTTATTTTAACAAATCATGAAAAAATCAGTATGTTGCATACAATGTGGAGCCAAGCCAGTTTGTTCTCTCTGAGAGAATCCACTGTATTCCAAAGCAACTCAACATCCTCTTCTTTAGGTGTCTTCCCCTTACCTGTTTGTGGCTTGCCCACCTAAGCTGGCGTAAATTTCTCGTGTTCCTGAGCTGCTAAAGAAAAATATCTAAGAGGCAAGGAATTTTATTTCAGTATAAAACACTGTGAAGAGGTGCAACAATAATGCTGAGGACACCATAGTCTAAAGATTTAATTTCTTAGGATGTGAACACCGGTTTTTGGACCTCAGGATCACAGGATGCTCCATGCAGCCCTGTTCCATGTCCCAGACCTCTAGGCATCTTGCAGTGAGTATAATTTCTCTCAAAACCACATCTTTTTTTTTAACTCTTGAGCAGTGAAAACAGGTTTACAGAAATCAAAGAATTGGGCTAAAAAAATTTCAGACCTGTGCTAGACATCAGCGACAGTTTGCCAGGGAGTCACTGTTGTCTGTATATGAGTGGAACTGTGCTTGCACTAGCTGTCTTAGTTCAAAGCAGGTCAGGCTGTAAGAGAGCTTGCCACAGGTTGAATCCTAAGTGTTACCTGTTAAAGGATAAGCAGGGCACTAACACTCAAATCCCGTTATTCCAGCGGTAATCACAAGCAAGGGTGTTTATAGTGGAAACCTGAGACTCATCTGAGGCACCTGAATAGCATGTTATTAATGATCACTTTTAAACAAAGTTCTTACATAAAAGAATTACTAAGAGAGAATGTGAGGACTTATTAAACAGAAATTCCAGCTTTGTTCTGCTTTGTACAGCTTGTCTAGTGTCCATGTTTAATACTTAGGAGGTCTTCCAGAGTAATGGGAAGGGGGGGTGGGGAGGGGAAAGGGGCATATTTCAAAGTACACTGGCAATCTATTTCTTTTACCATAAACCATTTTTTTCTCTGTGTGAATTATGCTAGATTAATCTGATAACCATTCAGTATCATCAAGCTGGATTTCTAGCATGTTAATTACTTTTGTGGTGGTTTGCAGCAGAAGATAATACAATGCAGTGGGTGGCTATTCTGTATCTTTAATATTCACACTATCTTCTCATCAAATACAGTCTTGAAAGCTTTTTATGGAGTCTGAGAGAGCAGAAATATAGCTGGATGTTCTCAAACTTAGAAAAACAAAAACAACAAATAAACTTTGGGAAAAATCAAGACTCAATTGTAAGATCCTTTGTAGCAGAGACTGAGTTGGCCTTTACGGCCACTGCAATATTAAAAGGAATAATAATTCCAAGCATTTAATGATCCGGCATCCCAGTCCTCTCATCTTCTCCATGGTAGCCGACAGTAAACTCATTAAGAGCGTCCCCTCAACATTCTGAAATTACCCCTTAACACCAAGAGTGATATTATTTTTTACAGCACTGTGTTACAAATCTCTTTAACTTCCAAATACCTATGCCCACTCTATTTGTAAGCACATGGATTAAGGGGAGCTTTACCAGGCTGCGTGAACATGTTTTGCTTTGTTCTATTGCAGCAAGGGAGCACACTCTTTCCAAGATTGATATAAGAAAATTTCACTCTTGTTGTCCAATTGGAGAGATGAAGCATCAATGCTTCCTGCTGATGAATGTGTGCATTTGGCATAGCTGCACTCCAAAATCTGCTGATTTGGTTTATAGCTTAAAATCCAGTATAACATTAGGTAGTTTTCCTCACATTGCTTCCTCTTATTCAGGAGATACAAAGCCTTTTACACTAAGTAAGCCTCACAGATTCAGTATTAATGCATGTCATGCAGCAAAGTTGGAGGGAGCTGCCTGGGGATAGCCAGTGAGTCAGCAGCAGGGCTGAACACACTCAAAGAGCCCTTGCAGGTAATCGCTCTTATCCATTTGACCACCAAACTGCAGTAAGAGCTTACTCAAGTGTTTGGCTGCTGTTGAACCTTGAACTTTCAAGGACATCGGGGTAACAGATAAATGCTTAGTAGTCCAAGAGCAGACACCCATTTTTCAGTGGAGGGGTTAGCAGCCAAAGGGTTAATGGTATCTGCTGGAAGAGCGGCAGCAGTTGAATGCTCACTGCCTCAGTCTTGGGGCCTTTCTGTGAGGGAATTCAGGAAAACAAGCCCAGGACTCTTTGAGAGAAGCCAAAAGGTTCAGACAGAGGTTTCTTTTGCCAGCATGGCAAAAACACCTATGTATTCATTTACATTGTTTGGGGAACTTTTATTTGGTCGTGATTCCAACCCTCTTGATCCTGCTGCTGAGTGTTCAGAGCTAACAATTGGAGAGCTGGTGGTGACCACTGTGGCTGGGTAGTGCCTTGCTGCTGCCAGACAAGAGAAGGGATCCTGCAAACCCCTGCGGACAGCCCCAGCTTTGTACTGCTGACAGAGATATTTCCTTTATGGAGAAAAATCGTTTTTTCCCTCTGCTTCATTCTTTGAAATAAGATTTGCTCAAAGCCCCTCCCAAGAGGTCTGTCTATGTTGAGAGGGCACTGGGCAAATGTAAGCCCTTGAGTTTGGGAAGGCGTAGGCACATGATGTAAATGGCACTACTTGCTGCGCATTAAATTAATCACGTATGTATGTCTTTTGCAGAGCCAAGACTATGATGAACTGTCAGCCAGTATAAAGCAGAAAAAGGGCAGATTTTACAGTTGCTGTGGATGCCTGATATCAGCTTCTCTGGAAACATTCAAGGATATTTTTGGTTTAAGATTAAGAAGTCACCAGATAAATTATTAACCAACTGAATCCTACTTATTTTATGTATATGAGCAAACTGCACTATTGAAACAATATTCTGCACTCAGGGCTGTCAGTGGATATTCACACATTGTTCTTAATGTGTTGTTTCTTTCCTAAAGCAATATTAGTTTAGATGTTTTAAACATGAACCTGATTTTACATCTTCATTTGCAGTCTTTTTTGCCCGATATTGACAAGATGTGAATTTTCTTTCTTCAGTGAAGATGCAGACCTGGATTCTCACTCTTTACCTATGCTGTCGTACAAAGTCTGTCATTATACTGGTCTAAAAAAATGTTAATAAAGGAGTTTTAACAGGGTTTGAGCCTGTGCAGACTGCTTGCAACAGATTAAATGCTGCCAGTGGGTTGTCTCATGCAACATTTTTGGAAATCTGGCTCAGATTACCTAAAGAGTTGTTAATTTTAAATTTGTTTAGTTTAAAAAGAAAGAAATGCAAACACAGAGGAGACAATGCCTTAAAGTAGAGAAGAATGCCAGTTTATTCTTATTTAGGAAAAACTTGTGTCCCCTCATCTCCACCTCCAGCTGGATCTCAGCGCAGAAAATTGCCAGACAGTTTAAAGATTGTTGAAATCTGGCTAAAACTGCCCCCACCCCAGCTCCTGAATGTCTTTTGATAATGCTCTGCAGCTTCCTAAATATGGCTGTGAAAAAAAATACCGAAGCAAAAGAATATTCCTGAATGCTTCTGAATGACCTACTGTGCTGCACACGGGAAGGACTGTCTGATTTTATCATCCAATTCCTTGCTCTTATCTTAGAACGCGTAATGTCTCTTTTTTCCACCTACATATTGTTATGGTGATCCCTGGTTTCCTCCCCCCTCCTCCGCCCTTCCCTCCCCCTCCCCAGTGGCAATAAAGCCAAAGGGAGAAGGAACCTTTAAGAAGTGGTGTAATTATTAACTAATTTTGATCTTGGGAAGAAGGACAAACAAAGTATTTCCTGTTTCCTATAATTAAGGACTCAAGACTCAGTTCTGCCACACACACGCATGCATTGTTTATTTTTAATGTACTCTCCATGGAATATAATCTGCTGCTTTATTTCTATATCTTAGGCCAAATTCATAATTGGTGTAAACAGCTGCTACTCAACTGACAAGTCCTAAAATGGGGGCAGAGGAAAAAATGAGGTTATAAGGTTTCATCTGCTTACATCAGGAATGCATTTGTCCTGTTTGTTCTTCCCCTTCACCTCCTAGTGATCTTGGGAATGAGACCAGCAGAGGCAGGGGAGTCTCTGAACTGTATTGAAGGAGAACAATTTGGCCTTGCAAATTCAAAAGAACTGAGCAATCTGTATAACCATGGGGCAGGTCATGGACACTTGGCTACAGATACTAAAGATGAACAATCCCATACATCCTGCTGGTAAAATTTCCCCACAGTCGGTAAGAGCTGGAGCCTGCATAAGGAAACTGAATCTGTAAATATTGGGTGGAAAAATGAGATGCTACAATTTGTAATGACCTAAATAATTGCATTGGAAGAGTCCCATGCAAGTTGTTGAACATACCATTGGAACTCAGTAAATAACAAGTAGCCAGATGCGTGCAGCTTTTAGTGTATTTTACGTGATGTCCGTGTTTTCCTTTGTGACTAAATACCACATTCTCCCAAGAAGGGAAAGCAGGATTGGCTGAACCATTTTTTGAACTGTTCCCTGTTTTTGATCTACACTTGAATATGTTGCTATTGAGAGCTGTCACATCATTGTACACAGAATGCTGACCCCTTCTGTCACATTTAGACTGCCATTAATGCAGATTTGGTACAGGAAAGAGTAAAATGATACGTTTTGGAAGTGGATGCTGATGACTAGCAGAGGAGGACATGAGTGTGACTGCAAGTTCTCCTCCTATCAGCTTCTTTATGTTTGGTATCCCCACTTTCCATCTGCTAGGGCACTGATGTTATAACAAATAGTAACAAATAGTAGTAAATATTCTTCCTGGACACGCTTTCTCAAACAAGAGGCCTGAGAAGTGGTAATATAGAATATCCACCTCTCGCTTTCCCATTTGAGCACTGCTGTATTGTTTTATGTTTAATTTTATTTGACACTAAAGTGTTTGTTTGCCCACTGTGTTGCCTGCAAAGGAACACATTTCTGAGGTTTACTCCTGAGAGGAGTCAGACTTGCTCAGCAGCACGAATCTGTTTGCAGTGCATAAATATTATTCCACTTCAGCGGCTCTTCCACAATGATACTTGTGACTTTGACTGTCACCTGCCCATAGTTGAGTAATTTTTCCTCACAGTGTGTATATTATTTTTTTTGCAGCCAAAGTAATTTGTTCTTCTTTACCCCCAAAACATTGAAGTTACTCATCAGCAAAACTTAGGCTGCCTTGCCCCATTTAAACTCACAGCAGAGCAATACCAATTTTGTAACAAATGGGAAAAGAAGTTTGGAAACAGCAAAACCAGGGTGGAGCTCAGTAACTATGACTCAGCAGCACTAAATTCTGGTGTAAATTTAAACCCCATCTTTTTGGTGGCAGCACAGATGAGTGAAAGAAGTAGTACCAGCTTGAGACTTTTGAGTTAATAAAATAAAGACAGAGTGATAAGAAAACTTTGGCTACATAGCTAGCAATTTCTTCAGTGGATTTGAGGAGATCTAGTTTCCAGTTTCTATTTGGATTTGATAAGCAACGGGACAGGCAAGGACATGACTTTATTGATATGCTGCTGCCCTGGGACACAGACATGGTGATGGGAACATTCAGGGATGCCTCCAGCAGCTGCATTACTTTAGCAGCACAACCCTCAGCAGTACTTGAAATGGAGAAATTTTCAAGGGTACGATGCCAGGACAAAGAGATTTACTATCCAGCCATACCCTCAAATCAAAGGACTTGGCTACATGGACCATTCTGAAAGTGAGGAGAAAGGACCACATTGCTTCAGCCTTCTGCTCATTGAATGCTGAAAGATGAACTTTGCAGAGTTTATCTTGCTCTATTGTAAAAGAAGAGTTTCACCAGTTTTGATCCGTGGACTCTTTCCCAAACCAAGAGTAACCGCAACTAGCTTGTTCTTCATAGATTCTATTTGTAGGCCATTTAGCCTGCAGGTTAGGGGTGGTCACAGGTTGGAAACTGCTGTTTTGCAAAATGTGTAGCTGATTCCTTCCCCTATCTGCCTACTTTCTCAGGAGTCTGAAAGGCATGAAGTAACTTGTATGAACATTCAAGGATGCTGAGAGAACCTGTACTGTGAAAACTGCCACTATTCTTCATATCTTGGGGTGATTTTTGTTGTTAATAGAAATTCTGACCATTTGAAAACTGATTTAGAACAGTAAAAAATTCAAATCAGCAGAGTTCTCTTCTGTCCAGTATTGATTTATGCTCAGAGGGTCATTCCAGAACATATTCATTACAGACGCAATCCACAAATTCACAGTAACACATCAGTCACTGGGCTGTTTATATTGGGAGACACAATTGAAACTGAACAATATAACTCAATAAAATTACTAGTAATTTTATTTATTCATTTAAGCTATAGTCTGCTCTGATTTTGCAAGTAGAACAGCTGAAAGCTGCTCTTACTTTTCTGCTGTTTCATGCTTGATCTATTTGAAGTTTTGAGTGTTCTTGTTTCACATAAAATTATTTTATTACTGTTACCCCCCCCCCAAAAAAAAAAAAAGACAAAAGACAAAATGATAGTGGTGAAGTAGGAATAAAATGCAATCGTGGGTTGCTGTTAATTTTTTAAAATTGAAAGCGTATGTGTTTACCCACATATGTACCCTTCCTCTGAGGGCCAGCAGTTACGTCTCCTCCTCTTTTGTGTATTGATGTAAAAACACAGTTAGAAAGAAAAGTCTCGAGAAGATTACCTCATTATATTGGGTCTGGTAAGCCCTAGGGAAAGTCCAACTTTTCCTTGGCTGCCCAGGGATGCTGTACATCTGGCCACTGATGGGAAGGAGCCTCGCAGAGGGACCTGCTGTGGCTCTGCAGCCCCATGTATTTCACTTGCACCTGTGCTGTCCCCACGCCGGTCCCATGCTGTGGGACCTGCAGTGCCAGCCTGGGGGCTGTGGGGTAATGAGAATCCCCAGAATCCAAAGGGGCAAAGCAGCCTGGCCCGCGGAGACTGGCATGGGCGGGCCACTGGAACTTCACTGCAGAGCTACCTTGACGCTGCTTTTGGTAGGCAAAGTTCAGTGATGCCACCCAGGGTGGTGTGCAGGGGTATGCCAAGCCATGCCCCCTCTGTCATGGGGGGAGTAAGGACACAGCCAGGGGACAAAAAGTGGCAGGGAAAGCTTTAGAAATTCAAGCTTCATGGAGAAATGGGAAGGGAAGGAGCAGTGGTGATCCCTCTGGGGCATGCTGCCTCTTCCTCCCGCTCCTTGCTTCTTCCTTTAGCAGCAGTAGTAGCAGCCAGATTATTTTTGTGGAAAAAAAACATAGGCAGTGGTGCCTCAGCCTTTGTGTCTCCACCTGCAGCTGCCTCCTTTGTGTGTAGCTATAGCTGCATACACACACACACACACACACACACACACACACACAGAGCTATGTATACAGCTGGGTATTGATGGCTGAGTCCTGTGCAACCCACCACCCAACAGACAGGATCAACGGATGGATGTTTTAATCCCATGTTAGTTACTCCCCGGTTTCCTCTGTTCTTACCCTCTCAAGGTGAATGTAGCTTGTGCTCTGGCCTATACAGGGAATTTGCATGAGCTTTACGTGACAGATAATTTGGGCATCCCACTCTAAGCTCAGTTCTCTGATACACGTACTCATGCAAACCTGTTTCACCCATTCTGGGGATATTTGAGCAAGGAAGCAGAACTGTATCCCCTGAGGGAAATGATACAGCTGCTCTCTACTAAGGCTGGAGCTTAAAGGAACAGTGTTATCTACCGTTAATTCTCTCCATTTACCAGATATTTTCTCCTTTTCTAGTGTTAAAAGAACAATGGTTAAAATGTGGTCCTGCTATAAAATAACCATGGAGGCTATATATGGATATTTTGCCTAAGTGTTTTTTTAAGCAAACTATAAAACAAGATTAAAAAAAAAAGTTTCTTTTTTTTTGTTAGGAAAAGTTTTCCACTGTGCCAAATAATGAATTATGACTTCCAAAATAAAATGGAGCCCCGGAGCTGCTTAATATTTGTGTTTGAAACTTCCAAAAAGCTTGAATCAAGGTCTACAGGAAACTTTTTCCCTCCTTCCTTGCAGCTGAGCTTCTTAGAATTGCATACACACTTTTCTATTTTTACTTTCCGACCCGGGCCCATTTCCAAATGTGAAGCTGAGGAATTCCTGCACTCCTACATATGTGAGACCCAGACTGAACTCAAAGGGCTGGCCAGTTTACCCCCCTTTTCCTCCCAGACAGCCTACTTTCATCACAGTGCACAAGTGAAATTGGAGACCACTTGGGTTTCTTTACTTTGAAAAAGCTCGGAAGGAACCTCTACAACTCCTAATGAAAGCCTGCAGAGAGGAGCTGAAATTAAGTCAGCAGAGTTCACGATTTGTCTTGGACCAGAGCCTAATTCAGTTTATAATGCAAGGTCTATGCTGGAGTCCCAGCATCAGGTAGGTTTGGGCTGTCCTCCCTGTGCTCTCTTAGAGCCGTCAAGTGCTTTCGTGTATTTTCGCCGCTCTATAAAACTCCGGTGCGGTGGTAAGCTCCCTTCTTTCTCTGTTATTTGAGGAAGAAAGATGTTGTCAATGCCTTTTGCCTTGAAAGGGATGACGAGCTTGATCTACAAGCTGGGCTGGCGTGGGGGAGGAAGGAGAGCAGAGCTCCCTTCCCCCAGCTGCTGTTCGTCTGACGCAGAGCTTGTACTTCAGTTGTTATCAGCTGCTTTGGTAAGATCACAATGTGCTGGGATTGCTCAGAAGGTTAAAATATGTTGACTGAATTTTCTTCAGCTACCAACGCAAAAGGCTAGCTAATAGCATCACTGGCTGTCAAAAGCAGCCAGCTTCTGCATTTCTCATGGTAATGAAACACACTGGAGTTTTTCATGGCTTATATACATCATGATACCTGTGCTGTGTATGTCATGTCAAGGATAGGAACAATAGGCATGCCAGCCAATAGATCCATCAGGGCTTACAAACAAACACATGAAATTGCCTCTTTCTGTGAATTACTTGGTTTGTATTGATCTGTGATGATGTATAGAGGGAGATGAGGACTTTTAATTTTGGACCTTTTCCTCCTAGTCTTTCTCCCGTGAATCTCAGCTTCTGTAACAGATACCCTGCTGTTTGCTTCAGTGACCTCCTGACTGTCTTCAAATCCCATTTCAAGAGTGATCTTTTCTCCCTGGCCTCTGACTCCTACAAGTCTGTCTAATAAAACAATCAAATAGTACTCCCTAATCCTTCCAGTTTCCCATGCTAAGTTCTTCTCTCTAAACCTCTCTTTTCTTGTGTCTCAGCATCCAGTATCTGTGGATGCAACCGATCTAAAAATAGACCTTACACAGCCAGCAACCCCTCTCCCTGAAAAGTTCAGCTGTGGGGTGTTCATACACAGTGTAGGAGACCTCAGTTGAGATCCTTTTGCCAAAGGTGATTTGAAATGATATGTCATATGCCAGGAAAGTGCCTTGACATGCATGCTAGTCCGGGGTGTGGTTTTTTCCATAGTCCTGTTTATATTGTTTTACAATTTTGGGGAGACATTTGTTGAGCTGGGGCTACATCCAGAAATACCAGTGTTTAGGTAAGAAAGCTCTTAGATAGAATTTAAAGGACCAAATACTGAAGCCAGCTTAATTTGTATTTAAAGCCACTCTTATAAATCCATATTCATATTCATATTCAAGGCAAATATAGCCTGAAGGAATGTCTTGTCTTTCTTACATCTCCTCTACCCCAGGATACCTTACAGAACAGTCAGTGGGTAAGACATTTCCTTGGGAGATGAAACACACGCCTTCAAATCCCATTGTGCTAAGGAGGGATTTTAACCTGAGTTTTGTTCAGCCTCCATAAAATCCCTAGTAGCGAGTCTACTGTGGAAAAAAAAGTCACTTCTGCGGCTTCTTTCAGTACCAGTGTGGATTTAGCTCTTTATTTTCTTTGTGTTTATTGCATGTGCCTGTAAATGAAGTGCTTCAGAAATGTCAGAGCAGTTCACTTAGACTTTCCATTTTCTTTTTCTTTGGTTGAAAGTATTGGGAAAAATATAACCTTTGCTATCAAGTCATTTTGGCTTTCCTGGAACAACTTATTAAGAATACGTGCCCAGTTTTACCAAGAAACTGTAGTCATAAACTAGGAAAAAAACCAGAACAACAACATCTACAACAGCAAAATCCTGCCAGTGATCTATGATGAAATTCAACCTCATCTCAACAGAATGATCTTATTGCTCTGAGGAATGCTACCCTGGCTTTATCACACAAAGGCTCTCAATAGATCAGTTAGAAATACTGGTTCAAATCCTGCTGGTGCTGGGCTCTGCCTTCATTTGTCTGAGGTAAATACATTGACTTTTGGCCCTTTTTTTTAATTTAAACGGTATTGCGTGGAGAAAAATATTCAGTGGTCCTTGTTGTGATCAGCATAGATCAAAGTGTTCTGGACCTGAATTACCCCTTCCCATCAGGTTAAGTAGAGAATTTCCCTGGCGCTACAATTGTATGGCAGCCAGGACTTACTCTTTTTAACTGGTGCTGTATGCATATGTCACAATGTTAAACTGCTTTGGGCCCAAATCCTTCATATAAATAGGAAACATTATTATCCTTGTATTTAAGATATCTAGGAGTTGGATATTATGTAGGTTCATATGGCACCATACAGCTCTATGAGATGATCCTGGAGTTAATACAGAGCTGCAGAGGTTTTGCTGTGCGTTCAAAGCCTGGGCAAACAGGAGAACAAATGCTGTCTGCAGTACTCTTGGGCAGCATTGTTTAAAGTTTACAGACATTCACAGTGAGGAAAAACTGAATCATAAACTCTTGTGTGAGATTCCGAGGGAGGAAAGAGAAATCGTATCTGCTGTTTTTCAGAGATTCAATTAGATACTCTTTTTGGGAGAATAAGATTTCTAAGCCTCTTATAAATAGAAGGCCGCATCTCAGCTTGATTACTTCAAAACAGCTTCCTGCAACCTCCTACTAGGAAGATGAGCAATTAGTATAATCACAGCAATAAGTCAAAGATACTTAATGCTGAAACTTGCGTAACAACTTTTCTTTTCCTGGTTCTCTGCTTGGCTATAGGCAAGCAATAGTTTAATGAGTGATCTGATTGCTGAAAATGCACTGTCCAACAGGCCTTCTTTGCTCACTACAGTTAATCTGATGCCATGAAATGGTCCAACAAAGTTGCAGGGTACTGTGGCTGGGTATAGGCCTTTTAATATGAAGTACAGTCATGCAGATGGAAATGTTGTGAACAAAATGGAGAGCACAGATCCTCACTGTGAGTCAATCTGCTAGTAATAAAGGTGCTGCTGGAGAAGATTCCACCTCACTTTCCATCAGATATGTTTCAATAACCCAAGGTCAGGAAATAGAAACATGTTTTTGAAAAACATGAAAAAAGGAATGAACTAGCCCCCTCTTTTGGCTAATTGGGAAACAGTAGTACGAGTTGGTATTGGCTAAATTGCAGGTCCTGAAAGTACTCCTCCTCTCACCTATGAGTCTGTTATGCTGTCAGGTATCATTTATGCGTGTAGCTGCTGGGCATCCATTGTAAGTAGGTGTTATTTCTAAACATAGATCTCCCAGTTAAATCAAGATTTTGGGTCTTAGGATCTAAGCTCCATGTCTACAAACACTCTCTGCATCTACTAGTTCTGCAGCTGACACCATTTGCTAGCACAGGAACCTCAGAGATGTGTGCGAGATCCTCCCAACACAGAATTTACAGGAGTAAATTAATTGTGGGGAGAATCTCCTGGAGACCATTGTGGCTCTGGAAGGATATTCTGTCACTGCATGGGAAGGCACAACTTCATGTAACACTTTTTTAAAGGGTTTGAGGAGAAATATCTGTTCTTGAAAACCAGAGAATCTTTAACATTAAGCCCAGTACTTCCTGCTTTTGAAAAATGGCATGGATTGGTGACAAAATTTATCCATGACAGAAGCTATTAATGCTTCCCTGTGATTTCTAGAAGTACCTGCAATTTTTTATAAGTAATAAAAAAAGAAGGGTAGGACTAATATTCTGCCTCTCCAGGAGAACTGGTTTGAAAAAGCTAGTTACACCTTGCAGAAAATTTTTGGGAAAAATAGTCTTCTAATTTAATCCTTCCAAAATTTTTAAAAAATAAAATCCTGAAATAAAAGTGTTGAAAATTTTCCTCTTCAGAAAAAGAAAAGAACCCCAGTATTAAACAGAACATTGAATTATCTTTAAATATGTGAGTGTGCATGTATGTAATGTGAAAATCCCCAAAGCCAGATGCTGTAAAATGCTAATAGAAACTGAACTGCATAATTGAGTTGTGTAGAAAACATAGATGTATATAAAAATACTTTTGCTTTCAATTTCTCATAACGTTGTCATTCAAAAATCCATTTCTACAAATATGCCTAGATCTATGTGCACTTAGCTACTATTTAAGCACTTCGAAAAGTAGGTGTTTCCAGGAAAGGAGAAAATTTTTGCTTATTTGAATTTTGGATTTTGTCACCAAAGTTATCAGTGATCATTTCATGGCCCATGTTCTCATCTAGTTGTGTTGGATCAAGAAGTTGTCACCTCCAGCCTTTTGCTCTCCCAAAAGAGACTACCCATTGATCTGCCAGCTGAATTCACCTACCACAGTCAAAAGGAGCAAGGTTACTGAAGAACCAGTATTTGTGCTGTCTAAAAGAACACATATCATTTTGTCTGAAGCAGAAAAAAAGAGTGAGTTCCAGCAGCAGACAAGAGGCAGTTAACTTGGGAAGTGGGGTGCTACCAGAGTGCTGTTAACCTAGCTCAGCCTTTCTGACTTTGGCCCTATAGCTGTAAGTCACCTGGATTGGATCTCGGTGTGAGCGCTGTGCTTAAACTACTGACTCTACATTTCTGTAAGTGAGAGAGCAGACAAATGTGGTGTCAAGGTAGAAAACCTGGTGGAGGAAAGAGAAACAAGGGTGAAAAAGAAAGTCAGACTGTAGAAGATATCCCTATTGGCTTTTTTTTGAAGAGTTCAAGTACTGAAAATGAAAAGTAAAAGCACCCATCTAGAGTTTAAATGATCACATAGTTTAGAGGCTTTTTTGTGATATTTTTCTATGTATGTCACAGTATGCACATTTACAGGACCTGGTGTAGCTAATTCTTCATGCAAAAACTTGGAGATTAAAAACTATACCTGGAATCAGTGAGCTTCACAAACCCCCATCACTGGACTGCAGACACCTCCAGACAAAATGTGGGAAGTAAAGAAGAAATACTGTGCATAAGAGAACTTGATAGAGCATACCTGATAAGCAGAATGCAATACTTATTGTTTCAGCCATGAGTCTGGAATTAGCCCCGAGCTACCTGAGATATGTAGGGTCTGTTTAATCATTGTAAGCAATCAGTACCTTGCCTGTTGGAGGATGCTTTTTTGTCCCCTAACACTGCTTGGCCATATGTGTTTTGGGCAGCTTCCCAGGAATTGTCCTGAAAATGATGCCACAGCTGCTATACCTTCATGTTCCTAACCTCCTATCCAGGGAACTGATATACCAAGTAAAGCAAATAAATGATAGTTTAATAGACTTATTGTCCTACTCTGATTACTAACACACTCTTGCCTTCGCCTTCACCTTTTCCCTTTCTCCTCTCCCCTCTCCCCAGAGCTTTTCCAAGCTATTCTCTTGACCCAGCCCTGCAAATGTCTTTCTTTTTACAGGATATCCAGAACTCTTGTTACCACCTGGCTGTTTTTCTTGCTCCTTGTTGTTTCTGCAGTTTCACAGCTCAGCTTTTCTAGCTGTACATTGAAGGGAGAAGGCTATCATCCAAAGAAACCCTGATTTTGTGGTTTTGGAAAAGTAGAGATTCTTCAAGGCTTTGCTCCTGAGCAGGTAACACAGCCTGCAGTAGTTGCCCTAGGAACTGTGACCACACCAATTCATCAGGGAGCCCAGAAAACACTGTACCATCTCACCTGCTGTGGCGTTACAACATCAGCTCTCCTGCCTACCACCAGGTGATACCCAGCCACCATCATACCAACACCTGGGGAGAGGCGATCTAAGAAAGGCCAAAGGTATGGACTTTTTTTAGTGTTGCACTGACTGCTCTACACATTAGAGATTAAGAATGCTTTTATAGGTCTGTCTAATCCATACTCGTTGATAATACCACCTTGTGCTCTGTGTGTAGGCCTGACAGTGAAGAGGACCTTCACTGGAGAGGGGGAGAACTCTAATGAGAGTGTTGAGGTTTTTGAACCTGCAGACATCATACTGCTGGTAACTGCAAACTCCCTCACTTAGTCCCAGCACATGTGACTACATACTATGAGGTCTAAAACATTTTTAATGATAACAAGCTCCTTTCATACTTTATATCAGTCCTTGCAAACATTTAGGTGAAGGGTCCCCAGGACTTTTGAAGCTTGGCACTCTGTGTAGGATTACCAGGGCCCCCCTGGGGAGGACACTGTATCTGTGACATTCCTGCTTGGCTCTTTTGCTAGCACTGGCCTGGTGGGCAAGATCAGCAGCATCTTGTTAGCACTGCAGGAATTTCTGAGGTGCCTGGATGAAATACTGAGCCACAAGAGCAATAATAGGTTTCTTTGGCACTTTGTACTGTGTTTAGACCAACCAGATTCAGAAGCATCATCCTGCATCACTTTCCAGGGGAAGATTCATCTATTTGATGAAGCTAATTAAATGCCCAACACATTTCTGAGTTAGACAGATGTTCCTTTTTAATTTACAAAAAAATTAATACAGTGATAACGTGTGCAGTTCAAGTGCTTGTATGCTTTTTTTTTTCCCCACTTCACAACTTGATAGTGTTATTTAAGACACAGTCCTACTTTGCAGACAAACAGACTAACCTGTTAAGTGTCCAGGTGCTGCTGGGAATTTTTTCATTCAAAACATGTGAAATGAGTCAGCGAAATACTGATCTACAATGGCCTGCACCTGACACCTTCCAAGTCAATGAGGACATTACAAGAAATTCCCTTGAGCTTTATTTGGCCATAAGGTGCTCGTTCATTAGGGTACTCAGGCATGCCCAGATGTACTTCATGGCACAATAGATGAAGCTAAATATCTGCTTAAAAAATGTGGCTTTGATAAGGCATACATAAACTTCCTGCTTGAAGAGGAGGCTAAACTGAGGATATAGAGGAGGCAGAATGACACTTTCAGTCTGGCTGAGGAAGTCCATTTTTCTTTACCACAAACCTCTGTTGAAGGGGATGTGTGGTTTAATGGTTGGCCTGCAGTGAAATGGTTATTGACTATATTAGTTGGGAGAACCCTGGCAGTGGCCTCCTTGCTACTGAAGGATTCTTTCCAGAAGTCAGTTCAGAGGCACAATAGGGATGTGGTTCTAACATCTTGATATCTTTACCAGCTCCTGAGACTGTGAATCAAAACAAGAGTTTTTCTCCTGTGGTAAGTTGCAATTTCTCCGATGTATTTGTCTCTGTCCTGCACATGCTGGGCACAGCGCAGCTTGCTGCTCTTGCTGCTGACACTGATCCGGCATGAGCTGGAGGGCATATAATCAGAGGTTTTTCTTCAGGCCTGCAGATAGGTGGCCCCTTGTAGATGTCAAGGACGTTTGTTCCTCTTGCCTTTATGGCTAGACAAAAAGAATCTCACAATAGCAATTATTCCATAGCAAAATCCCAGCATCTTCTGCTGTGCAGCAGTGTTACTTGTAGATTATATGCTGCAGAGAGGGCACAGGGTGCCTGCCATCATTTTTGCGCACTCAGTGTTCAATATGGAGAGGCAATGCACCTCGTATGGTGCTTGGAAAGCCTTTTAAAAAGGGGCAAAAGAACTACAGAGGCCCTGAACCTTCTTGAGGCATTTTCATCTAAACTACTGCTGATGGGGATGTAGAAGGGCAGCGTTGTTTTCAACAGCCCCGTAATTTCTCCAATTTGTTAAAAGGTTCTATCAGGAGTCTTGCAGATCCTTGAGTTAGTTTTTGTCAGACAAACATCTTTATTCCAGGCTGTATAATCTGTGTGTTGAATTCAGTGGAAAGAGCCAGGGGAATAAAGTTCTTGTACTTGCACTTTTAACTGAATGCATCATAATCTAGCTGTACCTTAATTAGTCTGTGAAGAGATGTCATTTTATCCATGTTATCCTACTCTTTCTTGGATTTATCTCTTGCTGCAGTTTGTCCTAGGGCATGCTCTAAAAGATTCAGAAACAGGCCCAGCAGATGCCAGCCACTCTCAAGCACACAGCTTGTGCCCAGAAAAACACATACTCCCATGTGAATGGCAGTGGGTGGGAAGGGCTATGGGAGCTTTCCTTCCCCCCCCCCCCCCCCCCGATAAATTTTTCCTTCTACTCATTTGCCTCTTCCTCCTACGTGCTAAGCAGGAGTCAAGGCTGTGCTTATGTGCCATATCCCACTCCATTGCCAGTCTTGCGCAAGAAGGCCACCCCTGTCACATATCCCAGCCTTGCTGTCATCCATCACCTGAACTAGCACAGAGCACTATGCACTATGAAGGGAAGGAGTCGGCTAAATCCACAACTGTTTTATCTAAATGCTTGGCTTTGCCAGCTCTTATTCAGGTGGGTATTTTTGTTCATGTGAGCAATCTTGCTAAGTTTAGTAAAATGGAATAATAGAAAGAGGGGATGGAGAAAAAGATGTGCAGGGTAACAAAAGGGAAATGTTTCATTACATAAGAATGACTTGAGGTCTTTAGTTTTCAAAAGTGTGAACACTGCATTCCTGTAAAATGCAGGCCTTGAGTGGAACAGGGAGGTTTCTGAGCCAGAGCTAATACATGGTCGTGGTGCCCATAGGTTAGAGTCAACTGGCACGTGACAGACAAAAGGCATCTGCACTTCTCTTTTTTTACACAGTGAAGAGGAATGTATTTCTGGAGCACAGGTACTTGCTTGAATTCATTATCACAAGAAGCTCCACGGTAAGGCAGGATCTAAATTTGATGCTGTAAGCCAGGCCATGAAAAGACATGACTGATAAAGGACAGATTGTTTTTGCATTCAAGGTCAAGTGGCATTTAAAGAGCCATTTTGCAGATGCAGTGGAAAATTACAGAAGCAGAATTTTTGTTGGCCGCTTCATCCTTTTCAGCTCTACAGCAAAACTAGAAAGAGGTGAAAAAATCAGTCCCTGCTTGTGACTGTTCTCTTATCCTGTCAGCATTTCGGGCTCATGTACAGGTCTGCCATTTTCTCTGCAATTATTTTAAAGCCTCAGTTTTGTGGGATGTGGAATATGGAGGTTTGGCCACTCTGAAAATTCAAACTTTGTTCTTTCATAACGCATGGGTGGCAATTGCAAGCTTAACGCTCAACCCCCTTTCCTGGGCACTGAAGTATTTCTTAATGCTGACCTGAGAGACTATCACAGAAAGATATGTTCAGGCTCCCTGCTCTCCCAGTCCTTGGCCTTTCAGCTGAGACTGCCAACAAATGATTGCTGAACACTTGCCAGACAGCAGTAACTTTCAGTCCCCAGTTTATAATAATGCAAAGTCGGTATTCTGCTGTCAACCCCTGGTTTATAATAATGCAAAATCGGTGTTCTGTTGCTGAGAATGTCTTATTCATTGTGGGCCATGTCCAAATCACTTGAATGTGAAGCTGTGGTGATACACATCAGCTAATCTGCCAGAAATTGCCTCATAACGGTGCAATTTGCCATACTGGCAACATGTAATTTATGAAGTCTCCTTTTGAGACCAAAATGCAGGTTGGCTTATTCTAAGGAGGCTAAGAAAGATAAACTCTCAACCAGCAACAAAATTCAAAGGGAAACAGGCACCTAATTCTATAAGGCACCACTGAAAAATCACATCTGTTAATGCTTAAACCAATATATCTTCATAACTGTAAAATGGATTCAAACAGCTAGTTTTCTCTC